>CM033470.1:309763437-310079822 GCA_019447015.1 Hymenochirus boettgeri | reverse complement strand
GGGCCATTCAATTCTACTATTAAATAAGAAGAAAAAGTACAAAATGCAACTTATTACATGCCTCAATACACAACTGTAGCCATTCAATTCTACTTTAAATAAGAAAAAGTACAAAAGCAACTTATTACATGCCAAATACCCAACTGTAGCCATTCAATTCTACTATTAAATAAGGAAAAGTACAAAATGCAACTTATTACATGCCTCAAATACCAACTGTAGCCATTCAATTCTACTATTAAATAAGGAAAAAGTACAAAATGCAACTTATTACATGCCTCAAATACCCAACTGTAGCCATTCAATTCTACTATTAAATAAGAAAAAAGTACAAAATGCAACTTATTACATCCTCAAATACCCAACTGTAGCCATTCAATTCTACTATTAAATAAGAAAAAAGTACAAAATAACTTATTACATGCCTCAAATACCCCAACTGTAGCCATTCAATTCTACTATTAAATAAGAAAAAGTACAAAATGCAACTTATTACATGCCTCAAATACCAACTGTAGCCATTCAATTCTACTATTAATAAGGAAAAAGTACAAAATGCAACTTATTACATGCCTCAATACACAACTGTAGCCATTCAATTCTACTATTAAATAAGGAAAAAGTACAAAATGCAACTTATACATGCCTCAAATACACAATGTAGCCATTCAATTCTACTATTAAATAAGGAAAAAGTACAAAATGCAACTTATTACATGCCTCAAATACCCAACTGTAGCCATTCAATTCTACTATTAAATAAGAAAAAGTACAAATCAACTTATTACATGCCTCAAATACCCAACTGTAGCCATTCAATTCTACTATTAAATAGAAAAAGTACAAAATGCAAACTTATTACATGCCTCAAATACCCAACTGTAGCCATTCAATTCTACTATTAAATAAGAAAAAGTACAAATGCAACTTATTACATGCTCAAATACACCAACTTAGCATTCAATTCTACTATTAAATAAGGAAAAGTACAAAATGCAACTATTACATGCCTCAAATACCCAACTGTAGCCATTCAATTCTACTATTAAATAAGAAAAAAGTACAAAATGCAACTTATTACATGCCTCAATAACACAACTGTAGCCATTCAATTCTACTATTAAATAAGGAAAAAGTACACAATGCAACTTTACATGCCTCAAAAAACAACTGTAGCCATTCAATCTTACTATTAAATAAGAAAAAGTACAAAATGCAACTTATTACATGCCTCAATACCCAACTGTAGCCATTCAATTCTACTATTAAATAAGTTTGTACTTTTTCCTTATTTAATAGTAGAATTGAATGGCTACAGTTGGGTATTTGAGGAATGTAATAAGTTGCATTTTGTACAAAAAAGTACAAATGCAACTTATTACATCCTCAAATACCCAACTGTACCATTCAATTCTACTATTATAAGGAAAAAGTACAAAATGCAACTTATTACTTCCTCAAATACCCAACTGTAGCCATTCATTCTACTATTAATAAGGAAAAAGTACAAATGCAACTTATTACATTCCTCAAATACCCAACTGTAGCCATTCAATTCTACTATTAAATAAGAAAAAAAAGTACAAAATGCAACTATTACTTCCTCAAATACACAACTGTAGCCATTCATTCTACTATAAATAAGAAAAAGTACAAAATGCAACTTATTACATGCCTCAAATACCCACTGTAGCCATTCAATTCTACTATTAATAAGGAAAAAGTACAAAATGCAACTTATTACATGCCTCAATACACAACTGTAGCCATTCAATTCTACTATTAAATAAGAAAAAAGTACAAAATGCAACTTATTACATGCCTCAAATACACAACTGTAGCCATTCAATTCTACTATTAAATAAGAAAAAAGTACAAAATGCAACTTATTACATGCCTCAAATACCCAACTGTAGCCATTCAATTCTACTATTAAATAAGAAAAAAGTACAAAATGCAACTTATTACATGCCTCAAATACCCAACTGTAGCCATTCAATTCTACTATTAAATAAGGAAAAAGTACAAAATGCAACTTATTACATGCCTCAAATACACAACTGTAGCCATTCAATTCACTATTAAATAAGAAAAAGTACAAATGCAACTTATTACATTCCTCAAATACCCAACTGTAGCCATTCATATCTACTATTAATAAGAAAAAAGTACAAAATGCAACTTATTACATTCCTCAAATACAACACTGTAGCCATTCAATTCTACTTTAAATAAGGAAAAAGTACAAAATGCAACTTATTACATGCCTCAAATACACACCTGTAGCCATTCAATTCTACTATTAAATAAGAAAAACAAAATGCAACTTATTACATGCCTCAAATACACACTGTAGCCATTCAATTCTACTATTAAATAAGAAAAAGTACAAATGCAACTTATTCATTCCTCAAATACACAACTGTAGCCATTCAATTCTACTATTAAATAGGAAAAAGTACAAAATGCAACTTATTACATTCCTCAAATACACAACTGTAGCCATTCAATTCTACTATTAAATAAGAAAAAGTACAAAATGCAACTTATTACATGCCTCAAATACCCAACTGTAGCCATTCATATCTACTATTAAATAAGAAAAAGTACAAAATGCAACTTATTACATGCCTCAAATACCCAACTGTAGCCATTCATATCTACTATTAAATAAGGAAAAAGTACAAAATGCAACTTATTACATGCCTCAAATACACAACTGTAGCCATTCAATTCTACTATTAAATAAGAAAAAGTACAAAATGCAACTTATTACATGCCTCAAATACCCAACTGTAGCCATTATCTATCTACTATTAAATAAGAAAAAAGTACAAAATGCAACTTATTACATGCCTCAAATACCCAACTGTAGCCATTCATATCCTACTATTAAATAAGGAAAAATACAAAATGCAACTTATTACATGCCTCAAACACAACTGTAGCCATTCAATTCTACTATTAAATAAGAAAAAGTACAAAATGCAACTTATTACATGCCTCAAATACCCAACTTTAGCCATTCAATTCTACTATTAAATAAGGAAAAAGTACAAAATGCAACTTATTACATCCTCAAATACAAACTGTACCATTCAATTCTACTATTAAATAAGAAAAAAGTACAAAATGCAACTTATTACATGCCTCAAATACCCAACTGTAGCCATTCAATTCTACTATTAATAAGGAAAAGTACAAAATGCAACTTATTACATGCCTCAATACACAACTGTAGCCATTCAATTCTCATTAAATAAGAAAAAAGTACAAAATGCAACTTATTACATGCCTCAAATACCCAACTGTAGCCATTCAATTCTACTATTAAATAAGGAAAAAGTACAAAATGCAACTTATTACATGCCTCAAATCCCAACACTACCACTGTACCATTCATATCTACTATTAATAAGAAAAAAGTATACAAAATGCAACTTATACATCCTCAAATACACAACTGTAGCCATTCAATTCTACTATTAAATAGAAAAAAGTACAAAATGCAACTTATTACATGCCTCAAATACACAACTGTAGCCATTCAATTCTACTATTAAATGGAAAAAGTACAAAATGCAACTTATTACATGCCTCAAATACACAACTGTAGCCATTCAATTCTACTATTAAATAAGAAAAAAGTACAAAATGCAACTTATTACATTCCTCAAATACACAACACTGTAGCCATTCAATTCTACTATTAAATAAGGAAAAGTACAAAATGCAACTTATTACATGCCTCAAATACACAACTGTAGCCATTACATTCTAACTTTAAATAAGAAAAAGTACAAAATGCAACTTATTACATTTCTCAAATACCCCTGTAGCCATTCAATTCTACTATTAAATAAGGAAAAAGTACAAAATGCAACTTATTACATGCCTCAAATCACAACTGTAGCCATTCAATTCTACTATTAAATAAGGAAAAAGTACAAAATGCAACTTATTACATTCCTCAAATACACAACTGTAGCCATTCAATTCTACTATTAAATAAGAAAAAAGTACAAAATGCAACTTATTCACTGCCTCAAATACACAACTGTAGCCATTCAATTCTACTATTAAATAAGAATACAAAATGCAACTTATTACATTCCTCAAATACACAACTGTAGCCATTCAATTCTCATTAATAAGAAAAAGTACAAAATGCAACTTATTACATGCCTCAAATACACAACTGTAGCCATTCATTCTACTATTAAATAAGGAAAAAGTACAAAATGCAACTTATTACATGCCTCAAATACCCAACTGTAGCCATCAATTCACTATTAAATAAGGAAAAAGTACAAAATGCAACTTATTACATTCCTCAAATACCCAACTGTAGCCATTCATTCTACTATTATAAGAAAAAAAAGTACAAAATGCAACTTATTACATGCCTCAAATACCCACTGTAGCCTTCAATTCTACTATTAAATAAGAAAAAGTACAAAATGCAACTATTACATGCCTCAAATACCCAACTGTAGCCATTCATATCTACTATTAAATAAGGAAAAAGTACAAAATGCAACTTATTACATGCCTCAAATACCCAACTGTAGCCATTCATATCTACTATTAAATAAGGAAAAAGTACAAAATGCAACTTATTACATGCCTCAATACACAACTGTAGCCATTCATACTACATTAAATAAGAAAAAAGTACAAATGCAACCATACATGCCTCAAATACCCAACTGTAGCCATTCATTATTTGAAACTATTATATATTATATATAAATATATAATATATATATATTAGGAAACTAATTAAACAGGGTGATGGGTTATCCCTAAGGATCTCTATCCTCCATCATCACCCTCCATTTAATTGAATAAACAATAAAATGGTAGGAACACCCAGTTTTTTTCTTTACAAGGGGGCCATTATAACCATTATAGCAAGTATAGTATAGTATTTGAGGTTGAATAAAGACATACTCCATCCAGTTCAACCCATCTAGCAATATCCTCATTTCCTGCCTAACTGTTGATCCAGAGGAAGCAAAAAAAACCCCACCATATTATGAAGGGGGAAAAATTCCTTCCTGACTCCAAGTGGCAATCGGAAATTTCCCTGGTCAACTCTACTTTATGTATCAATACCAGTAACCTGCAACATTCCTTGTTTGCAGAAACTCATCCAGCTTCTTTTTGAAACTGACCAGTGAACCTGCCATAACAACGTCCACTGGATAGCTTTACCGTTGAAAAACCTTCCTCGAACTTGAAGCCTAAACCTTTTTTCTTCAAGTCTTAAGGGCATGTCCACTCCTTTTGAAAACTTTTGATATGCGGTAGGGCATGCTCCCCCACCCCAACAATATTATTGTTAGAAACTCTCCCCCGATCCTTACTTATCTTCCCTCTTTCCCCTCCGCCACACTGTCCCGGCCCTCTGCTTGCATGGAATTGCAAGCAGGGGGCGGGACCGGCACGCCGTCTGTGATTGGCTGAAGGGAGGAAGAGGGAAGGTAAGTAAAGATTGGGGGACTTTTTTGCAATAATATTAATGCGGTTGGGGCAGGGGAGCATGCCCTAACGCTACCCAAAGTTTTAACGTTAGGGGGAGGGAGAGAAAAACGGGAGGGAGAGGGAGGCTGTACTGAGCATGTCTCAAACCTTGACGAGGTTGAGCAGACTCAGGCACCCGCATGAGTCACAACACTGCTTCTACACAGCAGTTTCCTGGACTTTGGAGGGCACAGCAGTGTGAACCATTTAGTTTGGGGTGGACATGCCCTTAAAGGATGTCCACGTGTCTTCTGACATGTTCTATTGGTGAACAATGCCCCAGATAGTTTATTGTATGCCCGTAATGTATTTATACACAGTAATCATATCCTCACGCAAGTGCCTTTTCTCCAGCGTACATAATTGTAACTTTTCCAGTCTCTCTTCATATTCAAGCTCCCCCAATCCCCTTTTATTTAGTTGCCCTTCTCTGAACCCTTTCCATTTCAAAGATGTCCTTTTTGTACACAGGATTCCAAACTGAACTGCATATTCCAAATGAGGCCTTATCACATGTTTGTAAGAAGGAGAATAACATTTTCCTCCTCTGAATCCATACCTCTCTTTATACAAGACATACCATGCAGGCTCTGGCTGTTGCCACCTGGCACTGCTTGCTTCCTTAAGTTTGTTAAGTTTATTTTCTATAAAAGTATGGCAGCATTTTTATATGTATATACATATATAATACTATACATGAACACGTCAGAATACAACCACTCCTAAATAACATTAAAATTAATTGGGAAGTATTAAGCGGTGTTAATTTCTTGGAGAAATAGTACAGTATAGTATTTGAGGTTGAAATAAAGACATACGTCCATCTGGTCCGACACCGTCTTGGCAATACCCACATTGCCTGCCTAAAAGTTGATCCAGTATGATGGGGGAAAATTCCTTCCTGACTCCGTTGGCAAGCGGAAATATCCCTGGATCAACTCCAACTTTATGTATCAATACCAGTAACTTGCAACATTTTTAGAAATTCATCCTCTAAATGGTTATTCATTTACACATTATGGATTTCTGCTTAAGATTATCAGCCGCAGATTGGACTGTTGGAAATTTTCTGAATTCTCCAATCAGCTTGTTTGATGAACTGCCTGATGTTACCAACAGTCGTCCCACAGAAGTACACATGGGACAACTCTCCTCCCCCACACACACATTTGATTGGCTTGGCTTACAGATTAATGGGTATGTGTTGGTTAGAGAATTCTTTAAGCAAATCCATTGTTTTACATTCAAACACATTTGTCAATTTTTTTCCATGCGTATGATTTTTTTATTTTTTTTTGCTTCAGGACACTTAATTTTATGTGTTATATTTAGATCAGCATAAACTGTTTTTGCCTACACTGAAGTGAAAATATTGACATCTGCTCAAAAGCTTTCCCAAGCCAAAATGTTTAGGCTTTTGGAGTCCAGGAAGATATGTTTCTGTTATGATTTATTGGGACTTAACAGACCTTGAATTCCGCTAAATGACACCACAAATCCCTACATCTTGATGTAGTTTTGAAGTTTACTGACAAAAATGTTCTTTGGGCACATTGACACAATAACCATTTGTACACGGCTAATCTGGGTTGAGATTCACCATAATCAATGGGTGTATTGGGATATCTGTGGGTTTAAAAAAAAAACAATATTAATCTCTACATAGTAGTTTAATGTTCCTGTACATTAGGGCTAAGGCCCCACTTACTCGTTTTTCACGTGTTTCCCACACACGATTTCGCTTGCGATTTAAATAACAAAGAAATCACGGGAACAAACATTCCTGCGATTTCCTTGCGAATGCGATTGCACATCCGTTTCCATTTAATAACGCACGTGATCACCATTTTTTTTTGCACGATCACTTTCCATAAAGGAAGGGAGAAGTTGCATGCACAACGCTAATGGCCGTAGGTGTAAACGGAGAAAAGAAGAGGACCAAGTACTGAGCCTAGCGGGGTGGAGCTAATTCGAGAGTGTAAAACACTAAGGTCCTACCAGAGAGATAGGAGGATAGCCAAGAATGTGCAGTGTCCCAGATACCTAAGGAGGCCAGGACAGAAATATACAATGTAACTTATTAACCAAACATAAAAGCTGGCTGTCAATTATGAGGGATTGTGTGACATATCTTAACAATATTGCGGTAAAGAGGCGTGGCCTAGCTTGCGGTAAAAAACAATATAGCGGTAAAGAGGCATGACCTAGCTGGTGATAAGGCGCAGCCTGAGCACATTCCAAAGTCATAGCAGAGGCTTCTTTTAGTTTTATTGGAAGAGTATCCATCTATCTATAGTGTACAAATTACCCTAAACCAAGCACAATTAAGGAAAGTTTCAGGGTAGTGTCCCCTTAAGAGGAAAAAGCATTTTCAAAATTCTTCATACGCCACTGTTATGGATTCTCACAGGATAAAACAGTATGGACAATATTGAAGAATGACATTTGTCAGGCTTGCCATTCATATGGCTTGTAATATTGATTTTGTAATTGTGTCTATTTTAAGCTACTGTAGAATCAAGCTGCAATTTCCTTTCCTGGAACATACCAATAAGAGGATACGGGGAATCATCCTTCCTGAGGTGACCCATAACCGATAATCTGTGTCTGATCCCTGGACAAAAAGAGATGCATTAATTACTCAATGCAAAACAATTTGCCAACTAACGCAATAATTTGTAGAATTCCCAACATACAGGATGATTGCTGAGTAACTCTTCTTGGGTAACCAAGAACCAACAATTCACTGTTAGTTACCACCAGACTAGGGATAGAAGCTGAATTCTGTAAATCAACACAAAGCTAAAAGTTACCTCTGTGTGAACCGATTTACGTCATTCCTGGAACGATTTCTGTTTTATATTACAAATGTCCCTACAATCACAGCTAAAACTTCCTTTACAAGGTGCATTACACAAAAATGACTTTAGCATTTCAGAGCGGTATTGAAACTTCACTGTGGGGGTTTTGGAAACCTTTTTGATCATGCACAGGAATAAAAAAATAAACAAAATTTAAGAAAAATATACTTGGCTTTTTATAATGCAACAAGGTTCCATCAAATTACTTAATTCAAACTATAAATGTACTTTTTAAAAAGAACCTGAGGCAGGAGGTAGATTATTTCATTTGTTAGGAGCTACAGCACATACTGTTGTCATCTGCCAGGTTAGTGCCCTGGGGCTTACTGTATTAAAGATAGTGCTGAAGCACACAGGAAGCCTGGCAGATGCAGCTTTCTTTGTGCTGCCGCTCCTCATAGAAATGATATCAGGAGTAGAGAAATTACCATACCTCCCTCCCCAGGTACTTTTCATTTTAATCTTTTTGAAAAACTTATAAACGCACTACAGTTCTCCTTTAATTCTTCAGAGGACAATTTAGTATTTTACTGCAAATTCCCATTTATTATAGGATACACCAATTCCATCATTCTCAGTGCTACTGGATTAAATAACTTAGGATGTGGTGGTCAGAGCTAAAGTGACAATTCATAACAAAAAGTTTGGGCCACAGCTTAAATCTGTAACCTCCCTAGGCACTTATTATTCAGCCTCATCTATCAGGTGATGGTCAATTGGTCATGCACAAGGGGTCTGGGAGATGGCAGGATCCCAGTATTAACGCAGCCATAGATTAGGCAACAAAACACTTGTTTCCCAACAATTACCCAGTGGAACAATGATGAATCACAGACCTAAGGTATCCAAAGCGACTGTCCCTTCTGCAGAGGGGCCATTAACTTTCAGTTTGAGTGAGCAAGGTCCCAATATCTTTCTATTTCTCATAAGTGTAAGTTGAAGTCTAAGGGTGGCCATGTGATTGTCTTGTATAAACTATTTGCGGAAATCAATCATATGGTCCGCGGATTTGTATGGCCACAATCCTAAATGGTATGGCCACCTTAAGATTTATAAAGGTTACAACTGAAATTTTCTAAATTGCATGATCCCTTAAAAATAATAATTTCTATTCAAAGAGCAATCTTGGTGACATGAGTCTACACTTTGGCCTGGACCAAAAAATGATAGAAATAATAATTACAGACATGGTGAGAAGATTTCGACCAAATCTACATCTCCGTAAATTTTATCCAATCAAAGACTTTAAACCTCATAATCCATCAGCGCAAAAATCCCCCATGGGACCACAGACGAAGAAGACACAATTGTGCAACACTGCTCTGTTTTGTATAGTCACAGATTAATGTCAAGTCACAACATATTCCAAATAGTTCAATCCCTCACACATACATTAATTCTCTCTCTACCACCCAGCCACTGCCCAATACCACTGCTATTTAAATGTGGCTACTACTTCCAAACCTGAATGTTTTCGTTCCCTGTGTCTAGACGTGACATTTTTCAGTCCTGCTTTTGCTTCCTACTGTTTATCTCAAGCACCAGTGAAACACGCCCCAATAACAGAAGCCTGTATTGCTGATCATACAGCATGAACACACAACAGGGCTATATGAGAAGAAAAACGGTCAGGGAAATAAAAACACCTACCTCAACTCCAAACTGTAGAGAGCCATTCTGATCACATCATTGCTGTGTCCTCGTTAGTTTGGTTAGAATTTTCGACTGTAAAAAAACCGGAACACATTAGCTACAGATTGAATTGTAAGGAGGAAAAAAATGTTTCTAGCAATCTGGAGATAATGGAGATGGAATCATCCCACAGCTCTTTATTCAAACTAAAACTAGAGATGTGTATTGGTATGGGCCTTCAGGATCAGGACCTGAACTGCTAGTCCTTACCCATGGGTTTTCAATAGAACAATGGAAATACTTACCTACATTTGTTAATGCTGTGCCCAGTACACCCTGCCCTCTGCTTGTGTCCAGGGCCAGGCCAATGAAAGATATGATCTACAAGTCCCAGACTGAAAGAGAGGGTGGACAAGACTGCACATTTTAAGTATTATTAGAAATCTACTGAAAACCCAGCAGTTGAGGGTCAGGTCCTCACATGGGTACTTTAATAGGGGAAAAGGAGTGGGTTAAAATGGTTTATGTTGTCTAAGGGGAACTTAAGTCAAAATGGGAACCAGACAACATTGTCCCATAGAAATAGCACATTCAAAAGATACACAAAGCTGTATCTCACCAGGGGATTTATGAAATGAACCTGTGGGTAATAGGGCCAAGCTCCAATAAGTCATGCTGGAAATCTAAGTGAACCCTTGGAACATAGCTAGTACACAGCAGATCAAAACAAGAAAACTGACAGCCAAGTGTGTTACAAGTATGAGACCTGCCTGGTTTGGCACAGATCATATTACACTAGCACAGAAATCCTGCCTCTCTGACACAAATAGGGATTTAACATATAGTGTGTTTGCTATTCCAAAATATTCAACACTCCTGACCCTAATAGTTACAGATTCCTTTCCTATCCAGCTGGAGGTAGTAAGAAAACTTAAATTGTAAGTACGTTTGGGGATTTAAACCTCATGGATTGTGTAGAGCATTAGTCAACTAACCCCCACCATAGTTAACACAAATACTAGGTATATTTAGAAATTTTATCTTTACTAGGAATAGAATGAAAGCAACAACAACAAAAAAGTAAAGTAGCTAACATATAGTATTGTTCCTGGTATGTTGTCTTTATTTGCCGGCTGGAAAATAAACCAGCAGCAGATTTCAAAGTATTGATGTGGCATCCATATTGGTTGTGGATCTTTGTATAAAAAAATACTGAATAAAGACGGTTAATACTGGGTCCAGGGGTGTGCACATGCTCACAAGGCTGTTTGAAGATTACATGGACAGGCTGGCAAGAACATAGAGCCCTAGTTACAGAATCTTTCTACATGGACCCAAATGCAAAAAATGTATGTTTAGTTCTACTTTAGGTCAACCATATGAAAACTGTCAATCCAAGATGGCTGCGGTAGTTTAACAAGAGTTAAGGGCCAAATGCTGTAAGTAACACAAGATCACGGTTATTAAAAGTTCATTGCTTAGACAACTTCAAAGCACCACCAGAGCGTAAAGCCTCAGAGGGATTAACACGAAAGCCAATGACAATTTTAGCATCAATAAATCACTCAGGGAGATCAGAAAATACCCCTGTCATAGAGAATGCATTATATCCCCAAGGACGGACATCTGACATAGAGTACTGGGTCAAGGCACTTTGGATTTGGCAAGACTAAAAAGGCAGGTTATTATGCCCCATTTTGTCATGGTTGTGAATCGTTTACTGGTCTCTCTAGGAGATGCAGGAAAGCATTGAGGTTGGGAGGGAAGGTGTCAACTGTGCCAAAATATACCCAGTATTAATAACACTTTCAGCATTTCTTGCCAATGTGTCTTTTAAATGAGGAAAGCAGCCAAACGCAGCTCAGTGATTTATTTTTAAAGGATGCAATTTAAAGTAACAGCTTCAATGATTATCTGCATTAGCTATCCCACTATAATGATTTGTAATGGGCTGGAAGTGGCTTCTCATTGGTTTTCTTTTCTTTTTTTAAACATGTTTTTTATTAGTCCAGCCTCCGGCATATCTTCTCAATTTAATGTAATGTACATGTAATGTAATAAAAATAGAGCAATGCTTACATAAATAAAAGTCATTTGTCTGGACTTAATTATTTTCCTTTAAACAGTTATTTTTTTTTTTTAAGCTGGTCTGTCACTTACAGACCTCAAAACAGTCTGATGCTGGCTGATAAGTGTGTTTTATAGGTTCTCTATTTCAGGAAAGAGAGTGTTCACTATGTTACTGAAGAGCAATAGTTGGGATAATTATATATCATTGGGGGGTCATGTAAAATCATACGTCAGTGAACCAAGTTGTCATTTGAAAGCAATCATGTAGTCTCTGTCTGACTATTAGTGTTTATAAAACATTCCAAAGTGAAAAGAATTCCCTACATGTCTCTCTCTTGTCAAGGATGGCTTCAACCAATCCATACGGAACAAATATGATAATTTGGTCTTAAAGAGTATTAAAGGTGGACTTGTTGGTTTTGTCCAGTGTTGTAAAATAGCTTTTCTTCTGGTTGATGATATGTATAATATATAAGCTTTTTGGCACTGATGTGGATCTTAACCTGTGGGTTGTCTGGGTATCCAAGAGGCCCAAACAGGTGTAAAAGGGACATAGTTTAAAAGTGTTGTGTCGTGAAGGATACCACTTGGGACAAAAATTTGGATTTGAGGAGCATAAACTATGTAATAGTGTACGTAGACATTTTGTGGGCAAGTCATAGCTTAGCCTGTGATACATCCTAGTCAGTAGGATAAAATCTATCCCTTGTGTAGTTTTTTTTGTAATTAGAGGCTAATGGTAGTGTTTTTAATTGATATTGTAAAGCAGATAGAAGTGTTTCTGCATTGGCTTCAGGTATAACCAATACCATTGATGTATTTGGTTTGTGTTTCCAGGGTTTGTGTGATTCTGTAATCTTGTAATATTTGATAGTTTGTTATTGAGTTTTTCTGATAGAGAAAGTAAGATATCAAGTGGATTATTCCAGTCATCACTTGTCAAGTTTGAAATTGATTTATAACAAAACTAATACAGTAATGAAAAAAGTGTGTATTCCTCATGGTTTTCATCACCAACAATGACAAATGTTGAAATCAAAAAATACACTCAAATACTGCTATGCTTCTGGATGGCTCATGGAACCTGACCAATTTAGAAACCTGTACTGAGCAGGTACTGAGCCTGGGTCGCTCAGAAGAGGCAAACGGGATTAACATTCAGTCATTGGCTGTGATAGCAACTGTCAAATCCTAACTGACAGTTGCTAACTAGAAGAACCAGGAAGCAGAAACAGAGGAAACAGGACATGGTGCAGGATTTCAGGTTAGACTTATATATTTCAGGTTTCAACTATTACCGTTTAGGGTTTGGGGGGGTGATTTACGCGTATGTATTTTCATTTTAGGGCTGGGCTTGCCCTTTAAATATCAGGTTAACGTGCAGTGTAATAAACTGATAAAAAAAGCAGTTAGAGTTGCGGGCATATAACTGACAAGTCCCCAGTTTTTTGTTTATAGGTGTACATGCCCTTTAATTGTTTGTATGGTCTTATAAATAATGCCTGACAACTTACATAGGCACAGTTTCCAAGGTCTTTAGTGATGATCTTAGAGGATGGTCTTTGGGTGGTCATTCGCTTTCTCTCTTGATATGTCTAAAAGGAATTCAATAGAAAGGAAAGACAGTTCCTCAATCCATGGAAAAATACAAAATCAGCAGCATTTACAAATTTAAATGATTGGATGTGACATTATACTATTAAACACATCTCCATAAAGACAGAGAAGCAACAACAATATATCAATCCACTTTAGTCAACATTACTGGTAAAAAAAAAAACTTCCACAAATTGTAAAGGGGCATCTAATGGAAGAAAGCCGATTTATATCCCAGTACAACCTTTTGGTTGAGGCAATTCAGGCTTCTTATCAACCATGTTATGAAATAGAAACTATAATAGTCCCAAATCACACAGATTAAGAGAGGATTAAAAAGTAATGGATTTGCCAAGCGACTTTCCCCCTGCAGTAACGAGTATCTATTAATAGTATCTATATACTGCATGAATGGGAAATTGGTCTATAATCTTTCCTAACCAGTGTTCTCCCTAGGGTCTTTTAGCCGGCGGCCCACCGGCTACTTTTTCATGCCATCCATTGGAAAAAATTATTGAGAGAACACTTGTGATTTAAATAATTTAGAGTAGGTTTAATAGGTGTGCCAATAGGTCAGTAAAACTCCCCCCGCCAAAACTGCTCAGTCCAGACCTCTTTTTTCACCTTGCAAGATTATTTAGCACGTTAACTGCTTTTTCCAAGATCTCCAAGGCCACAAAGGGTGTCACATGTGCTTGTGCTGCTATGTTACATGGGTTACCTCAGATGTTGCAGAGAACTACAACTACTCCTGCAGATGTTTACGAACAACAACTCCCTCATTCTAACAACCACGGAATGCTGGGAGTACAGTTTTCAAACATCTAGTGGGACGAAGGTTAGACATCCCTGACCTATATAATTGAGCATGATGCAGTGCACATTTTCCCTTACCACCCAATTTCCCCGTCAGTCACTTTGGTAGTTGTGGGCAACATTGTATCCTGATTTACTTTAATATTGTATTGTCAGTCTATTGTGCCAAACCCATGTGTATGGTCCAATAGAATATGCCTTGTCACTTCCACCCAACTATATAATCAGCCATATTGCAAAAGTACTCCCTTGAATGAAATTCCCTCCCAATTATAGCCAATCACATAAAGAAAAACCATCTCTCATCCTTTACTTAAGGATGAACCAAATAAGAAAAAAGTACAAAATGCAACTTATTACATGCCTCAAATACCCAACTGTAGCCATTCAATTCTACTATTAAATAAGGAAAAAGTACAAAATGCAACTTATTACATGCCTCAAATACCCAACTGTAGCCATTCAATTCTACTATTAAATAAGAAAAAAGTACAAAATGCAACTTATTACATGCCTCAAATACCCAACTGTAGCCATTCAATTCTACTATTAAATAAGGTACAAAATGCAACTTATTACATTCCTCAAATACACAACTGTAGCCATTCAATTCTACTATTAAATAAGGTACAAAATGCAACTTATTACATGCCTCAAATACACAACTGTAGCATTCAATTCTCTATTAAAAAGGAAAAAGTACAAAATGCAACTTATTACATCTCATAACAACTGTAGCCATTCAATTCTACTATTAAATAAGGAAAAAGTACAAAATGCAACTTATTACATGCCTCAAATACACAACTGTAGCCATTCAATTCTACTAAAATAAGGAAAAAGTACAAAATGCAACTTATTACATGCCTCAAATACACAACTGTAGCCATTCAATTCATATTAAATAAGGAAAAGTACAAATGCAAACTTATTACATGCCTCAAATACACAACTGTAGCCATTCAATTCACTATTAAATAAGGAAAAAGTACAAAATGCAACTTTACATGCCTCAAATACACAACTGTAGCCATTCAATTCTACTATTAAATAAGGAAAAAGTACAAAATGCAACTTATTACATGCCTCAAATACCAACTGTAGCCATTCATTCTACTATTAAATAAGGAAAAGTACAAAATGCAACTTATTACATTCCTCAAATACACAACTGTAGCCATTCAATTTTACTATAAATAAGAAAAAGTACAAAATGCAACTTATTACCTGCCTCAAATACACAACTGTAGCCATTCAATTCTACTTTAAATAAGGAAAAAGTACAAAATGCACTTATTACATGCCTCAAATACACAACTGTAGCCATTCAATTCTACTATAAATAAGGAAAAAGTACAAAATGCAACTATTACATGCCTCAAATACACAAAGTAGCCCAATCTACTATAAATAAGAAAAAAAGTACAAAATGCAACTTATTACATGCCTCAAATACACAACTGTAGCCATTCAATTCTACTATAAATAAGGAAAAAGTACAAAATGCAACTTATTACATGCCTCAAATACACAACTGTAGCCATTCAATTCTACTATTAAATAAGGAAAAAGTACAAAATGCAACTTATTACATCCTCAAATACACAACTGTAGCCATTCAATTTACTATTAAATAAGGAAAAAATACAAAATGCAACTTATTACATGCCTCAAATACCCAACTGTAGCCATTCAATTCTACTATTAAATAAGAAAAAGTACAAAATGCAACTTATTACATTCCTCAAATACACAACTGTAGCCATTCAATTCTACATTAATAAGGAAAAAGTACAAAATGCAACTTATTACATGCCTCAAATACACAACTGTAGCCATTCAATTCTACTATTAAATAAGGAAAAAGTACAAAATGCAACTTATTACATGCCTCAAAATCACAACTGTAGCCATTCAATTCTACTATTAAATAAGAAAAAGTACAAAATGCAACTTATTACATGCCAAATACCCAACTGTAGCCATTCAATTACTATTAAATAGAAAAAAAGTACAAAATGCAACTTATTACATGCCTCAAATACCAACTGTAGCCATTCAATTCTACTATTAAATAAGGAAAAAGTACAAAATGCAACTTATTACATGCCTAAATACCAACTGTAGCCATTCAATTCTAAATAAATAAGGAAAAAAGTACAAAATGCAACAATTTACATGCCTCAATACACAACTGTAGCCATTCAATTCTACTATTAAATAAGAAAAAAGTACAAAATGCAACTTATTACATGCCTCAAATACCAACTGTAGCCATTCAATTCTACTATTAAATAAGAAAAAAGTACAAAAGCAACTATTAACTGCCTCAAATACCCAACTTAGCCATTCAATTCTACTATTAAATAAGAAAAAGTACAAAATGCAACTTATTACATGCCTCAAATACACAACTGTAGCCATTCATTCTACTATTAAATAAGAAAAAGTACAAAATGCAACTATTACATGCCTCAAATACCCAACTTGTAGACAGGGCCATTCAATTCTACTATTAAATAAGAGCAAAAAGTACAAAATGCAACTTATTACATGCCTACAATACACAACTGTAGCCATTCAATTCTACTATTAAATAAGAAAAAGTACAAAGCAACTTATTACATGCCAAATACCCAACTGTAGCCATTCAATCTACTATTAAATAAGGAAAAGTACAAAATGCAACTTATTACATGCCTCAAATACCAACTGTAGCCATTCAATTCTACTATTAAATAAGAGAAAAAGTACAAAATGCAACTTATTACATGCCTCAAATACCCAACTGTAGCCATTCAATTCTACTATTAAATAAGAAAAAAGTACAAAATGCAACTTATACATGCCTCAAATACCCAACTGTAGCCATTCAATTCTACTATTAAATAAGAAAAAAGTACAAAATGCAACTTATTACATGCCTCAAATACCCACTGTAGCCATTCAATTCTACTATTAAATAAGAAAAAGTACAAAATGCAACTTATTACATGCCTCAAATACCAACTGTAGCCATTCAATTCTACTATTAATAAGAAAAAGTACAAAATGCAACTTATTACATGCCTCAAATACACAACTGTAGCCATTCAATTCTACTATTAAATAAGGAAAAAGTACAAAATGCAACTTATTACATGCCTCAAATACACAACTGTAGCCATTCAATTCTACTATTAAATAAGGAAAAAGTACAAAATGCAACTTATTACATGCCTCAAATACACAACTGTAGCCATTCAATTTACTATTAAATAAGAAAAAAGTACAAATACAACTTATTACATGCCTCAAATACCCAAACTGTAGCCATTCAATTCTACTATTAAATAAAAAAGTACAAAATGCAAATTATTACCTGCCTCAAATACACCAACTGTAGCCATTCAATTCTACTATTAAATAGAAAAAGTACAAATGCAACTTATTACATGCTCAAATACCCAACTTTAGCATTCAATTCTACTATTAAATAAGGAAAAGTACAAAATGCAACTATTACATGCCTCAAATACCCAACTGTAGCCATTCAATTCTACTATTAAATAAGAAAAAGTACAAAATGCAACTTATTACATGCCTCAATAACACAACTGTAGCCATTCAATTCTATATTAAATAAGGAAAAAGTAAAATGCAACTTTACATGCCTCAAAAAACAACTGTAGCCATTCAATTTACTATTAAATAAGAAAAAGTACAAAATGCAACTTATTACATGCCTCAATACCCAACTGTAGCCATTCAATTCTACTATTAAATAAGGAAAAAAGTACAAATGCAACTATTACATGCCTCAAATACCCAACTGTAGCCATTCAATTTACTATTAAATAAGAAAAAGTACAAAATGCAACTTATTACATGCCTCAAATACACAACTGTAGCCATTCATTCTACTATAAATAGAAAAAAGTACAAAATGCAACTTATACATGCCTCAAATACCCAACTGTAGCAGTCCATTCACTTATTAAATAAGAAAAAAAGTAACAAAATGCAACTTATTACTCGCCTCAAATACCACAACTGTAGCCATTCAATTCTACTATTAAATAAGGAAAAAAGTACAAAATGCAACTTATTACATGCCTCAAATACACAACTTGTAGCAATTCTCCCAATTCTACTATTAAATAAGGTACAAAATGCAACTTATTACATTCCTCAAATACACAACTGTAGCCATTCAATTCTACTATTAAATAAGAAAAAAGTACAAAATGCAACTTATTACATCCTGTAATAAGTTGCATTTTGTACTTTTTCCTTATTTATAGTAGAATTGAATGGCTACAGTTGTGTATTGAGGCATGTAATAAGTTGCATTTTGTACTTTTTTCTTTTTAATAGTAGAATTGAATGGCTACAGTTGTGTATTTGAGGCATGTATAAGTTGCATTTTTACTTTTTCTTATTTAATAGTTAGAATTGAATGCTACAGTTGTGTATTTGAGGCATGTAATAAGTTGCATTTTGTACTTTTTTCCTTATTTAATAGTAGAATTGAATGGCTACAGTGGGTATTTGAGGCGGTAATAAGTTGCATTTTGTACTTTTTTTCTTATTTAATAGTGAATGGACTGCTACAGTTGGGTATTTGAGGCATGTATAAGTTGCATTTTGTACTTTTTTTTCCTATTTATAGTAGAATTGAATGGCTACAGTTGTGTATTTGAGGCATGTAATAAGTTGCATTTTGTACTTTTTCTTATTTAATAGTAAATTGAATGGCTACAGTTGGTATTTGAGGCATGTAAATAGTTGCATTTGTACTTTTTCCTTATTTAATAGTAGAATTGAATGGCTACAGTTGGGTATTGAGGCATGTAATAAGTTGCATTTTGTACTTTTTCTTATTTAATAGTAAGATTGAATGGCTACAGTGTGTTTTTTGAGGCATGTAAAGTTGCATTGGTACTTTTTCCTTATTTAATAGTAGAATTGAATGGCTACAGTTGTGTGTATTGAGGCATGTAATAAGTTGCATTTTGTACTTTTTTCTTATTTAATAGTAGAATTGAATGGCTACAGTTGGGTATTTGAGGCATGTAATAGTTGCATTTTGTACTTTTCCTTATTTAATAGTAGAATTAATGCTAAGTTGGTGTATTTGAGCATGTAATAAGTTGCATTTGTTACTTTTTTCTTATTTAATAGTAGAATTGAATGGCTACAGTTGGGTATTTGAGGCAGGTAATAATTTGCATTTTTGTACTTTTTATTTAATAGTAGAATTGAATGGCTACAGTTTGGGTATTTGAGGCATGTAATAAGTTGTTTTGGTACTTTTTTCTTATTTAATAGTAAATTGAATGGCTACAGTTGGGTATTTGAGGCATGTAATAAGTTGCATTTGTACTTTTTTCCTTATTTAATAGTAGAATTGAATGGCTACAGTTTGTGTATTTGAGGCATGTATAAGTTGCATTTTGTACTTTTTCTTATTTAATAGTAGAATTGAATGGCTACAGTTGTGTATTGGAGGCATGTAATAAGTTGCATTTTGTACTTTTTCTTATTTAATAGTAGAATTGAATGGCTACAGTTGGTATTTGAGGCATGTAATAAGTTGCATTTTGTACTTTTTTCTTATTTAATAGTAGAATTGAATGGCTACAGTGGGGTTTTGAGGCATGTAATAAGTTGATTTTGTACTTTTTTCTTATTTAATAGTAGAATTGAATGGCTACAGTTGGGTATTTGAGGCATGTAATAAGTTGCATTTTGTACTTTTTTCTTATTTAATAGTAGAATTGAATGGCTACAGTTGGGTATTTGAGGCATGTAATAAGTTGCATTTTGTACTTTTTCCTTATTTAATAGTAGAATTGAATGGCTACAGTTGGTATTTGAGGCATGTAATAAGTTGCATTTTGTACTTTTCCTTATTTAATAGTAGATTGAATGGCTACAGTTGGGTATTTGGCATGTAATAAGTTGCTTTGTACTTTTTCTTATTTAATAGTAGAATTGAATGGCTACAGTTGTGTATTGTAGGCATGTAATAAGTTGCATTTTGTACTTTTTGCTCTTATTTAATAGTAGAATTGAATGGCCCGGTTCATCCTTAAGTTAAAGGATGAGAGATGGTTTTTCTTTATGTGATTGGCTATAATTGGGAGGGAATTTCATTCAAGGGAGTACTTTTGCAATATGGCTGATTATATAGTTGGGTGGAAGTGACAAGGCATATTCTATTGGACCATACACATGGGTTTGGCACAATAGACTGACAATACAATATTAAAGTAAATCAGGATACAATGTTGCCCACAACTACCAAAGTGACTGACGGGGAAATTGGGTGGTAAGGGAAAATGTTGCACTGCATCATGCTCATTATATAGGTCAGGGATGTCTAACCTTCGTCCCACTAGATGTTTGAAAACTGTAACTCCCAGCATTCCGTGGTTGTTAGAATGCAGGGAGTTGTTGTTTCGTAAACATCTGCAGGGAGTTGTAGTTCTCTGCAACATCTGAGGTAACCCATGTAACATAGCAGCACAAGCACATGTGACACCCTTTGTGGCCTTGGAGATCTTGGAAAAGCTAGTTAACGTGCTAAATAATCTTGCAAGTGAAAAAAGAGGTCTGGACTGAGCAGTTTTGGCGAGGGAGTTTTACTGACCTATTGGCACACCTATTAAACCTCTTCTAAATTATTTAAATCACAAGTGTTCTCCTCAATAATTTTTTCCAGATGGATGGCAATGAAAAAGTAGCCGGTGGGGCCGCCGGCTAAAAGACCCTAGGGAGAACACTGGTTAGGAAAGATTATAGACCAATCTTCCCATTCATGCAGTATATAGATACTATTAATAGATACTCGTTACTGCAGGGGGAAAGTCGCTTGGCAAATCCATTACTTTTTAATCCTCTCTTAATCTGTGTGATTTGGGGACTATTATAGTTTCTATTTCATAACATGGTTGATAAGAAGCCTGAATTGCCTCAACCAAAAGGTTGTACTGGGATATAAATCGGCTTCTTCTTCCATTAGATGCCCCTTTACAATTTGTGGAAGTTTTTTGTTTTTACCAGTAATGTTGACTAAAGTGGATTGATATATTGTTGTTGCTTCTCTGTCTTTAGGAGAGTGTGTTTAATAGTATAATGTCACATCCAATCATTTAAATTTGTAAATGCTGCTGATTTTGTATTTTTCCATGGATTGAGGAACTGTCTTTCCCTTTCTATTGACATTCCTTTTAGACATATCAAGAGAGAAAGCGAATGACCACCCAAAGACCATCCTCTAAGATCATCACTAAAGACCTTGGAAACTGTGCCTATGTAAGTTGTCAGGCATTTTTATAAGACCATACAAACAATTAAAGGGCATGTACACCTATAAACAAAAAACTGGGGACTTGTCAGTTATATGCCCGCAACTCTAACTGCTTTTTTTATCAGTTTATTACACTGCACTTAACCTGATATTTAAAGGGCAAGCCCAGCCCTAAAATGAAAATTACATACCGTAAATCACCCCCCCAAACCCTAAACGGTAATAGTTTGAAACCTGAAATATAAAGTCTAACCTGAAATCCTGCACCAATGTCCTGTTTCCTCTGTTTCTGCTTCCTGGTTCTTCTAGTTAGCAACTGTCAGTTAGGATTTGACAGTTGCTATCACAGCCAATGACTGAATGTTAATCCCGTTTGCCTCTTCTGAGCATCCCAGGCTCAGTACCTGCTCAGTACAGGTTTCTAAATTGGTCAGGTTCCATGAGCCATCCAGAAGCATAGCAGTATTTGAGTGTATTTTTTGATTTCAACATTTGTCATTGTTGGTGATGAAAACCATGAGGAATACACACTTTTTTCATTACTGTATTAGTTTTGTATAAATCAATTTCAAACTTGACAAGTGATGACTGGAATAATCCACTTGATATCTTACTTTCTCTATCAGAAAAACTCAATAACAAACTATCAAATATTACAAGATTACAGAATCACACAAACCCTGGAAACACAAACCAAATACATCAATGGTATTGGGTTATACCTGAAGCCAATGCAGAAACACTTCTATCTGCTTTACAATATCAATTAAAAACACTTACCATTAGCCTCTAATTACAAAAAAAACTACACAAGGGATAGATTTTATCCTACTGACTAGGATGTATCACAGGCTAAGCTATGACTTGCCCCAAAATGTCTACGTACACTATTACATAGTTTATGCTCCTCAAATCCAAATTTTTGTCCCAAGTGGTATCCTTCACGACACAACACTTTTAAACTATGTCCCTTTTACACCTGTTTGGGCCCTCTTGGATACCCAGACAACCCACAGGTTAAGATCCACATCAGGTGCCAAAAAGCTTATATATTATACATATCATCAACCAGAAGAAAAGCTATTTTACAACACTGGACAAAACCAACAAGTCCACCTTTAATACTCTTTAAGACCAAATTATCATATTTGTTCCGTATGGATTGGTTGAAGCCATCCTTGACAAAGAGAGACATGTAGGGAATTCTTTTCACTTTGGAATGTTTTATAAACACTAATAGTCAGACAGAGACTACATGATTGCTTTCAAATGACAACTTGGTTCACTGACGTATGATTTTACATGACCCCCCAATGATATATAATTATCCCAACTATTGCTCTTCAGTAACATAGTGAACACTCTCTTTCCTGAAATAGAGAACCTATAAAACACACTTATCAGCCAGCATCAGACTGTTTTGAGGTCTGTAAGTGACAGACCAGCTTAAAAAAAAAAAATAACTGTTTAAAGGAAAATAATTATAGTCCAGACAAATGACTTTTATTTATGTAAGCATTGCTCTTATTTTTATTTACATTACATGTACATTACATTAAATTGAGAAGATATGCCGGAGGCTGGACTAATAAAAAACATGTTTAAAAAAAGAAAAGAAAACCAATGAGAAGCCACTTCCAGCCCATTACAAATCATTATAGTGGGATAGCTAATGCAGATAATCATTGAAGCTGTTACTTTAAATTGCATCCTTTAAAAATAAATCACTGAGCTGCGTTTGGCTGCTTTCCTCATTTAAAAGACACATTGGCAAGAAATGCTGAAAGTGTTATTAATACTGGGTATATTTTGGCACAGTTGACACCTTCCCTCCCAACCTCAATGCTTTCCTGCATCTCCTAGAGAGACCAGTAAACGATTCACAACCATGACAAAATGGGGCATAATAAACCTGCCTTTTTAGTCTTGCCAAATCCAAAGTGCCTTGACCCAGTACTCTATGTCAGATGTCGTCCTTGGGGATATAATGCATTCTCTATGACAGGGGTATTTTCTGATCTCCCTGAGTGATTTATTTGATGCTAAAAATTGTCATTGGCTTTCGTGTTAATCCCTCTGAGGCTTTACGCTCTGGTGGTGCTTTGAAGTTGTCTAAGCAATGAACTTTTAATAACCGTGATCTTGTGTTACTTACAGCATTTGGCCCTTAACTCTTGTTAAACTACCGCAGCCATCTTGGATTGACAGTTTTCATATGGTTGACCTAAAGTAGAACTAAACATACATTTTTTGCATTTGGGTCCATGTAAGAAAATTCTGTAACTAGGGCTCTATGTTCTTGCCAGCCTGTCCATGTAATCTTCAAACAGCCTTGTGAGCATGTGCACACCCCTGGACCCAGTATTAACCGTCTTTATTCAGTATTTTTTTATACAAAGATCCACAACCAATATGGATGCCACAATCAATACTTTGAAATCTGCTGCTGGTTTATTTTCCAGCCGGCAAATAAAGACAACATACCAGGAACAATACTATATGTTAGCTACTTTTACTTTTTTGTTGTTGTTGCTTTCATTCTATTCCTAGTAAAAGATAAAATTTCTAAATATACCTAGTATTTGTGTTAACTATGGTGGTGGTTAGTTGACTAATGCTCTACACAATCCATGAGGTTTAAATCCCCAAACGTACTTACAATTTAAGTTTTCTTACTACCTCCATGCTGGATAGGAAAGGAATCTGTAACTATTAGGGTCAGGAGTGTTGAATATTTTGGAATAGCAACACACTATATGTTAAATCCCTATTTTGTGTCAGAGAGGCAGGATTTCTGTGCTAGTGTAATATGATCTGTGCCAAACCAGGCAGGTCTCATACTTGTAACACACTTGGCTGTCAGTTTTCTTGTTTTGATCTGCTGTGTACTAGCTATGTTCCAAGGGTTCACTTAGATTTCCAGCAGACTTATTGGAGCTTGGCCCTATTACCCACAGGTTCATTCATAAATCCCCTGGTGAGATACAGCTTTGTGTATCTTTTGAATGTGCTATTTCTACTGGGACAATGTTGTCTGGTTCCCATTTTGACTTAAGTTCCCCTTAGACAACATAAACCATTTTAACCCACTCCTTTTCCCCTATTAAAGTACCCATGTGAGGACCTGACCCTCAACTGCGGGTTTTCAGTAGATTTCTAATAATACTTAAAATGTGCAGTCTTGTCCACCCTCTCTTTCAGTCTGGGACTTGTAGATCATATCTTTCATTGGCCTGGCCCTGGACACAAGCAGAGGGCAGGGTGTACTGGGCACAGCATTAACAAATGTAGGTAAGTATTTCCATTGTTCTATTGAAAACCCATGGGTAAGGACTAGCAGTTCAGGTCCTGATCCTGAAGGCCCATACCAATACACATCTCTAGTTATTAGTTTGAATAAAGAGCTGTGGGATGATTCCATCTCCATTATCTCCAGATTGCTAGAAACATTTTTTTCCTCCTTACAATTCAATCTGTAGCTAATGTGTTCCGGTTTTTTTTCACAGTCGAAAATTCTAACCAAACTAACGAGGACACAGCAATGATGTGATCAGAATGGCTCTCTACAGTTTGGAGTTGAGGTAGGTGTTTTTATTTTCCCTGACCGTTTTTCTTCTCATATAGCCCTGTTGTGTGTTCATGCTGTATGATCAGCAATACAGGCTTCTGTTATTGGGGCGTGTTTCACTGGTGCTTGAGATAAACAGTAGGAAGCAAAAGCAGGACTGGAAAAATGTCACGTCTAGACACAGGGAACGAATAACATTCAGGTTTGGAAGTAGTAGCCACATTTAAATAGCAGTGGTATTGGGCAGTGGCTGGGTGGTAGAGAGAGAATTAATGTATGTGTGAGGGATTGAACTATTTGGAATATGTTGTGACTGTGACATTAATCTGTGACTATACAAAACAGAGCAGTGTTGCACAATTGTGTCTTCTTCGTCTGTGTCCCATGGGGGATCTTTTGCGCTGATGGATTATGAGGTTTAAGTCTTTGATTGGATAAAATTTACGGAGATGTAAGATTTGGTCGAAATTTCTCACCATGTCTGTAATTATTATTTCTATCATTTTTTGGTCCAGGCCAAAGTGTAGACTCATGTCACCAAGATTGCTCTTTGAATAGAAATTATTATTTTAAGGGATCATGCAATTTAGAAAATTTCAGTTGTAACCTTTATAAATCTTAAGGTGGCCATACCCATTAGGATTGTGGCCATACAATCCGCGGACCATATGATTGATTTCCGCAAATAGTTTATACAAGACAATCACATGGCCACCCTTAGACTTCAACTTACACTTATGAGAAATAGAAGATATTGGGACCTTGCTCACTCAACCTGAAAGTTAATGGCCCCTCTGCAGAAGGGACAGTCCGCTTTTGGATACCTTAGGTCTGTGATTCATCATTGTTCCACTGGGTAATTGTTGGGAAACAAGTGTTTTGTTGCCTAATCTATGGCTGCGTTAATACTGGGATCCTGCCATCTCCCAGACCCCTTGTGCATGACCAATTGACCATCACCTGATAGATGAGGCCTGAATAATAAGTGCCTAGGGAGGTTACAGATTTAAGCTGTGGCCCCAAACTTTGTTATGAATTGTCACTTTAGCTCTGACCACCACATCCTAAGTTATTTAATCAGTAGCACTGAGAATGATGGAATTGGTGTATCCTATAATAAATGGGAATTTGCAGTAAATACTAAATTGTCCTCTGAAGAATTAAAGGAGAACTGTAGTGCGTTTTATAAGTTTTTTCAAAAAGATTAAAATGAAAAGTACCTGGGGAGGGAGGTATGGTAATTTCTCTACTCCTGATATCATTTCTATGAGGAGCGGCAGCACAAAGAAAGCTGCATCTGCCAGGCTTCCTGTGTGCTTCAGCACTATCTTTAATACAGTAAGCCCCAGGGCACTAACCTGGCAGATGACAACAGTATGTGCTGTAGCCTCCTAACAAATGAAATAATCTACCTCCTGCCTCAGGTTCTTTTTAAAAAGTACATTTATAGTTTGAATTAAGTAATTTGATGGAACCTTGTTGCATTATAAAAAGCCAAGTATAATTTTTCTTAAATTTTGTTTATTTTTTTTATTCCTGTGCAGTTGATCAAAAAGGTTTCCAAAACCCCCACAGTGAAGTTTCAATATCCGCTCTGAAATGCTAAAGTCATTTTGTGCTGTAATGCACCTTGTAAAGGAAGTTTTAGCTGTGAGTTGTAGGGACATTTGTAATATAAAACAGAAATCGTTCCAGGAATGACGTAAATCGGTTCACACAGAGGTAACTTTTAGCTTTGTGTTGATTTACAGAATTCAGCTTCTTATCCCTTAGTCTGGTGGTAACTAACAGTGAATTGTTGGTTCTTGGTTACCCAAGAAGAGTTTACTCAGCAATCATCCTGTATGTTGGGAATTCTACAAATTATTGCGTTAGTTGGCAAATTGTTTTGCATTGAGTAATTAATGCATCTCTTTTTGTCCAGGGATCAGACACAGATTATCGGTTATGGGTCACCTCAGGCAAGGATGATTCCCCGTATCCTCTTATTGGTATGTTCCAGGAAAGGAAATTGCAGCTTGATTCTACAGTAGCTTAAAATAGACACAATTACAAAATCAATATTACAAGCCATATGAATGGCAAGCCTGACAAATGTCATTCTTCAATATTGTCCATACTGTTTTTATCCTGTGAGAATTCCATAACCAGTGGCGTATGAAGAATTTTGAAAATGCTTTTTCCTCTTAAGGGGACACTACCCTGAAACTTTCCTTAATTGTGCTTGGTTTAGGGTAATTTGTACACTATAGATAGATGGATACTCTTCCAATAAAACTAAAAGAAGCCTCTGCTATGACTTTGGAATGTGCTCAGGCTGCGCCTTATCACCAGCTAGGTCATGCCTCTTTACCGCTATATTGTTTTTTACCGCAAGCTAGGCCACGCCTCTTTACCGCAATATTGTTAAGATATGTCACACAATCCCTCATAATTGACAGCCAGCTTTTATGTTTGGTTAATAAGTTACATTGTATATTTCTGTCCTGGCCTCCTTAGGTATCTGGGACACTGCACATTCTTGGCTATCCTCCTATCTCTCTGGTAGGACTTAGTGTTTTACACTCTCGAATTAGCTCCACCCCGCTAGGCTCAGTACTTGGTCCTCTTCTTTTCTCCGTTTACACCTACGGCCATTAGCGTTGTGCATGCAACTTCTCCCTTCCTTTATGGAAAGTGATCGTGCAAAAAAAAATGGTGATTCACGTGCGTTATTAAATGGAAACGGATGTGCAATCGCATTCGCAAGGAAATCGCAGGAATGTTTGTTCCCGTGATTTCTTTGTTATTTAAAATCGCAAGCGAAATCGTGTGTGGAAACACGTGAAAAACGAGTAAGTAGGGGCCTTAGCCCTAATGTACAGGAACATTAACTACTATGTAGAGATTAATATTGTTTTTTTTAAACCCACAGATATCCCAATACACCCATTGATTATGGTGAATCTAACCCAGATTAGCCGTGTACAAATGGTTATTGTGTCAATGTGCCCAAAGAACATTTTTGTCAGTAAACTTCAAAACTACATCAAGATGTAGGGATTTGTGGTGTCATTTAGCGGATTCAAGGTCTGTTAAGTCCCAATAAATCATAACAGAAACATATCTTCCTGGACTCCAAAAGCCTAAACATTTTGGCTTGGGAAAGCTTTTGAGCAGATGTTGCAATATTTTCACTTCAGTGTAGGCAAAAACAGTTATGCTGATCTAAATATAACACATAAATATTAAGTGTCCTGAAGCAAAAAAAAATAAAAAAATCATACGCATGGAAAAAAATTGACAAATGTGTTTGAATGTAAAACAATGGATTTGCTTAAAGAATTCTCAACCAACACATACCCATTAATCTGTAAGCCAAGCCAATCAAATGTGTGTGTGGGGAGAGAGTTGTCCCATGTGTACTTCTGTGGACGACTGTTGGTACATCAGGCAGTTCAATCAAACAAGCTGATTGGAGAATTCAGAAAATTTTCCAACAGTCCAATCTGCGGGCTGATAATCTTAAGCAGAAATCCATAATGTGTAAATGAATAACCATTTAGAGGATGATTTCTAAAAATGTTGCAAGTTACTGGTATTGATACAATAAAGTTGGAGTTGATCCAGGGATATTTCCGCTTGCCACGGAGTCAGGAAGGAATTTTCCCCATCATACTGGATTCAACTTTTAGGCAGGCAATGTGGGTATTGCCAAGACGGTGTCGGACCAGATGGACGTATGTCTTTATTCAACCTCAAATACTATACTGTACTATTTCTCCAAGAAATTAACACCGCTTAATACTTCCCAATTAATTTTAATGTTATTTAGGAGTGGTTGTATTCTGACGTGTTCATGTATAGTATTATATATGTTATATACATATAAAAATGCTGCCATACTTTTATAGAAAATAAACTAACAAACTTAAGGAAGCAAGCAGTGCCAGGTGGCAACAGCCAGAGCCTGCATGGTATGTCTTGTATAAAGAGAGGTATGGATTCAAGGGAGGAAGGAAAATGTTATTCTCCTTCTTACAAACAGTGATAAGGCCTCATTTGGAATATGCAGTTCAGTTTGGAATCCTGTGTACAAAAAGGACATCTTTTGAAATGGAAAGGGTTCAGAGAAGGGCACTAAAATAAAAGGGGATTGGGGGAGCTTGAAATGAAGAGAGACTGGAAAGTTACAATTATGTACGCTGAGAAAAGGCACTTGCGTGAGGATATGATTACTGTGTTATAAATACATTTTACGGGCATACAATAAACTATCTGGGGCTTGTTCACCTAATAGAACATGTCAGAAGACACGTGGACATCCTTTAAGGGCATGTCCACCCCACAACTAAATGGTTCAACTGCTGTGCCCCTCCAAAGTCCAGGAAACTGCTGTGTAAGAAGCAGTGTTTGTGACTCATGCGGGTGCCTGAGTCTGCTCAACCTCGTCAAGGTTTGAGACATGCTCAGTACAGCCTCCCTCTCCCTCCCGTTTTTCTCTCCCTCCCTAACGTTAAAACTTTGGGTAGCGTTAGGGCATGCTCCCTGCCCAACCGCATTAATATTATTGCAAAAAAGTCCCCCAATCTTTACTTACCTTCCCTCTTCCTCCCTTCAGCCAATCACAGACGCGGTGCCGGTCCCGCCCCCTGCTTGCAATTCCATGCAAGCAGAGGGCCGGGACAGTGTGGGCAGGGGAAAGAGGGAAGATAAGTAAGGATCGGGGGGAGTTTCTAACAATAATATTGTTGGGGTTGGGGGAGCATGCCCTACCGCATATCAAAAGTTTTCAAAAGGAGTGGACATGCCCTTAAGACTTGAAGAAAAAAGGTTTAGGCTTCAAGTTCGGAAAAGGTTTTTCAACGTTAAAGCTATCCAGTGGACGTTGTTATGGCAGGTTCACTGGTCAGTTTCAAAAAGAAGCTGGATGAGTTTCTGCAAACAAGGAATGTTGCAGGTTACTGGTATTGATACATAAAGTAGAGTTGACCAGGGAAATTTCCGATTGCCACTTGGAGTCAGGAAGGAATTTTTCCCCCTTCATAAATTGGTGGGGTTTTTTTTGCTTCCTCTGGATCAACAGTTAGGCAGGAAATGAGGATATTGCTAGATGGGTTGAACTGGATGGAGTATGTCTTATTCAACCTCAAATACTATACTATACTTGCTATAAATGGTTATAATGGCCCCTTGTATAAGAAAACAAACTGGGTGTTCCCTACCATTTTATTGTTTATTCAATTAAATGGAGGGTGATGATGGAGGATAGAGATCATTAGGAGATAACCATACCCTGTTTTACATTAGTTTCCTAATATATATATATTATATATTTATATATATATATATAATAGTTTCAAATAATGAATGGCTACAGTTGGGTATTTGAGGCATGTATGGTTGCAATTTTGTACTTTTTCTTATTTAATAGTAGTATGAATGGCTACAGTTGTGTATTGAGGCATGTAATAAGTTGCATTTTGTACTTTTTCCTTATTTAATAGTAGATATGAATGGCTACAGTTGGGTATTTGAGGCATGTAATAAGTTGCATTTTGTACTTTTTCCTTATTTAATAGTAGATATGAATGGCTACAGTTGGTATTTGAGGCATGTAATAGTTGCATTTTGTACTTTTTCTTATTTAATAGTAGAATTGAAGGCTACAGTTGGGTATTTGAGGCATGTAATAAGTTGCATTTTGTACTTTTTTTTTTATAATAGTAGAATGAATGGCTACAGTTGGGTATTTGAGGAATGTAATAAGTTGCATTTTGTACTTTTTCCTTATTTAATAGTAGAATTGATGGCTACAGTTGGGTATTTGAGGCATGTAATAAGTTGCATTTTGTACTTTTTCCTATTTAATAGTAGAATGAATGGCTACAGTTTGTGTATTTGAGGCATGTAATAAGTTGCATTTTGTACTTTTTCTTATTAATTAGAATTGAATGGCTACAGTTGTGTATTTGAGGAATGTAATAAGTTGCATTTTGTATTCTTATTTAATAGTAGAATTGAATGGCTACAGTGTGTATTTGAGGCAGTAATAAGTTGCATTTTGTACTTTTTTCTTATTTAATAGTAGAATTGAATGGCTACAGTTGTGTATTTGAGGATGTAATAAGTTGCATTTTGTACTTTTTCCTTATTTAATAGTAGAATTGAATGGCTACAGTTGTATTTGAGGCATGTAATAAGTTGCATTTTGTACTTTTTCCTTATTTAATAGTAGAATGAATGGCTACAGTGGTATTTGAGATGTAATAAGTTGCATTTTGTACTTTTTCTTATTTAAAGTTAGAATGTAATGGCTACAGTTGTGTATTTGAGGCATGTAATAAGTTGCATTTTGTACTTTTCCTTATTTAATAGTAGAATTGAATGGCTACAGTTGTGTATTTGAGGAATGTAATAAGTTGCATTTTGTACTTTTTTCTTATTAATAGTAGAATTGAATGGCTACAGTTGTGTATTTGAGGCATGTAATAAGTTGCATTTTGTATTTTTTCCATTTAATAGTAGAATTGAATGGCTACAGTTGTGTATTTGAGGCATGTAATAAGTTGCATTTTGTACTTTTTTCTTATTTAATAGTAGAATTGAATGGCTACAGTTGTGTATTTGAGGATGTATAAGTTGCATTTTGTATCTTTTTTCTTATTATAGTAGATATGAATGAATGGCTATCAGTTGGGGATTTGAGGCATGTAATAAGTTGCATTTTGTACTTTTTCCTTATTTAATAGTAGAATTGAATGGCTACAGTTGGGTATTTGAGGCATGTAATAAGTTGCATTTTGTACTTTTTTCTTATTTAATGTAGAATTGAATGGCTACAGTTGTGTATTGAGGCATGTAATAAGTTGCATTTTGTACTTTTCCTTATTAATAGTAGAATTGAATGGCTACAGTTGGGTATTTGAGGCATGTAATAAGTTGCATTTTGTACTTTTTTCTTATTTAATAGTAGAATTGAATGGTACAGTTGTGTATTTGAGGATGTAATAAGTTGCATTTTGTACTTTTTCCTTATTTAATAGTAGAATTGAATGGCTACAGTTGTATTTGAGGCATGTAATAAGTTGCATTTTGTACTTTTTTCTTATTTAATAGTAGAATTGAATGGCTACAGTTGTGTTTGAGGCATGTAATAAGTTGCATTTTGTTATTTTCCTTATTTAATAGTAGATATGAATGGCTACAGTTGGGTATTTGAGGCATGTAATAAGTTGCATTTTGTACTTTTTTCTTATTTAATAGTAGATAGATGAATGGCTACAGTTGGGTATTTGAGGACATGTAATAAGTTGCATTTTGTACTTTTTCTTATTTAATAGTAGAATTGAATGGCTACAGTTGTGTATTTGAGGCATGTAATAAGTTGCATTTTGTACTTTTTCCTTATTTAATAGTAGATATGAATGGCTACAGTTGGGTATTTGAGGCATGTAATAAGTTGCATTTTGTACTTTTTCTTATTTAATAGTAGATATGAATGGCTACAGTTGGGTATTTGAGGCATGTAATAAGTTGCATTTTGTACTTTTTCTTTATTTAATAGTAGAATTGAATGGCTACAGTTGTGTATTTGAGGAATGTAATAAGTTGCATTTTGTACTTTTTCCTATTTAATAGTAGAATTGAATGGCTACAGTTGTGTATTTGAGGAATGAATAAGTTGCATTTGTACTTTTTTCTTATTTAATAGTAGAATTGATAGGCTACAGTGTGTATTTGAGGCAGTAATAAGTTGCATTTTGTATTTTCTTATTTAATAGTAGAATTGAATGGCTACAGTGTGTATTTGAGGCATGTAATAAGTTGCATTTTGTACTTTTTCCTTATTTAAAGTAGAATTGAATGGCTACAGTGTTGTATTTGAGGAATGTAATAAGTTGCATTTTGTACTTTTTTCTTATTAATAGTAGATATGAATGGCTACAGTTGGGTATTGAGGATGTAATAAGTTGCATTTGTACTTTTTCTTATTTAATAGTGAATGAATGGCTACAGTTGGGTATTTGAGCTTCCTCAAATACACAACTGTAGCCATTCAATTCTACTATTAAATAAGAAAAAAGTACAAAATGCAACTTATTACATTCCTCAAATACCCAACTGTAGCCACATGCCTCAAATACCCAACTGTAGCCATTCATTATTTGAAACTATTTTATATAAATATATATATATTAGGAAACTAATTAAACAGGGTGATGGGTTATTCTCCTAATGATCTCTATCCTGCCATCTTCACCCTCCATTTAATTGAATAAACAATAAAATGGTATGGGAACACCCAGTTATTTTGTTTTCTTATACAAAGGTTTGCCATTATATATCCATTTTATAGCATAGTATAGTATAGTATTTGAGGTTGAATAAAGACATACGTCCATCCAGTTCAACCCATCTGGCAATATCCTCATTTCCTGCCTAACTGTTGATCCAGAGGAAGGCAAAAAAACCCCACCAAATTTATGAAGGGGGAAAAAATTCCTTCCTGACTCTTAGTGGCAATCGGAAATTTCCCTGGATCAACTCTACTTTATGTATCAATACCAGTAACCTGTAACATTCCTTGTTTGCAGAAACTCATCCAGCTTCTTTTTGAAACTGACCAGTGAACCTGCCATAACAACGTCCACTGGATAGCTTTACCGTTGAAAAACCCTTTCCGAACTTGAAGCCTAAACCTTTTTTCTTCAAGTCTTAAAGGGCATGTCCACTCCTTTTGAAAACTTTTGATATGCGGTAGGGCATGCTCCCCCAACCCCAACAATATTATTGTTAGAAACTCCCCCGATCCTTACTTATCTTCCCTCTTTCCTCCGCCACACTGTCCCGGCCTTCTGCTTGCATGGAATTGCAAGCAGGGGCGGGACCGGCAGCCGCGTCTGTGATTGGCTGAGAGGCAGCCAATCACGGTCGAGGCTGCCGGGAGTTCTAAACAGCGGAGGAGAGAGGGAAGGTAAGTAAAGATTGGGGGACTTTTTTGCAATAATATTAATGCGGTTGGGGCAGGGGGAGCATGCCCTAACGCATACCCAAAGGTTTTAACGTTAGGGGGAGGGAGAGAAAAACGGGAGGGAGAGGGAGGGCTGCACTGAGCATGTCTCAAACCTTGACGAGGTTGAGGCAGACTCAGGCACCGCATGAGTCACACACTGCTTCTACACAGCAGTTTCCTGGACTTTGGAGGGGCACAGCAGGTGAACCATTTAGTTTTGGGGGTGGACATGCCCTTTAAGGGATGTCCACGTGTCTTCTGACATGTTCTATTGGTGAACAATGCCCCAGATAGTTTATTGTATGGCCCGTTAATGTATTTATACACAGTAATCATATCCTCACGCAAGTGCCTTTTCTCCAGCGTACATAATTGTAACTTTTCCAGTCTCTCTTCATATTCAAGCTCCCCCAATCCCCTTATTAATTTAGTTGCCCTTCTCTGAACCCTTTCCATTTCAAAGATGTCCTTTTTGTACACAGGATTCCAAAACTGAACTGCATATTCCAAATGAGGCCTTATCAATGCTTTGTAAAGAAGGAGAATAACATTTTCCTCCCTTGAATCCATACCTCTCTTTATACAAGACAATACCATGCAGGCTCTGGCTGTTGCCACCTGGCACTGCTTGCTTCCTTTAAGTTTGTTAAGTTTATTTTCTATAAAAGTATGGCAGCATTTATTATATGTATATACATATATAATACTATACATGAACACGTCAGAATACAACCACTCCTAAATAACATTAAAATTAATTGGGAAGTATTAAGCGGTGTTAATTTCTTGGAGAAATAGTACAGTATAGTATTTGAGGTTGAATAAAGACATACGTCCATCTGGTCCGACCGTCTTGGCAATACCCACATTGCCTGCCTAAAAGTTGATCCAGTATGATGGGGGAAAAAATTCCTTCCTGACTCCGGTGGCAAGCGGAAATATCCCTGGATCAACTCCAACTTTATGTATCAATACCAGTAACTTGCAACATTTTTAGAAATTCATCCTCTAAATGGTTATTCATTTACACATTATGGACTTCTGCTTAAGATTATCAGCCGCAGATTGGACTGTTGGAAAATTTTCTGAATTCTCCAATCAGCTTGTTTGATGAACTGCCTGATGTTACCAAGCAGTCTGTCCAACAGAAAGTACACATGGGACAACTCTCCCCCACACACACATTTGATTGGCTTGGCTTACAGAATTAATGGGTATGTGTTGGTTAGAGAATTCTTTAAGCAAATACATTGTTTATACATTCAAACACATTTGTCAATTTTTTTCCATGCGTATGATTTTTTATTTTTTTTTGCTTCAGGACACTTAAATATTTATGTGTTATATTTAGATCAGCATAAACTGTTTTTGCCTACACTGAAGTGAAAATATTGCACATCTGCTTAAAAGCTTTCCCAAGCCAAAAATGTTTAGGCTTTTGGAGTCCAGGAAGATATGTTCTGTTATGATTTATTGGGACTTAACAGACCTTGAAGTCCGCTAAATGACACCACAAATCCCTACATCTATGATGTAGAATTTTGAAGTTTACTGACAAAAATATGTTCTTTGGGCACATTGACACAATAACCATTTGTACACGGCTAATCTGGGTTGAGATTCACCATAATCAATGGGTGTATTGGGATATCTGTGGGTTTAAAAAACAATATTAATCTCTACATAGATAGGTTAAGTTCCTGTACATTAAGGGCTAAGGCCCCACTTACTCGTTTTTCACGTGTTTCCACACACGATTTCGCTTGCGATTTTAAATAACAAAGAAATCACGGGAACAAACTTTCCTGCGATTTCCTATGCGAATGCGATTGCACATCCGTTTCCATTTTAATAACGCACGTGATCACCATTTTTTTTGCACGATCACTTTCCATAAAGGAAAGGGAGAAGTTGCATGCACAAACGCTAATGGCCGTAGGTGTAAACGGAGAAAAGAAGAGGACCAAGTACTGAGCCTAGCGGGGTGGAGCTAATTCGAGAGTGTAAAACACTAAAGGTCCTACCAGAGAGATAGGAGGATAGCCAAGAATGTGCAGTGTCCCAGATACCTAAGGAGGCCAGGACAGAAATATACAATGTAACTTATTAACCAAACATAAAAGCTGGCTGTCAATTATGAGGGATTGTGTGACATATCTTAACAATATAGCGGTAAAGAGGCGTGGCCTAGCTTGCGGTAAAAAACAATATAGCGGTAAAGAGGCATGACCTAGCTGGTGATAAGGCGCAGCCTGAGCACATTCCAAAGTCATAGCAGAGGCTTCTTTTAGTTTTATTGGAAGAGTATCCATCTATCTATAGTGTACAAATTACCCTAAACCAAGCACAATTAAGGAAAGTTTCAGGGTAGTGTCCCCTTAAGAGGAAAAAGCATTTTCAAAATTCTTCATACGCCACTGGTATGGAAATTCTCACAGGATAAACAGTATGGACAATATTGAAGAATGACATTTGTCAGGCTTGCCATTCATATGGCTTTGTAATATTGATTTTGTAATTGTGTCTATTTTAAGCTACTGTAGAAATCAAGCTGCAATTTCCTTTCCTGGAACATACCAATAAGAGGATACGGGGAATCATCCTTGCCTGAGGTGACCCATAACCGATAATCTGTGTCTGATCCCTGGAGCAAAAGAAAGATGCATTAATTACTCAATGCAAAACAATTTGCCTAACGCAATAATTTGTAGAATTCCCAACATTACAGGATGAATTGCTGAGTAACTCTTCTTGGGTAACCCAAGCCAACAATTCACTGTTAGTTACCAGACTAAGGGATAAGAAGCTAGAATTCTGTAAATACAACAAAGCTAAAAGTTACCTCTGTGTGAACCGTATTTACGTCATTCCTGGAACGATTTCTGTTTTATATTACAAAATGTCCCTACAATCACAGCTAAAACTTCCTTTACAAGGTGCATTACAGCAAAATGACTTTAGCATTTCAGAGCGGATATTGAAACTTCACTGTGGGGGTTTTGGAAACCTTTTTGATCAATAGCACAGGAATAAAAAAAATAAACAAAATTGAAGAAAAATTATACTTGGCTTTTTATAATGCAACAAGGTTCCATCAAATTACTTAATTAACAACTATAAATGTACTTTTTAAAAAGAACCTGAGGCAGGGAGGTAGGATTATTTCATTTGTTAAGGAGCTACAGCACATACTGTTGTCATCTGCCAGGTTAGTGCCCTGGGGCTTACTGTATTAAAGATAGTGCTGAAGCACACAGGAAGCCTGGCAGATGCAGCTTTCTTTGTGCTGCCGCTCCTCATAGAAATGATATCAGGAGTAGAGAAATTACCAATCCTCCCTCCCCAGGTACTTTTCATTTTAACTCTTTTTGAAAAAACTTTATACGCACTACAGTTCTCCTTTAATTCTTCAGAGGACAATTTAGTAGTTTTACTGCAAATTCCCATTTATTATAGGATACACCAATTCCATCATTCTCAGTGCTACTGGATTAAATAACTTAGGATTGTGTGGTCAGAGCTAAAGTGACAATTCAATAACAAAGTTTGGGGCCACAGCTTAAATCTGTAACCTCCCTAGGCACTTATTATTCAGCCTCATCTATCAGGTGATGGTCAATTAGGTCATGCACAAGGGGTCTGGGAGATGGCAGGATCCCCAGTATTAACGCAGCCATAGATTAGGCAACAAAACACTTGTTTCCCAACAATTACCCCAGTGGAACTAATGATGAATCACAGACCTAAGGGTATCCAAAAGCGGACTGTCCCTTCTGGCAGAGGGGCCATTAACTTTCAGGTTGAGTGAGCAAGGTCCCAATATCTTCTATTATCTCATAAGTGTAAGTTGAAGTCTAAGGGTGGCCATGTGATTGTCTTGTATAAACTATTTGCGGAAATCAATCATATGGTCCGCGGATTGTATGGCCACAATCCTAATGGGTATGGCCACCTTAAGATTTATAAAGGTTACAACTGAAATTTTCTAAAATTGCATGATCCCTTAAAATTAATAATTTCTATTCAAAGAGCAATCTTGGTGACATGAGTCTACACTTTGGCCTGGACCAAAAAATGATAGAAATAATAATTACAGACATGGTGAGAAATTTCGACCAAATCTTACATCTCCGTAAATTTTATCCAATCAAAGACTTTAAACCTGCATAATCCATCAGCGCAAAATATCCCCCCATGGGACAACAGACGAAGAAGACACAATTGTGCAACACTGCTCTGTTTTGTATAGTCACAGATTAAATGTCACAACATATTCCAAATAGTTCAATCCCCTCACACATACATATAATTCTCTCTCTACCCAGCCACTGCCCAATACCACTGCTATTTTAAATGTGGCTACTACTTCCAACCTGAATGTTATTCGTTCCCTGTGTCTAGACAGTGACATTTTTCCAGTCCTGCTTTTGCTTCCTACTGTTTATCTCAAGCACCAGTGAAACACGCCCCAATAACAGAAGCCTGTATTGCTGATCAGATACAGCATGAACACACAACAGGGCTATATGAGAAAAACGGTCAGGGAAAATAAAAACACCTACCTCAACTCCAAACTGTAGGAGAGCCATTCTGATCACATCATTTGCTGTGTCCTCGTTAGTTATGGTTAGAATTTTCGACTGTGAAAAAGAAACCGGAACACATTAGCTACAGATTGAATTGTAAGGAGGAAAAAAATGTTTCTAGCAATCTGGAGATAATGGAGATGGAATCATCCCACAGCTCTTTATTACAACTAATAACTAGAGATGTGTATTGGTATGGGCCTTCAGGATCAGGACCTGAACTGCTAGGTCCTTACCCATGGGTTTTCAATAGAACAATGGAAATACTTACCTACATTTGTTAATGCTGTGCCCAGTACACCCTGCCCTCCGCTTGTGTCCAGGGCCAGGCCAATGAAAGATATGATTTACAAGTCCCAGACTGAAAGAGAGGGTGGACAAGACTGCACATTTTAAGTATTATCAGAAATCTACTGAAAACCCAGCAGTTGAGGGTCAGGTCCTCACAATGGGTACTTTAATAGGGGAAAAAGAGTGGGTTAAAATGGTTTATGTTGTCTGAAGGGGAACTTAAGTCAAAATGGGAACCAGACAACATTGTCCCAGTAGAAATAGCACATTCAATAAGATACACAAAAGCTGTATCTCACCAGGGGATTTATGAAATGAACCTGTGGGTAATAGGGCCAAGCTCCAATAAGTCATGCTGGAAATCTAAGTGAACCCTTGGAACATAGCTAGTACACAGCAGATCAAAACAAGAAAACTGACAGCCAAGTGTGTTACAAGTATGAGACCTGCCTTGGTTTGGCACAGATCATATTACACTAGCACAGAAATCCTGCCTCTCTGACACAAAATAGGGATTTAACAGTATAGTGTGTTTGCTATTCCAAATAATATTCAACACTCCTGACCCTAATAGTTACAGATTCCTTTCCTATCCAGCATGGAGGTAGTAAGAAAACTTAAATTGTAAGTACGTTTGGGGATTTAAACCTCATGGATTGTGTAGAGCATTAGTCAACTAACCCACCATAGTTAACACAAATACTAGGTATATTTAGAAATGTTATCTTTTACTAGGAATAGAATGAAAGCAACAACAACAAAAAAGTAAAAGTAGCTAACTATATAGTATTGTTCCTGGTATGTTGTCTTTATTTGCCGGCTGGAAAATAAACCAGCAGCAGATTTCAAAGTATTGATTGTGGCATCCATATTGGTTGTGGATCTTTGTATAAAAAAATACTGAATAAAGACGGTTAATACTGGGGTCCAGGGGTGTGCACATGCTCACAAGGCTGTTTGAAGATTACATGGACAGGCTGGCAAGAACATAGAGCCCTAGTTACAGAATACTTTTCTTACATGGACCCAAATGCAAAAAATGTATGTTTAGTTCTACTTTAGGTCAACCATATGAAAACTGTCAATCCAAGATGGCTGCGGTAGTTTAACAAGAGTTGAAGGGCCAAATGCTGTAAGTAACACAAGATCACGGTTTATTAAAGTTCATTGCTTAGACAACTTCAAAGCACCACCAGAGCGTAAAGCCTCAGAGGGATTAACACAGAAAGCCAATGACAATTTTTAGCATCAAATAAATCACTCAGGGAGATCAGAAAATACCCCTGTCATAGAGAATGCATTATATCCCCAAGGACTGACATCTGACATAGAGTACTGGGTCAAGGCACTTTGGATTTGGCAAGACTAAAAAGGCAGGTTTATTATGCCCCATTTTGTCATGGTTGTGAATCGTTTACTGGTCTCTCTAGGAGATGCAGGAAAGCATTGAGGTTGGGAGGGAAGGTGTCAACTGTGCCAAAATATACCCAGTATTAATAAACAGCTTTCAGCATTTCTTGCCAATGTGTCTTTTAAATGAGGAAAGCAGCCAAACGCAGCTCAGTGATTTATTTTTAAAGGATGCAATTTAAAGTAACAGCTTCAATGATTATACTGCATTAGCTACCCCACTATAATGATTTGTAATGGGCTGGGGAAGTGGCTTCTCATTGGTTTTCTTTTCTTTTTTTAAACATGTTTTTTATTAGTCCAGCCTCCGGGCATATCTTCTCAATTTAATGTAATGTACATGTAATGTAAATAAAAATAAGAGCAATGCTTACATAAATAAAAGTCATTTGTCTGGACTATAATTATTTTCCTTTAAACAGTTATTTTCTTTTTTTTAAGCATGGTCTGTCACTTACAGACCTCAAAACAGTCTGATGCTGGCTGATAAGTGTGTTTTATAGGTTCTCTATTTCAGGAAAGAGAGTGTTCACTATGTTACTGAAGAGCAATAGTTGGGATAATTATAATATCATTGGGGGGTCATGTAAAATCATACGTTCAGTGAACCAAGTTGTCATTTGAAAGCAATCATGTAGTCTCTGTCTGACTATTAGTGTTTATAAAACTTTCCCAAAGTGAAAAGAATTTCCCTACATGTCTCTCTTTGTCAAGGATGGCTTCAACCCAATCCATACGGAACAAATATGATAATTTGGTCTTGAAGAGTATTAAAGGTGGACTTGTTGGTTTTGTCCAGTGTTGTAAAATAGCTTTTCTACTGGTTGATGATATGTATAATATAAGCTTTTTGGCACCTGATGTGATCTTAACCTGTGGGTTGTCTGGGTATCCAAAGAGGGCCCAAACAGGTGTAAAAGGGACATAGTTTAACAAGTGTTGTGTCGTGAAGGATACCACTTGGGACCAAAAGATTTGGATTTGAGGAGCATAAACTATGTAATAGTGTACGTAGACATTTTGGGCAAGTCATAGCTTAGCCTGTGATACATCCTAGTCAGTAGGATAAAATCTATCCCTTGTGTAGTTTTTTTTGTAATTAGAGGCTAATGGTAAGTGTTTTAATTGATATTGTAAAGCAGATAGAAGTGTTTCTGCATTGGCTTCAGGTATAACCCAATACCATTGATGTATTTGGTTTGTGTTTCCAGGGTTTGTGTGATTCTGTAAGATCTTGTAATATTTTGATAGTTTGTTAATTGAGTTTTCTGATAGAGAAAGTAAGATATCAAGTGGATTATTCCAGTCATCACTTGTCAAGTTTGAAATTGATTTATAAACAAAACTATACAGTAATGAAAAAAGTGTGTATTCTCATTGGTTTTCATCACCAACAATGACAAATGTTGAAATCAAAAAATACATCAAATACTGCTATGCTTCTGGATGGCTCATGGAAACTGACCAATTTAGAAACCTGTACTGAGCAGGTACTGAGCCTGGGCATGCTCAGAAGAGGCAAACGGGATTAACATTCAGTCATTGGCTGTGATAGCAACTGTCAAATCCATAACTGACAGTTGCTAACTAGAAGAACCAGGAAGCAGAAACAGAGGAAACAGGACATTGTGCAGGATTTCAGGTTAGACTTATATATTTCAGGTTTCAAACTATTACCGTTTAGGGTTTTGGGGGGTGATTTACCGGTATGTAAGTTTTCATTTTAGGGCTGGACTTGCCCTTTAAATATCAGGTTACAAGTGCATGTAATAAACTGATAAAAAAAGCAGTTAGAGTTGCGGGCATATAACTGACAAGTCCCCAGTTTTTTGTTTTAAGGGTGTACATGCCCTTTAATGTGTGTATGGTCTTTATAAATAAATGCCTGACAACTTACATAGGCACAGTTTCCAAGGTCTTTAGTGATGATCTTTAGAGGGATGGTCTTTGGGTGGTCATTCGCTTTCTCTTCTTTGATATGTCTAAAAGGAATGCAATAGAAAGGGAAAGACAAGTTCCTCAATCCATGGAAAAATACAAAATCAGCAGCATTTACAAATTTAAATGATTGGATGTGACATTATACTATTAAACACATCTCCATAAAGACAGAGAAGCAACAACAATATATCAATCCACTTTAGTCAACATTACTGGTAAAAAAAAAAACATTCCACTAAATTGTAAAGGGGCATCTAATGGAAGAATAGCCGATTTATATCCCAGTACAACCTTTTGGTTGAGGCAATTCAGGCTTCTTATCAACCATGTTATGAAATAGAAACTATAATAGTCCCAAATCACACAGATTAAGAAGAGGATTAAAAAGTAATGGATTTGCCAAGCGACTTTCCCCCTGCAGTACAGAGTATCTATTAATAGTATCTATTACTGCATGAATGGGGAAGATTGGTCTATAATCTTTCCTAACCAGTGTTCTCCCTAGGGTCTTTTAGCCGGGCGGCCCACCCGGCTACTTTTTCATGCCATCCAGCTGGAAAAAAATTATTGAGAGAACACTTGTGATTTAAAATAATTTAGAAGTAGGTTTAATAGGTGTGCCAATAGGTCAGTAAAAACTCCCGCCAAAACTGCTCAGTCCAGACCTCTTTTTTACACTTGCAAGATTATTTTAGCACGTTAACTAGCTTTTCCAAGATCTCCAAGGCCACAAAAGGGTGTCACATGTGCTTGTGCTGCTATGTTACATGGGTTACCTTCAGATGTTGCAGAACTACAACTCCCTGCAGATGTTTACGAACTACAACTCCCTGCATTCAACAACCACGGAATGCTGGGAGTTACAGTTTTCAAACATCTAGTGGGACGAAGGTTAGACATCCCTGACCTATATAATGAGCATGATGCAGTGCACATTTTCCCTTACCACCCAATTTCCCCGTCAGTCACTTTGGTAGTTGTGGGCAACATTGTATCCTGATTTACTTTAATATTGTATTGTCAGTCTATTGTGCCCAAACCCATGTGTATGGTCCAATAGAATATGCCTTGTCACTTCCACCCAACTATATAATCAGCCATATTGCAAAAGTACTCCCTTGAATGAAATTCCCTCCCAATTATAGCCAATCACATTAAAGAAAAACCATCTCTCATCTCTTTACTTAAGATGAACCAAACTATTGAGTTTCTTTCTGTCAGATCTGCTGATTAATAATATAAAATATGTCTGGTCCTAAAGACAAATAAACACTTCAATGCATAGCATTTTTTGTACTACTACTACTACTACTACTACTACTACTACTACTACTACAGGTTTACAACAACTACAGGTTTACTACTACTACAGGTACCCCCACAGAAGTACTTGGTAAGTAATCAGCCTCCCAGTTAAATTGGTGGCCTATTTACAAACTGTAAAGCTAGGAACAGAAATGTACACTCTATACATGCATATGCATGTATGTTGTGGTGCTAGTCCTTAAGACACTTGAAAAAGGGTTCTTACCCGAAACATGTCATGTGGTGATTAAGTAATAAAGCCAAGCCCCTTTTTGCAGCATTCCTGTCTGGAGTGTTTCTCAAACATTTAATTGTAATGATGTTTGTGCTAGTCCTTAGAGGTCCAGCATGTTGACCATACAGGAAACACGAAGAACAGCACTGCGCACACATTCCATTGCAGGTGAATAATGCTTTTTACAAGGTGACCGCAGTTACTTAACATCTGACTGGTTGCACTTTAGCACCTTTTACTGCATTAGCACCAATGTCCGTAGTAGATAATTTGGACCAGACAATAATGTTACTGATGTTGGGCCAACAGTGTTTTTCCAGAACATTTCTGGTTGCTTGAGGAAGGCTCAGCTATTTGTTCTGCTACTCTTAAGTCAGTAAGCGTCTGTCACCCCCCTGCTGAATCTGTTAATGTTTGGCAAATGCAGCTACTTAATTATTACAGGAGTAGAACACTGAACACAAAGGAGGCAAACGGAGCAAAATTGGCCAATGCTATGGAATCACTGGGTAGTGTTTCTTTTTTTTTTTTTTCATATTCTCTCTAAAACACTTCAGCAAATTAAAAACAGTCTGACAAAATGAAACATGGGATTATTTATTGTTAAAGCAGATCGGGCCTAATTGCAGGCCTAGGAATGTGCATTGATTATCCTTTCTATGTTTGTATAAATGTTTGACCAGATCAGTAGCACTTGCGCTAAATGTAGTTGTAATTTAGCCTAATTGGAGTGCTTCCACAATCTTTGTATTGTACCTAATTGCAGGGATGGCCCGGGGCAAGTGCATTTGCCATGGGGCTGGAGCCTAAAAGCCTTTGTAGATGTACAAAGTATGTGTATCTTTACACATCTCACATTTCCATTCTGCTGCACTGCAGCTCTGGTAATCTAGTCAAAATGGATTCTTCTAGAAGCTGCAGCTAGAGGAACATCTACTTTATATGATTGATAGTTACCTATGGCCCACTGTTCTTTAGATAGGAAGAAGTTAAAACAATGAGCCAGTAGCGAATAATTATATAGTTCACCGAGGAGAAAGCAGGACAACTTTCTAGACTACCACTCTCTGGTTTCCCGATAAGCCCAGGGATGAGGAGATGACAGTTTTGGTCCTTGCCCTGTGCACTTTGCATTGGCCAAAGATGAGGAGGGTTTAGATGAGTATATTTGTCCTTCAAATGGATATTTCATAGCTATTTGTGTATATAGAGACAGTAGCCAGGTCTCCTGACACTTCTTTTGCCAGGACGTGCACACATTAGAGAACGAGGCAATGAGACTGGGGGTGGTGTGGTAATGCTGGTAAGAAAGGGAGGTAGGAGTAGCATCTTCTAAAGCTGGTAAACACACTACAGATCTTTAAAAATGCAAGATTCTGTCTGTCATTTTTTACAAGATCACGCTACTTACAAGCCGAGTGTACAGATTCTGTCTTTCATTTTTCAAAGATTGGTACTGTGTGTACCCAGTTTAAACACAGGGAGACCACTCAGGACTGCACACTTCCCTCAGCCAACTTTAAATAAAGATAGACAACTGTGGCTGAGGGACATGAACGTTTGTCGGCCAAGGAAGCGATCAGAAGTGCGCTACACACACTAAGGATAAAAGGACAATATCGTTGAATCTGACGGTATCATTTCTTTATAGCTAATGTGTGTACCCACCTTTGCTCTCATTAAATTATAGATTTCTGTTTCCCTTTCTGATTTACACATCTGTGTATATGTTTAGAAAGTACATTTACCTACCGTTGTAAAAGTGTGAACCACTTCTCCTTTTCTTCTGGGGTGCTTAAAAAAAAAGATGACATCTTTTTAGTCAAATAATATATGAATAAACTTTTAAACAGTAGTTGAAGAGCAAGAGGATCTGAACATAAACATGAGCCAAGCAGACATTGGCAATCTTATATTCGGTCTTTATTTATGTTCGTTTAGGCTTTTTATCTTAAAATGACAAGTCTGCTGCCCTCAAATTTTTAAATATTTGAAAAAAAAATCTGCTTGTTAAGGGTCAACAAGCCCTAGCGATGAGACAGCTGTTTGTAATAAATAATAATAATGCAAATCTAACATCACGGTTCAGTTAATCAAAGCCTGTCAGATGGAAATTATTCCAAAAATGTTTCGTTGGAAAAAGGACAAATACAAAAGGATAGTCCAAAAAATAAATAAAAAAACTTTCAAAGTTGGCAAAACTTCCTATCTTTAGTCTACAGGATTATAAATGTAAGCTTTAAAATAAAGATTATATTTCTAATTGCAACCTGTTAGAAGTTATGATACAGGGACAGGAGAATTAGAGGGTGAAGGAGATGTCACACTACTTTAAGCAAGAAGTTTTTTTAAACAAGCCCAAGGTCCCAATTCTAACAGCAGTCTTTTAGAGTCGGCAGGCTTTTATTCAACCTTCACCCTTTAATTTTTCCCAAAGAAGGAGGCTAGACCCCTAAAGGCTTACAATTATAAACTTATAGAGTATCTCCGCCGGGGAAACTGACTTTGGGTTTAATTGAAGAATGAGGGGTAAAGGATCAATGTCTTACCTCCTGTTCTTCAATAAAACCAGCAGGAGCCAGTAGAGAAGATACGGAACTTACCCAGTCTCTGTGCTCCTCTGCTGATCTTCTATTCTGTTATTGTTTAATTGTGTAATATGCATGCACATGTTTGGTGGTGTAAAGCTAGGTTTATTGTAAATAGTTGGGATGTATATTTAGTCTCTCTTACAACTAAAGAGGATTATAAATGTTATGAAAATGACGTGCTACTGATGCAAATGTTAGTATGGTATAATGCCTTTAAAACCCAGTTTAGAACTTTAGCTCCACAACTACCAAAATATCCTTTAGTTGAAGTTCTCTGCTGAAAAACCTCTGCTTAAGTGATCTCTGATATACAGTATATAAAGCCTTCCAGAATGCTCCCATCTATATCAGGATAGAAAGGGAAAAAAAGTTGGGAGGCTGATGTGGGTCCCACGAATGGGAGGAGGAACTTAGAGCCTGAATGCAGGTCTCCACCAAAGCGTCTGATAAATTGATACATTTTACACAGGGCATATCTTACCCATATCCAGGTATATAGCAAATCATAAACCAATGTGCACTAAGTGCCAAACGGAACCTGCCACTTGACCTGCTGTGCCCCTGTTCCAAAATCCAGGGCAATTTGCAACATTTACTGACCTTACTACATGATAAAATGGGGTCGCCAGTGGGACTGGACCTCCAAGATATGCCTACAGGGTACAATGTAAATGTGTCAACTGACAAGTTTTCTAACGTTTTCTTTAGGAAAGTACTATTTCTGGCAAGACTACAGATTGTCAAATCCAGGCTCTTCCCCCTGTCAAATCCAGGCTCTTCCCCCTGTCAAATACAGGCTCTTCCCCCTTTGCTATAACACTGCAAATAAGCAGTTAATAAAGTATAACCGTGCAGATGACTACTATACGCTCACACAGGTTGCCCACGCAAATATACCAAAATCTGGACATGTTGGGAAAGTTTCTCTGAAATTTGAACAGTAATGACTGACAGTCTGAGATATTATGGAGAACCCAGACCAAATGTGTAATGAAACCAATCTAAAAATAGCACAGTTTTAATATGTGAAATTAATGTGAGACAGACATCATTCAGGGAAAAGTTAGCTAGTTGTTTAGTTTAGGTTTACATCATCAAAACAAGAACCTGTAAAACCGAAGGGAAAGGAAGGGCAAAAACTATTAATGCCATTATATAATCTTCATTTATATTGTGTAAGATATAAGCATTACATTTGCATAGATAAATGCTTTAAAAAAAAAATTAAAAATAAGGGGGGGGGCTTACCAGCTGACAGTTGACCAATTACATCTGTTGTAACAAAAATTAAAAGGCAACTGTGTTCTCTAAAGGGTTAGGGTTAAATGAAAGCCTGCAGTCTTTCCTTAAAGGGCAACTAAATCCACAGAACAACACTGACCCAGAAGGTAGAACACCTTGATATAAAACCAGTAATCTGTGTCTTACTTCTCATTTTGATACGGGCACTGAGAAATTAACCAAAATAACATATGGTTTGTGCTTCACTTCACAGCATTCTAGTATCACACAGTATGGTCAACGACCAATATGTTCTGCACATGCTCAGTCCTTAGCTATGGCAGAAACTTGTTACAGTTGGTCACACCCATTAATAATCTCTAGCCAATCCTTTTACAGAAAAAATAAATCAAGGAAGCATGTGACTGAGGTCAGGAGGTGTGGTCTGACACTGCACATACACACAGATACTTCATCCAGTTCTGAACAGGCTTAAATTTACTTTAATACAATTTACTGAAGTGGTATCTTATAGCTTATTGGTGTTTTTAGGGGGATTGTTTTCAGATTCTGGAGTATAAAAAATTGGGTTTAAAAATGAGCCTTGGATCACACCTGTGAACCTGTGTGAAATGATGTTGTGGTGAATGTTTAAAGGACAACTAAAATGAAAAAACAACTTGGGCTAGAAACAAAGTACATATTGCATTGTATATAATGCATCTACTCAGAGTGACATCAGCCCAATGACAGTGAAGATATGTAGTTTTAAAGTTGTCCCATGTGGGCTGCCATCTTGGCTCCTCCCCCTGTACCAACTGGGTATCTCACATGCCCAATAGCCATGCCTTAGGGACTGAGGATAAATAGGAAACTGATCTCTATTCTGCATGTATACTTACTTATCAGAACTCATTATTACTGCACCTACATTAGATTTGAAATAGTAATGCTTTTTATGTGCACTTAGGGCTAGGCCACACTAACACGTTTATCACGCGTTTGTGCATGCGTTTCCATTTTGGGATCACTATTTTTTGTGCAAGCATTTCTATAATGTTAAATTGCCAAATCGCATGCGCAAACACGGAACAACGCGTGACCACAGCTCTGTGCAATGCATTTCTCACCTTTTAATGTTAATGTTGGAGCGTATTAAAAAATCTGCTTTTTTGTGATACCTTTTTGCTTCATATCTTTAAATTGAATGTTCTCTATTAAAATTTGGCCAGACAACCCATTTACGTGAGCGATTGCGTACGCATTTCCAGCGGCTCATGCATTTTACCATGTGTTGTGATTGTGAAATCAGATCGCATTCGATTGCATAAAAAATACATATCACATGCGCTCCAATTAACAGCACATGAAATGGGCCACACTAGCATGCGCTTTTAAAAGCACGATCGGATTGTGCTTAAAAGCACAGTAGTGGCCTAGTCCTCATAAACATTTAGGGCAGAAATAAATATATTCCTACAAATCATTTTTTCATTGTCCTGTTTGTAGTTTAACTACAACTCCCAACATCCCTTACTAGTTAAGTGTTACCAAAATCACATCTTTTGGTGCAGCAATAAATATGCTATGGAACTTCAACCATTACTAGGCTAATTTCAATAATGCATTGTTGTGGCATTCATTGCTACTTTGAATAATGCAGTTTATATATCACTTTGTTTGATAATGGATGATGGGTAGTATAGTACAACCACCAACCAGGACAATTTTAAAAATAGTTACTTAAAAGATAAGTACACTCTAATATTAACTGAATTCTATTTCGGAAGCTGCAGCTTTAAGTAACCTGTTCCTGGTTTTTTTGTTTTTTTCCTAGGGCCCTCCTGAGCCTGCCTGTGAAGATCTGAAGTTCCTGACATCTTGGATTATACTTCTGGTGCCTGTAGCTCCACCCCCCGAGATTTCCTGCCTCTCCTCCTGTTGTGGGTCAGTAAAAGCGTGGATAGTTGCACCCCCGTGTTTTTACTGACCCTGAACTCTATTGGTAAATGTGAGGTCCTATAAAGAACCCAGATTATCCTGTCATGTTTCAATCTTATTACATTTTATCAGTTCAGGACACAGGTTCATGGGTTCTATGGGGTCTATTGCTTAAATAACGTAATAAACGATTAACAAACTCACTTCATTGTCTCGGAGAAATGGGCATGGAAATGTTTTCCTCTCAGTCCCCCAATCATATATTGATATCACTTCCTGTCCAGCAAACTGCAGCTCTCCTTTTTTTCTATTGAGAGGGGAGGGGTGGAGTGAGGTGAGGTGAGTGAGAAGAATGTTTTAGTTGGCTAAGACTGTGACATGTTTTCCAAAGGAAGTGACATGTAAGTCTTGCAACTTCCTACTAACACTTTTTTATTCGCTTACACTGCTATCAATCTAATATTAAGCACACCATTGGATATAACACTAAAAGGGAAGTGATAAATATGTTCCTTTTTAAGCTTACATTGCCTCCATGTAAACCTTCCTGAGGTGTGGCTAAACACTCCATTTTGAAGATTCCATTACAAAACAGGAGCGGGGACTATGCAAGTACTTTTATTTATTTATATATTTTTCCTTATTTACATTTCTATATACTTTTTTTTTTTTTGTTCATTAGTTTTTATTGAATAAAAGGTGAAAATGAAAAACATTTATAGTGTACAGATACTTTTTTTTTTTTCCCCTTCCCTTTTTTGACAACATTCATTTGTGTTAACAACAGGCAGTATAAATTGACAGTACATAAATATAGGCTTTGCTGTGGATAACATTTAGATACTGTGGTTTAAGTACCCGTTCACTAGAGAATATTCTCTTTCCCTTTATTCTTTTTTTCTTTTTTTTAACATTCTAACAATACAATCTTAATCCGTTTTCTGTTCAATACCTTTCTATTAAACTATTCATATTTAACTTACAGTAGGTTAAATTGGGGGGTAAATTATAGACGAATAAAATAATAATAATAAAAAAAAAAAAAAAAAAAAAAAAGGGGGAGAGGGGGGAAAAAAAAAAAAAAAAAAAAAAAAAAAAAAAGGGGGAGAGGGGGGAGGGAAGAGAGAAAAAAGAAAAGAAGGAAAGAGATATATATATATTTGTGGGGATGTATGCATGTGTATAAATATATATATGTAGGTGTATCAGTATAAAATATAAGTTAGATATACTAGTGCTCTGGAGATTTTTTTTTTTTTTTTTTTTTTTTTTGAAACTGGGAATGAGAAATGCATTATAATAACATGATGCTGTGAGGCACCTTCGTTATAATATTGAGATACCATCACCCCTTTCTGTGGTGAATACTAATTCAAGTATTCTAACTAATTCAAGTATTAATACTAATTCTAAGTATTAAAGGGTATGTCCATCCTTTAAAACAATTTTTTATGTATGATTCCCCCTGTCCCCCCAGCCCCAACCGCTCTATTTATATTTTTAGAATTCCCAAATTTACTTATCTTCCCTCTTTCCGCCGCCGCGTGCGGCCCTTGCTTGCGAGAAAATGCAAGCAGAGGGGCGGAACCGGCAGTCCCGTCTGTGATTGCGGCGGAGGGCAAGAGGGAAGGTAAGTAGTAATGTTCGGGCATTTTTAATAATATAAAATAGCGGTTGGGGCTGGGGGGACAGGGGGAATCTTTGGATAAAAGGGATTTACTCTAGGGGAGGGAATCCTAATCGGGAGGGAGGGAGAGGGAGGGGGGAGAAGGGCTGCAGTACGCATGCCAAACTTCTCCCAGAGGCCAGGTAGGAGACAGAGTCCTATATGGACTCTGCTATCCTCCTGGTGGGCAGTTTTTGGGACTTTGGGGGGGGACTACAGGAGAACCATATGGAGCTGGGATGTGAGGTAAGGATTAAACTACACTACACAATGGGGTTAGTAGTGGGGGGGATTATAGTTTTGGGGGTGGACATGCCCTTTAACCTAGCATGTTTAGTTTCAACCACACAGTGTGGCAAGATTGCCTGGGTCTACTCTCAGACCTGCAAGATTATCGTATTTGGTTCCTCTGGAAGCTGGTGACTGTCTGAGTAACAGTTTAAAATATACCTGTGTAAAGATTCTACACCAAGGGGCACACTTTTTCTAGTATATATATATATATATATCCCTTATATTATATAAATAAATTTATAAATTCATGGGGAATACATTGGGTTTTTCGGAGGTACTATGTTGGTGGGGGTAGGTAAAAGTAATATACATAGGGAGAGTGTTTATGTGTTGTTAAAGCACTAAATAAAGATTTATATTAATATTAACAAATATGTAGCAATGTCATTAAAGTATATAGAAATGTACCCCATACGAGATAATCAAGGCACTCTACACTATGACCCCCAGTGGATAGCAAACCACTTTGCTGAATACTACCAAAAACTATATGACGGCAATACAATCCCTCACACACACAAAACAAACCAAGAAATAACAGACTTCTACAACAAATACATCTACCCAAACTGAAACCAGAACATTTCTCTACTCTACTATCCCCATTCACAAGAAGAAGAGGTTAAAAACACGATAAAAGAATTCAAATCTAGAAAATCCCCCGGCCCAGATGCTACACAGCTTTATACTACAAAATTTCTCACCGATCTTATCCCACAGATCACAAAATTAAATAACGCAATACTACAAGGAAAAGACTTATTCCCCCAGAAATGCTAGAAGCCAACATAGTGGTCATCCCCAAACCGGACAGGGACACAACTCAAGCAGCTGCTATCGGCCTATCTCCCTGATCAATGTAGACCTAAAAATCTTCGCCAAACTGATCTCAAACAGAATAAAAAACAATACTCCCATCGTGATCCATAAGGATCAAACTGGGTTATCCCAGGAGACAGACAACAGATGGTATCAGAAAGGCAATGGTGGCGCTCCAGTCGGCCCTGTCGGCCAACAACCCCTCAATGCTTTTATCATTGGATGTAGAAAAGGCCTTCGACAGGGTGGACTGGAACTACTTACGATTAACCCTAGAGAAATTCCGCTTCCCCCAGCAACTTAACAAGCAATCCTCAGTCTCTACAACAAACCAAAAGCAAAGATAAAAACATGGGATACCCCTCAAAATATATCACGATAGGCAACGGCACCAGACAAGGATGCCCACTGTCCCCCCCTCGTTCGCTCTATGTATAGAGCCACGGCCGAAAGCATACGCACCAACCCAAACATACACGGCATACAGTAGGAACAACGAAACCAAACTATCACTATTTGTGGATGACACCATCCTCCTTATGACACAACCATTAATTCGCTCCCCTCAGTATACCAAACCCTGAACCAATTTGCAAAAGTCTTCGGATTTAAAGTTAATCACAGTAAATCAAAAGCATACGGTATAAAAATTCCCCACACACGCAAACTACCCTCCAACAGTCGTTCCTATTTAATGGTCAAAAGACTCATTAAAATACTTGGGAATATTCCTAAGCACAGATAATAAATTCTAAAAACTCACAACTATACCACAACCATAAAAAATCTAACCAACTTACTACAACAATGGAAGCCCTATCTTTATCACTAATAGGAAGAATTACAGCAGTTAAAATGTCGATAACCTAAAATCTTATACCTCTTCAGAGCCTTACCCCTAATAATTAACAAACAGGAACTACAACCACTACAAAGAGCAATCAATAGATTCATTTGGAAAGAGGAAGACCCCGAATTAATTACCACACACTAGCACGACACAAAGAGAAAGGGGGTCTCGCTGCCCCAATCCTATACTCATATTATAAAGCTGCAGCCTATCACAAATCACACAGGATCTGGGTGCGGGGGAGGTGGGATGGGTTGATCTAGAAAAACCAATTGCTGGACCCCCTTCACTCCTCATCAATCTTATGGGTTAAGCCTGCGGACCGACCAAAATACAAAGAACCAAAATACTAACTATCCAAGTTCACTACAAATCTGGTATAAGCAACCGAAAAACAGACCTCACCCGCAATCCTTCTCCTAGCCTCCCTTTCTTCAAAACCCCATACTTCTGTTAGGACAAAATACAAAAGAAATGAACTACTGGGCCGAAAAAGGAATTACCAAGATAAGGACATATACCATCAACAGGGACCCTTATGATGGGAAGAAGCAAATCTAAATTTAAGCTCTTGAAAACAAATGGTATACATACACCCGCCTAAGTAACTACGTAAGAACCATAATAAACAAAGGTACTCCCCAAAACCCCACACAATTCGAAATCCTTAGTGCCAACAACATTCTTCAAAGAAAACAATATCAACTTATATAAACTAATCTGGCATGACACAAATCACCAAATCCCCAACGATAATTAAATGGGAGACGAGACTCAACAAACGCTATCTGACTCACAATGGACATCAATCTACAAACAATCATCATCATACTCCTCAAACACGGTCTTGAAAGAAAAAACATACAAAATTATGTATGACTGGTACACCCCACCCCGGCCTTCTTACACAAAATTAATCCATCAATACCAAATATATGTTTTAGGGGATGTGGATGCCAGCGGACCAACTACACTGCTGGTGGTCATGTAGAACAATAGAAGAATTCTGGGAAATCTGCAAGGAGGTCCTACAGGACACATTCCTGAAACCCCTAAACCTATCACCATTTACAGCCCTTTTCAATCTCCCAAGGCTAGACCTCAATAAAAAAGGTAACCACCTAATGGCACACATATGCTCAGAAGCCTGATAGCTACATCATGGAAAGGAGGGGAACTAACAAACCCAAACTGATAGCTAAGATATGGTGGATACATGACTGTGAGTACTTTGACAACCATTATCAAATACCTCAACAAATGGTCCAAACATGGGAAATATGGACACTGAGGATGCCCCCCCGATGAGACAAGAACCAATACAGATGGCGGGCTCCCTGTAGGTACGGAGGTACGAATCCTATTATATCTGTTCTAAAATGCATTCAAGGTCAGCACCATCCTAAGACTGCAACAGGGAGGGAAAGGAAAGGGGAAAAAGAAGAAAAAAAAAAAAAAAAAAAAAAAAAGGGGAGAGGGGGAGGGAAGAGAGAAAAAAGAAAGAAGAAGAGATATATATATATTTGTGGGGATGTATGCATGTGTAAAAATTATATATGTAGGGTATCAGTATAAAATATAAGTTAGATATACTAGTGCTCTGGAGATTTTTTTTTTTTTTTTTTTTTATTATTATATTTATCGTCTATAATTTACCCCCCAATTTAACCTACTGTAAGTTAAATATGAATAGTTTAATAGAAAGGTATGAACAGAAAAGGATTAAGATTGTATTTTAGAATGTTAAAAAAAAGAAAAAAAAAGAATAAAGGGAAAGAGAATATTCTCTAGTGAACGGGTACTTAAACCACAGTATCTAAATGTTATCCAAGCAAAGCCTATATTTATGTACTGTCAATTTATACTGCCTGTTGTTAACACAAAGAATGTTGTCAAAAAAGGGAAGGGGGAAAAAAAAAAAAAGTATCTGTACACTATAAATGTTTTTCATTTTCACCTTTATTCAATAAAAACTAATGAACAAAAAAAAAAAAAAGTATATAGAAAGGAAATAAGGAAAATATATAATAAATAAAAGTACTTGCATAGTCCCCGCTCCTGTTTTGTAATGGAATCTTCAAAATGGAGTGTTTAGCCACACCTCAGGAAGGTTTACATGGAGGCAATGTAAGCTTAAAAGGAACATATTTATCACTTCCCTTTTAGTGTTATATCCAATGGTGTGCTTAATATTAGATTGATAGCAGTGTAAGCGAATAAAAAGTGTAGTAGGAAGTTGCAAGACTTACATGTCACTTCCTTGGAAAACATGTCACAGTCTTAGCCAACTAAAACATTCTTCTCACTCACCTCACTCACTCCACCCCTCCCCTCTCAATAGAAAAAAAGGAGAGCTGCAGTTTGCTGGACAGGAATGATATCAATATATGATGGGGGACTGAGAGGAAAACATTTCCATGCCCATTTCTCCAGGACAATGAAGTGAGTTTGTTAATCGTTTATTACGTTATTTAAGCAATAGACCCCATAGAACCCATGAACCTGTGTCCTGAACTGATAAAATTATAAGATTGAAACATGACAGGATAATCTGGGTTCTTTATAGGACCTCACATTACCAATAGAGTTCAGGGTCAGTAAAAACACGGGGGTGCAACTATCCACGCTTTACTGACCCACAACAGGAGGAGAGGCAGGAAATCTCGGGGGGTGGAGCTACAGGCACCAGAAGTATAATCCAAGATGTCAGGAACTTCAGATCTTCACAGGCAGGCTCAGGAGGGCCTAGGAAAAAAAACAAAAAAACCAGGAACAGGTTACTTAAAGCTGCAGCTTCCGAAATAGAATTCAGTTAATATTAGAGTGACTTATCTTTTAAGTAACTATTTTTAAAATTGTCCTGGTTGGTGGTTGTACTATATACCCATATCCATTATCAAACAAGTGATATATAAACTGCATTATTCAAAGTAGCAATGAATGCCACACAATGCATTATTGAAATAGCCAGTAATGGTTGAAGTTCCATAGCATATATGCTGCACCAAAAGATGGGGATTTGGGAACACTTAACTAGTAAGGGATGTGGGAGTGTAGTTAAACTACAAACAGGACAGAAGATTAGATATAAAATATTTTATAAGTATATTTATTCCCTAAATGTTTATGAGGACTAGGCCACTACTGTGCTTTTAAGCACAATCCGATCGTGCTTTTAAAAGCGCATGCTAGTGTGGCCCATTTCCGTGCTGTTAATTGGAGCGCATGTGATATGTATTTTTATGCAATCGAATGCGATCTGATTTCACAATCACAACACATGGTAAAATGCATGAGCGCTGGAAATGCGTACGCAATCGCTCACGGAAATGGGTTGTCTGGCCAAATTTTAATAGAGAACATTCAATTTAAAGATATGAAGCAAAAAGGTATCACAAAAAGCAAGATTTTTTAATACGCTCCAACATTCCCTTTAAAAAGGTTGAGAAATGCATTGCACAGAGCTGTGGTCACGCGTTGTTCCGTGTTTGCGCATGCGTTGGCAATTTTTAACATATAGAAATGCTGCCACAAAAATAGTGACGCAAAATGGAAACGCATGCACAGACGCGTGAAAACGTGTTAGTGTGGCCTAGCCCTAAGTGCACATAAAAAGCATTACTATAGTAAGTATACATTCAGAATAGAGATCAGTTTCCTATTTATCCTCAGTCCCTAAGGCAGGCTATTGGGCATGGAGATACCAGTTGGTACAGGGGGAGGAGCCAAGATGGCAGCCCACATGGGACAACTTAAAACTACATATCTTCACTGTCATTGGGCTGATGTCACTTGAGTAGATGCATTATATACAATGCAATATGTACTTTGTTCTAGCCCAGTTGTTTTCATTTTAGTTGTCCTTTAAACATTCACCACAAATCATTTCACACAGGTTCACGGTGTGATCCAAGGCTCATTTTAAAGGAGAACTAAACCCATTTTTATACTCCAGAATCTGAAAACAATCCCCCTAAAAACACCAATAAGCTTAAGATACACTTCAGTAAATTGTATAAAGTAAATTTAAGCCTGTTCAGAACTGGATGAAGTATCTGTGTGTATGTGCAGTGTCAGACCACAACTCCTGACCTCAGTCACATGCTTCCTTGATTTATTTTTCTGTAAAGGATTGGCTAGAGATTATTAATGGGTGTGACCACTGTAACAAGTTTTGCCATAGCTAAGGACTGAGCATGTGCAGAACATATTGGTTGTTGACCAACTGTGTGATACTAGAATGTGTGAAGTGAAGCACAAACCATATGTTATTTTGGTTATTTCTCAGTGCCCGTATCAAAATGAGAAGTAAGACACAGATTACTGGTTTATATCAAGGTGTTCTACCTTCTGGGTCAGTGTTGTTCTGTGGATTTAGTTGCCCTTTAAGGAAAGATGCAGGCTTTCATTAACCCTAACCCTTTAGAGAACACAGTTGCCTTTTAATTTTTGTTACAACAGATGTAATTGGTCAAACTGTCAGTGGTAAGCCCCCCCCCTTATTTTTAATTTTTTTTTAAAGCATTTATCTATGCAAATGTAATGCTTATATCTTACACAATATAAATGAAGATTATATAATGGCATAATAGTTTTTGCCTCCTTTCCCTTCGGTTTTACAGGTTCTTGTTTTGATGATGTAAACCTAAAACTAAACAACTAGCTAACTTTTCCCTGAATGATGTTGTCTCACATAATTTCACATATTAAAACTGTGAGTTTTAGATTGGTTTCATTCACATTTGGTCTGGGTTCTCCATAATATCTCAGAATGTCAGTCATTACAGTTCAAATTTCAGAGAAACTTTCCCAACATGTCCGATTTGGTATATTTGCGTGGGCAACCTGTGTGAGCGTATAGTAGTCATCTGCACCGTTATACTTCATTAACTGCTATTTGCAGTGTTATAGCAAAGGGGGAAGAGCCTGATTTGACAGGGGGAAGAGCCTGGTTGAAGGGGAGAGCCTGGATTTGACAATCTGTAGTCTTGCCAGAAATGTACTTTCCTAAAGAAAACGTTAGAAAACTTGGCAGTTGACACATTTACATTGTACCCTGTATCTTGGGGGTCCAGTCCACTTGGCGACCCCATTTATCATGTAGTAAGGTCAGTAAATGTTGCAAATTGCCCTGGATTTGGAACAGGAGACAGCAGGTCAAGTGGCAGGTTCCGTTTGGCACTTAGTGCATTGGTTTATGATTTGCTATATACCTGGATATGGGTAAGATATGCCCTGTGTAAAATGTATCAATTTATCAGACGCTTTGGTGGAGACCTGCATTCAGGCTCTAAGTTCCCTCCCTCCTCCATTCGTGGGACCACATCAGCCTCCCAAATTTTTCCCTTTCTCTCTGATATAGATGGGAGCATTCTGGAAGGCTTTATATACTGTATATCAGAGATCACTTAAGCAGAGGTTTTCAGCAGAGAACTTCAACTAAAGGATATTTTGGTAGTTGTGGAGCTAAAGTTCTAAACTGGGTTTTAAAGGCATTATACCATACTAACATTTGCATCAGTAGCACATCATTTCATAACATTTATAACATCTTTAGTGTAAGAGAGACTAAATATACATCCCAACTATTTACAATAAACCTAGCTTTACACCACAAACATGTGCATGCATATTACACAATTAACAATAACAGAATAGAAGATCAGCAGAGGAGCACAGAGACTGGGTAAGTCCGTATCTTATCTACTGGCTCCTGCTGGTTTATTGAAGAACAGGAGGTAAGACATTGATCCTTTACCCCTCATTCTTAATAAACCCAAAGTCAGTTTCCCCGGCGGAGATACTCTATAAGTTTATAATTGTAAGCCTTTAGGGGTCTAGCCTCCTTCTTTGGGAAAAATTAAAGGGTGAAGGTTGAATAAAAGCCTGCCGACTCTAAAAGACTGCTGTTAGATTGGGACCTTGGGTTGTTTAAAAAAACTTCTTGCTTAAAGTAGTTGAGTGACATCTCTTCACCCTCTAATTCTCCTGTCCCTGTATCAAAACTTCTAACAGGTTGCAATTAGAAATATAATCTTATTTTAAAGGTACATTTATAATCCTGTAGACTAAAGTAGGAAGTTTTGCCAACTTTGAAAGTTTTTTTATTTATTTTGGACTATCCTTTTGTATTTGTCCTTTTTCCAACGAAACATTTTTGGAATAATTTCCATCTGACAGGCTTTGATTAACTGAAACCGTGATGTTAGATTTGCATTATTATTATTTATACAAACAGTGTTCATCGCTAGGGCTTGTTGACCCTTAACAAGCAGATTTTTTTTCAAATATTAAAAATTTGAGGGCAGCAGACTTGTCATTTTAAGATAAAAAGCCCTAAAGAAACATAAATAAAGACCGAATATAAGATTGCCAATGTCTGCTTGGCTCATGTTTATGTTCAGATCTCTTGCTCTTCAACTACTGTTTAAGTTTATTCATATATTATTTGACTAAAAAGATGTCATCTTTTTTTTTAAGCAACCCAGAAGAAAAGGAGAAGTGGTTCACACTTTTACAACGGTAGGTAAATGTACTTTCTAAACATATCACAGATGTGTAAATCAGAAAGGAAACAGAAATTATAATTTAATGAGAGCAAAGGTGGGTACACACATTAGCTATAAAGAAATGATACCGTCAGATTCAACGATATTGTCCTTTTATCCTTAGTGTGTGTAGCGCACTTTGATCGCTTCCTTGGCCGACACAACGTTCAGTCCCTCACCCACAGTTGTCTATCTTGTTTAGGTCGGCTGGGCGAGGGAAAGTGTGCAGTCCGAGTGGTCTCCCTGTGTTTAAACTGGGTACACACAGTACCAATCTTTGAAAAATGAAAGACAGAATCTGTACACTCGGGCCTGTAAGTAGCGTGATCTTGAAAAAATGACAGACAGAATCTGCATTTTTAAAGATCTGTAGTGTGTTTACCAGCTTAGAAGATGCTACTCCTACCTCCCTTTCTTACCAGCATTACCACACCAAACCCCAGTCTCATTGCTCGTTCTCTAATGTGTGAACGTCCTGGCAAAAGAAGGTCAGGAGACCTGGCTACTGTCTCTATATACACAAATAGCTATGAAATATCCATTGAAGGACAATATACTCATCTAAAACCTCCTCATCTTTGGCCAATGCAAAGTGCACAGGGAAGGACCAAAACTGTCATCTCCTCATCCCTGGCTTATCGGGAAACCAGAGAGTGTAGTCTAGAAAGTTGTCCTGCCTTCTCCTCGGTGAACTATATAATTATTCGCTACTGGCTCATTGTTTTAACTTCTTCCTATCTAAAGAACAGTGGCCATAGGTAACTATCAATCATATAAAGTAGATGTTCTCTCTAGCTGCAGGTTCTAGAAGAATCCATTTTGACTAGATTACCAGAGCTGCAGTGAGAGAATGGAAATGTGAGATGTGTAAAAGATACACATACTTTGTACATCTACAAAGGCTTTTAGGCTCCAGCCCATGGCAATGAACTTGCCCCGGCCATCCCTGAATTAGGTACAATACAAAGATGTGGAAGCACTCCAATTAGGCTAAATTACAACTACATTTAGCGCAAGTGCTACTGACTGGTCAAACCTTATACAAAACATAGAAAGGATAATCAATGCACATTCCTAGGCCTGCAATTAGGCCCATCTGCTTAACAATAAATAATCCCATGTTCATTTGTCAGACTGTTTTAATTTGCTGAAGTGTTTTAGAGAGAATATGAAAAAAAAAAAAAAGAAACACTACCCAGTGATTCCATAGCATTGGCCAATTTTGCTCCGTTGCCTCCTTTGTGTTCAGTGTTCTACTCCTGTAATAATTAAGTAGCTGCATTTGCCAAACATTAACAGATTCAGCAGGGGATGACAGACCGTTACTGACTTTAGAGTAGCAGAACAAATAGCTGAGCCTTCCTCAAGCAACCAGAAATGTTCTGGAAAAAAACACTGTTGGCCCAACATCAGTAACATTATTGTCTGGTCCAAATTATCTAATACGGACATTGGTGCTAATGCAGTAAAAGGTGCTTAAAGTGCAACCAGTCAGATGTTAAGGAACTGCGGTCACCCTTGTAAAAAGCATTATCAACTGCAATGGAATGTGTGCGCAGTGCTGTTCTCGTGTTCCGTATGGTCAACATGCGGACCTCTAAGGACTAGCACAAACATCATTACATTAAATGTTTGAGAAACACTCCAGACAGGAATGCTGCAAAAAGGGGCTTGGCTTTATTACTTAATCACCACATGACTGTTTCGGGTAAGAACCCTTTTTCAAGTGTCTTAAGGACTAGCACCACAACATACATGCATATGCATGTATAGAGTGTACATTTCTGGTCCTAGCTTTACAGTTTGTAAATAGGCCACCAATTTAAATGGGAGGCTGATACTTACCAAGTACTTCTGTGGGGGTGGTACCTGTAGTAGTAGATAAACCTGTAGTGTAGTAGTAGTAGTACAAAAAAATTGCTATGCATTGAAGTGTTTATTTGTCTTTAGGACCAGACATATTTTATATTATTAATCAGCAGATCGACAGAAAGAAACTCAATAGTTTGGTTCATCTTAAGTAAAGAGATGAGAGATGGTTTTTCTTTAATGTGATTGGCTATAATTGGGAGGGAATTTCATTCAAGGGAGTACTTTGCAAATGGCTGATTATATAGTTGGGTGGAAGTGACAAGGCATATCTATTGGACCATACACATGGGTTTGGGCACAATAGACTGACAATACAATATTAAAGTAAATCAGGATACAATGTTGCCCACAACTACCAAAGTGACTGACGGGGAAATTGGGTGGTAAGGGAAAATGTGCACTGCATCATGCTCATATATAGGTCAGGGATGTTCACCTTCGTCCCACTAGATGTTTGAAAACTGTAACTCCCAGCATTCCGTGGTGTTTGAATGCAGGGAGTTGTAGTTCGTAAACATCTGCAGGGAGTTTGTAGTTCTGCAACATTGAAGGTAACCCATGTAAAATGCAGCACAAGCACATGTGACACCCTTTTGTGGCCTTGGAGATCTTGGAAAAGCTAGTTAAAGTGCTAAAATAATCTTGCAAGTGTAAAAAAGAGGTCTGGAATGAGCAGTTTTGGCGGGGGGGTTTTACTGACCTATTGAACACTATTAAACCTACTTCTAAATTATTTTAAATCACAAGTGTTCTCTCAATTCACTGATGGCATGAAAAAGTAGCCGGGTGGGCCGCCCGGCTAAAAGACCCTAGGGAGAACACTGGTTAGGAAAGATTATAGACCAATCTTCCCCATTCATGCAGTAATAGATACTATTAATAGATACTTGTACTGCAGGGGGAAAGTCGCTTGGCAAATCCATTACTTTTAATCCTCTTCTTAATCTGTGTGATTTGGGACTATTATAGTTTCTATTTCATAAAATGGTTGATAAGAAGCCTGAATTGCCTCAACCAAAAGGGTGTACTGGGTATAAATCGGCTATTCTTCCATTAGATGCCCCTTACAATTTAGTGGAATGTTTTTTTTTTTACCAGTAATGTTGACTAAGTGGATTGATATTGTTGTTGCTTCTCTGTCTTTATGGAGATGTGTTTAATAGTATAATGTCACACCAATCATTTAAATTTGTAAATGCTGCTGATTTTGTATTTCCATGGATTGAGGAACTTGTCTTTCCCTTTCTATTGCATTCCTTTTAGACATATCAAGAAGAGAAAGCGAATGACCACCCAAAGACCATCCCTCTAAAGATCATCACTAAAGACCTTGGAAACTGTGCCTATGTAAGTTGTCAGGCATTATTTATAAAGACCATACACACATTAAAGGGCATGTACACCCTTAAAACAAAAAACTGGGGACTTGTCAGTTATATGCCCGCAACCCTAACTGTTTTTTATCAGTTTATTACATGCACTTGTAACCTGATATTTAAAGGGCAAGTCAGCCCTAAATGAAAACTTACATACCGGTAAATCACCCCCCAAAACCCTAAACGGTAATAGTTTGAAACCTGAAATATATAAGTCTAACTGAAATCCTCACAATGTCCTGTTCTCTGTTTCTGCTTCCTGGTTCTTTAGTTAGCAACTGTCAGTTATGGATTTGACAGTTGCTCACAGCCAATGACTGAATGTTAATCCCTGTTTGCCTTTCTGAGCATGCCCAGGCTCAGTACCTGCTCAGTACAGGTTTCTAAATTGGTCAGTTCCATGAGCCATCCAGAAGCATAGCAGTATTTGATGTATTTTTTTGATTTCACATTTGTCATTGTTGGTGATGAAAAACAATGAGAATACACACTTTTTTCATTACTGGATAGTTTTGTTTATAAATCAATTTCAAACTTGACAGTGATGAATGGATAAATCCACTTGATATCTTACTTTCTCTATCAGAAAAATCAATTAACAAAACTATCAAATTACAAGATTTTACAGAATCACACAACCTGGAAACACAACCAAATACATCAATGGTATGGGTTATACCTGAAGCCAATGCAGAAACACTTCTATCTGCTTTACAATATCAATTAAACACTTACATTAGCCTCTAATTACAAAAAAACTACACAAGGGATAATTTTATCTACTGACTAGGATGTATCACAGGCTAGCTATGACTTGCCCAAAGTCTACATACACTATTACATAGTTTATGCTCCTCAAATCCAAATCTTTTGGTCCAAGTGGTATCCTTCACGACACAACACTTGTTAAACTATGTCCCTTTTACACCTGTTTGGGCCTCTTTGGATACCCAGACAACACAGGTTAAGATCACATCAGGTGCCAAAAAAGCTATATTATACATATCATCAACCAGAGAAAAGCTATTTTACAAACACTGGACAAAACCAACAAGTCCACCTTTAATACTCTTAAGACCAAATTATCTATTGTGTCGTATGGATTGGGTTGAAGCCATCCTTGACAAAGAGAGACATGTAGGGAAATTCTTTTCACTTTGGGAAAGTTTATAAAACACTAATAGGTAGACAGAGACTACATGATTGCTTTCAAATGACAACTTGGTTCACTGAACGTATGATTTTACATGACCCCCCAATGATATTATAATTATCCCAACTATTGCTCTTCAGTAACATAGTGAACACTCTCTTTCCTGAAATAGAGAACCTATAAAACACACTTATCAGCCAGCATCAGACTGTTTTTGAGGTCTGTAAGTGACAGACCAAGTAAAAAAAAGTAAAAAAAGAAAGGAAAAAATAGAGGTCCAGAAAAAGGAGGGCCGAGGGCGGCAAGAGGGCAGGCGGCGATCCGGGAGCGAGGAGACCGGGCGATCCCAAAGCGCTAGGGATCAGTCAGGCTCGGAGGACGCGAGCAGGAGCGGGATTGGCCGGAGGGAACGGGCGGGCAGCGGGACGAGAAGGCAGCGGCATCAGTGAGGCGCAAGGGCCAACCACGCGGACGGGGAGATGCGCGTAGGTGCCGCTGATGAGCCACGAGGTGGCCGATGCGGGTCAGCAAAGGGCACGCGGCGGCGTGGCACGGGGAAAGGGGAGGGCCAGCGGGCGGAGGGCGGAAGGCAGGGAGGCAGAGGCGGGTAGGCGTAGGAGACGGGGTTCAAGAGGTATCGGAGGGCGGTGGGAGCTGGCTGTCCTCAGCCAGGAAGCCCACCGACACGAGGTAACATGAGCGGGCGGGCAGGGCCCTGGGGAAGCCGGGGGGGGGGGGGCGAGCGACGGAGCGGTAGCGGGTAGGCAGGGCGTGCGCCCCGGTCCGCATGCGAGCCCCAGGGCCCGGTCCAGGCCTGTGGACCGCCGCGCTGCCCCGGACTCCGCGGAGGACAGCCCACGTCAGCGGGGGAGGTACGCCCGGGCTAAGGGCCGGCGGAGGGAACTTACGCGCCGCCGGCAGGAAGACACCGACGGGGAAGCCCGGGGGCTCCACGCCGGGCGCACAGGGCAGACCAGAGGGTTTTGGTGGTTTAGGAGGCGGGCTGGGAGCGACGAGTACAGTTTCCGGTGCTCGGCGGTAGGGGAAATAGAGAGCGGGAACGGATAGGGGTCGTACTTGCGAGGCGGGGCGGGGGGCGCATACGCGTCGTCGGAGAAAATCAACGGAGGGCCAGGGAGTCGCAAAGCGTGCGTGAGAGTGAGGGAGCGGGGAGAGCCGGCGGCGCGGCGGCGCCGAAGGCGGGGCGGCGCCGCCGGATGGGCGCGCCGGGGCGAGAGCGCCGCGGCGCAGCGGGGCGGGCGCGGCGACGGGGACGGGGCGGAGCGCGCGCGCCCGGCGCGCGCGCGCAGGGCGGCGGACCTGACCTCGCGTCCGCGTCGCGCGGGCTGCGGGCGGAGGCGGGTGCGACGGCGCGGCGTAGCGGCAGGGGCGGCGCGGGGCGGCGCGCGACGCGGGGGTGGTTCTCGGGACGCGCGGCCGCGCCCCCGCAGGGGGAGGCGCGGACGCGCAGGGAGCAGCGGGAGGGGGGGCGGCGCTGCCGGCGGGACCGCGCGGGCCGAATGGGAGGGAACAGGCCCCCGGGCAGAGGGGGGCGTAGGGAGGAAGGCAGCAGCCGCGCGGGGGGGAGGCAGTGAGCGGGTGGCAGCCGCGGCGAGGGTGGGGACGGGGGATGGCGGGAGGACAGGCAAGGCGCGGAGGGGGCCGCCCGGTACTGAGCGGAGTGGAGGGCGGCAGGAGAACGGAGGACCTGGGCGGAGGGGGACGTGGCAAAACGGGCAACAGGGGGGGGACGCGGGGAGAGAAGCAGGGAGGGGGGATGCAGGGGAGGGGGAGGATGAGAGTGGAATAGGAAAGGGAATTCGTATGAGAGGAGAGGGATGGGGGAAGGAGTGGAGGGAGAATGGGAGTGGGGATAGAAGTTAGCGTGCGAAGTGTAGGGCAGGGGATGCCATGTGATTCCAGCTGGTATGTACTTTTCACCTATAGTCTTTTCTGTTCCCTTCGCTTTTCCTCTCGCTGACTTCTTCTCCCTTCTATCTTCTCTTTTAGTTATGTAAGAACGAATTGCCTCTGAGTTTATTACATTAATGTACATTACCATTACATGAGAAGATAGGAACGGAGGCTGGACGTAATAAAAAAACATGTTTAAAAAAGAAAAGAAAAACAATGAAGAAGGCAACTTCCCCCGCCCATTGACAAATCATTATTAGGGGGTAGCTAAGGCAGTATAATCATTGAAGCTGTTACTTTAAATGGCATCCTTTAAAAATAAATCACTGAGCTTGCGTTTGGTGTTTGCCGCATTTAAAAGGGACACATTGGAAAGAAATGATGAAGCTGTATTAATACGGGGATATTTTGGCACAGTTGACACCCTCCCCCCACCTCAATGCTTTCCTGCATCTCCTAGAGAGGACCAGTAACGATCACAACCATGACAAAAATTTGGTGGCATAATAAACCAGCCTTTTTAGTCTTGCCAAATCCAAAGTGCTTGACCAGTACTCTATGTCAGATGTCAGTCCTGGGGATATAATGCATTTCTCTATGACAGGGGTATTTTCTGATCTCCCTGAGTGATTTATTTGATGCCTAAAAAATTGTCATGGCTTCTGTGTTAATCCCTCTGAGGGCTTTACGCTTGGTGGTGCTTTGAAGTTGTCTCTAAGCAATGAACTTTAATAAACCGTGATATTGTGTTACTTGACAGCATTTGGCCTTCAACTCTTGTTAAACTACCGCAGCCATCTTGGGTTGACAGTTTTATATGGTTGACCTAAAGTAGAAACTAAACATAAACATTTTGCATTTGGGTCCATTAAGAAAAAGTATTCTGGAACTAGGGCCCTCTAGGTTCTTGCCAGTCTGCCATGAATCTTCAAACAGCCTTGTGAGATGTGCACAACCATGGGACCCCGTATAAACCGTCTTTAGTCAGTATTTTTTTTCTAACAAAGATTCCACAACCAATATGATGCAACATAATACTTTGAAATATGCTGCTGGTTTATTTTCCAGCCGGCAAATAAAGACAACATACCAGGAACAAATACTATATAGTTAGCTACTTTACTTTTTTGTTTTGTTGTTGTTGCTTTCCATTTATTCCTAGTAACAGATAACGTTTCTAAATATACCTAGTATTGTGTTAAACTATGGTGGGTAGTTGCTAATGCTCACAAAATCCACAATCCAATCCCCAAACGTACTTAACAATTTAAGTTTTCTTACTACCTCATGCTGGATAGGAAAAGGAATCGTAACTATAGGGTCAGGAGGTTGCATATTATTTGGAATGAGCAAAACCACACTATACGTTAAATCCCTATTTTGTTGTCAGAGAGGCAGGATTTCTGTGCTAGTGTAATGATGCTCTGTGCCAAACCAGGCAGGTCTCATACTTGTAACACACTTGGCTGTCAGTTTTCATTGTTTTGATTCTGCTGTTGTCTACTAGCAAGTTCCAGTTCACGTAGATTTCCAGTTGAACTTATTGGAGCTTGGACCTATTACCCACAGGTTAATTTCATAAATCCCTGGTGAGATTACAGCGTTTGGGTATCTAATGAATGTGCTATTTACTGGGACCAATGTGGTATGGTTCCCATTTTGACCTCTTAAGTTCCCCTGCAGGACAACCTAAACCATTTTAACCAACTCTTTTTCCCCCTTAAAAGTACCCATTTGTGAGGACCTGACCCTCACTTCTGGGTTTTCAGTAGATTTCTGATAATACTTAAAATGTGCATCTTGTCCACCCTCTCTTTCAGTCTGGGGACCTGTCCAATAGAAAAGATGTTTTATTGTGTAATCATCTCTTCATTGGCTGCGCCCTGGGACACAAGCGGAGGGCAGGGGTGTTGTCTGTAAGGGCACAGCAGTAACAAATGTAGGTAAGTATGTACCATTGTCTCTATTTTAAAAACAATGGGGGTCGGACTAGCAGTTCAGGTCCTATAATCCTAGGCCCATACCAATACACATCTCTAGTTATTAGTTGTAATAAAGAGCTGTTGGGATGATTCATTCCATTATCTCCAGTGCTAGAAACATTTTTTTCCTCCTTACAATGCAATCTGATAGGAATGTGTCCAGTTTATTTTTCACAGTCGAAAAATTTAACATAAACTAACGAGGACACAGCAAATGATGTCGTGATCAGAATGGCTCTCCTACAGTTGGTGTGAGGTAGGTGTTGCTTATTTTCCCGGACCGTTTTTTCTGCATATAGCCTGTTGTGTGTTTCATGCTGTTGTCTGATCGCATACAGGCTTCCTGTATGTGTTTTAACACCTTACTCTGGGGTTCCTATAACACTCTTAGGCCACTATCTTAACACACCTTAACACCTGGCTGTATATTGCTAATTGGGAGTTTCCCAGGGTACCATAATGCCACTGATTCTTGTAAAAGTATTCTAATTGAGAAAGCCAGTCGGATGACTAGCGAAACGTTCTTCAAAACTCACATTTCAGTCCAGTTGATCTAAATTGACTACAACAGATATACCATGACCTGGAGAATGAGAACCTTCACAAGCAGTTATATGAGGGAGCGCAGCACAAAGAAAGATGCAGCTTGCCAGGCTTCCTGTGTGCTTCAGCACTATCTTTATACAGTTAAGCCCCAGGGCAATAACTGGCAAGATGACAAACAGTATGTGCTGTATGCTCCTTAACAAATGAATAATCTACCTCCCGGCCTCAGGTCTTTTTAAAAGGACATTTATAGTTGTGAATGAGTCATTTTGATGGACCTTGTTTGCATTATAAAAAAGCTCAAGTAGAAATTTTCTTCAATTTGTTTATTTTTTTTATTCATTGCTATGATCAAAAAGGTTTCCAAATCCCCACAGTGAAAAGTTTCAAGATCGCTATGAAATGCTAAAGTCATTTTTGGCTGTTATGCACCTTGTAAGGAAGTAGTTTTAGCTGGGATTGTAGGGACATGTTGTAATTATAAAACACAAATGTTCCAGGAATGACGTAAATACGGTTCACCACAGAGGTAACTTTTAGCTTGTTGTATTTACAGAATTCTAGCTTCTTATGCCCTTAGTCTGGTAAACTAACAGTGAAGTGTTTGGCTTGGGTTACCCCAAGAAGGGTTACTCAAGAAATTCATCCTGTAATGTTGGGAATTCTACAAATGTATTGCGTTAGGCAAATTGTTTTGCATTGAGAATAATGCATCTTTCTTTTGCTTCCAGGATCAGACAAGATTATCGGTATGGGTCACCTCAGCAAGGATGATTCCCGTATCCTCTATTGGTATGTTCCAGGAAAGGAAATTGCAGCTTGATTTTCTACAGTAGCTTAAAATAGACACAATGACAAAATCAATATTACAAAGCCATATGAATGGCAAGCCTGACAAGGTTCATTTTCGGTCAATATGTCCATATGTTTATCCTGTGAGACTTTCCATACCAGTGGCATATGAAGAATTTTGAAAATGCTTTTTCCTCTTAAGGGGACAAGACCCTGAAACTTTCCTTAATTGTGCTGGGTTAGTGGTATTTGTACAAAGAGATAGATGGAGTACTCTTCAAAAAAACTAAAAGAAGCCTATGCTATGACTTTCGAAGGGCTCAGGCTGCGCCTATCACCAGCTAGGTCTTACCGCTATATTGTTTTTTCCGAAGCTAGGCCACGCCTCTTTACCGCTATATTGTTAAGATATGTCACCACACTCCCTCATATTGAACAGCCCAGCTTTTGTTTGCGTTAATAAGTTACATTGATATTTCTGTCCGCGGCTCCTAGGTATCTGGGACACTGCCACTTTCTGGCTATCCTCCTAGCGCTTGGTAGGACCTTTAGTGTCCACCCCGCTAGACGCGCAGTACTTGGTCATCTTCTTTTCTCCGTTTTTACACCTACGGCCATTAGCGTTTGTTTGTTGCATTGCAACTTCTCCTCTTTCCTTTATGGAAAACGTGATGCTGCAAAAAAATGGTGTGAGCACGGTGCGGTATTAAATGGAAAAGGATGTGCGAATCGCATTCGCATAGGAAATCGCAGGAAAAGTTTGTTCCCGTGACTTTCTGTATTAAAAATCGCAACGAAATCGTGTTGGGGAAACACGTGAAAAAAAACGAGTAAGTGGGGCCTAGCCCTAATGTACAGGAAACTTCAACCTATCTATGTTGAGATTAATATTGTTTTTTAAACCCACAGATATCCCAATACACACAGGATTATGGTGAATCTCAACAGATTAGCGGTACAAATGGTTATTGTGTCAATGTGCCCAAAGAACATAATTTTTGTCAGTAGTAAACTTTCCAAAATTCTACATCCTAGATGTAGGGATTGTGGTGTCATTTAGCGGACTTCAAGGTCGTTAAGTCCCAATAAATCATAACAGAACATATCTTCTGGACTCCAAAAGCCTCAAAACATTTTGGCGTTGGGAAAAGCTTTTAAGCAGAGTGCAATATTTCATTCAAGTGTAGCAAAAACAGTTTATGCTGATCTAAATATAAAACATAAATATTTAAGTGTCCTGAGCAAAAAAAAAAAAAAAAAATAATACGCAATGGAAAAAATTGACAAATGTGTTGAATGTATAAACACGGTATTGCTTAAAGAATTCTCTACACAACACATACCCCTTAATCTGTAAGCCAAGACCCAATCAAATGTGTGTGTGGGGGGGAGAGTTGTCACCATGTGCTACTTCTGTTGGAAAGACGCTGGTAACATCAGGCAGTTATCAAACAAGCGGATTGGAGAATTCAGAAGAAAATTTGCAAAACAGTCCAATCTGCGGCCTGATAATCTTAAGCAGAAGTCCATAATTGTAAATGACTAAACCATTTAGAGGATGAATTTCTAAAACTGTTTGCAAGTTACTGTATTGATACATAAGTGGAGTGATCCAGGGATATTTCCGTTGCCACCGGAGTCAGAAGGAATTTGTCCCCCATCATACGAATCAACTTTTAGGCAGGCAATGTGGTATTGCCAAGCGGTTCGAGACAAGATGGATGTATGTCTTTAGTTTCAACCTCATACTATACTTGTACTTTACAGTACTATACTTTTATTCAACTCAAATACTATTACTGTACTATTATAGTCGTAACACAGCCTTAATACTTCCCAATTTCATGTTAATGTTATTTAGGAGTGGTTGTATTCTGACGAGTTCATGTATAGTATTGACAGAAATAAACGCTGCCATACTTTATAGAAAATAAACCGTTACCAAACTTAAAGGAAAAGCAAAGCAGTGCCAGGTGGCAACAGCCAGAAGCCTCCATGGTATTGTTTCTTGTAAAAGAGAGGTATGGATTCTTCAAGGGCGGAAAATGTTATTCTACTTCCTTTACAAAGCATTGGTAAGGCCTCATTTGGAATATGCAGTTCAGTTTTTGGAATCCTGTGTACAAAAAGGACATCTTTGAAATGGAAAGGGTTCAGAGAAGGCAACCAACTAATAAGGGATGGGGGACTTTTTGGAATTATGAAGAGAGACTGGAAAAGTTACAATGTATGTACGAGCTGGCAGACAAGGTACTGAGTTTGGGGATATAATACTGTGTATAAATACAAGTAACGGGCCATACAAAACTATCTGGGGCATTGTTCACCAATAGAAATGTCAGAGACACGTGGACATCCCTTAAAATGGGCATATGTCACCCCCAAAAACTAAAATGGTTCACCTGCTGTGCCTCCAAGTCCAGGAAACTTGCCGTGTAGAAGCAGTGTGTGGACTCATGCGGTGACTGAGTCTGCCTCAACTCGTCCAGGTTTGAGACCTGTCAGTGCCAGCCCCTCCCTCTCCCTACCGTTTTTTCTCTCCTCCCCCTAACGTTAAAAACGACTTGGGGTTATGCGTTGGGCATGCTCACCATGCCCCAGACCGCAGTAATATTATTGCAAAAAAAGTCCCCCAATCTTTACTTACCGTCCCTCTCCTCGCGTTTAGAACTCCGGCAGCCTCGACAGTGATTGGATGCCTCTCAGCCATCAGGACGCGGCTTGCCGGTCCTGCCCCCTGCTGCAAATTCCATGCAAGCAGAGGCACGGGTGACAGGTGGCAGGGAGGATAGAGGGATCAGTAAGTAAGAATCGGGGTGGGGATTTTTGAAACAATATATTGATGGGGGTCGTGCGGTGGAGCATGCCCTACACATATCAAAGTTTTCAAAAGGAGAGTGGACTGCCCTTTAAGACTTGAAAGAAAAAACGGTTTAGGATTCAGTTCGGAAAGGGTTTTTCAACGGTAAAGCTATCCAGTGGACGTTGTTATGCAGGTTCACTGGTCAGTTTCAAAAAGAAGCTGGATGAGTTCTGCAAACAAGGAATGTTACAGGTTAATGGTATTGATACATAAAAGTAGAGTTGATTCAGGGGAATTTCGAGTGCCCACTAAGAGTCAGGAAGGAATTTTTCCCCCTTCATAAATTTGGTGGTGGGTGGGGTTTTTTTGGCCTTCTCTGGATCAACAGTTAGGCAGGAAGGGAAATGAGGATATTGCCAGATGTGTAGAACTGGATGAGTTATTGTCTTTATCAACCTCAAATACATATATACTATGCTATTAAAATGGAGATATAATGGCAACCTTGTATAAGCAAAAACAAAATAACTGGGGTCCGATTAACATTTTATTGTTTACATTCAATAAATGGAGGGTGTGAAGATGGCAGGATAGAGATCATTAGGAGATAACCCATCACCCTGTTTAATTACGTTTCTAATATATATATAGTTATATAAAAAGTTTCAAATAGAATGGCTACAGTTGGGTATTTGAGGCATGTAATAAGTGCATTTTGTACTTTTTTATTATTTAATAGTAGAATTGATGGCTACAGTTTGTGTATTAGAGGCATGTCATTAAGTTGCATTTTGTACGTTTCCTTATTTAATAGTAGAATGATGGCTACAGGTGGGTATTGAGGCATGTACTAAGTGGGGCATTTTGTACTTTTTCCTATTATAGTAGAATTGAATGCTACAGTGTGTATTGACTGCATTGTAAAAGTTGCCATTTTGTACTTTTTCCTTATTTAATAGAGAATGGCATGGCTACAGTTGTGTATTTGAGGATGTAATAAGTTGCATTTTGTACTTTTTTATGTAGAGTAGAATTGAATGGCTACAGTTGGTATTTGAGGCATGTAATAAGTTTGCATTTTGTACTTTTTTCTTATTTAATAGTAGAATGAATGCTAAGTTGTGTATTTGAGGCAGTTAATAAGTTGCATTTGTACTTTTTCCTTATTTAATTAGTAGCATGATGGCTACAGTTGGGTATGGAGGCATGGACTAAGTTGCATTTTGTACTTTTTTCTATTTAATAGGAGAATGGAATGGCACAGTGGTATTTGGGCAGGTAATAAAGTTGCATTTTGTACTTTTCCTATTTAAAGTAGAATTGAAGGCTACAGTTGTGTATGTGAGGCATGTTAATAAGTGCATTTGTAACTTTTTTCTTATTAATAGTAGAATTGAATGCTACAGTTGGTATTTGAGGCATGTAATAAGTTGCATTTTGTACTTTTTCCTATTTCATAGTAGGAATTGATGGCTACTGTTGGGATTTGAGGCATGTAATAAGTTGCATTTTGTACTTTTTTTTATTAATGGTTAGAATTGACTGGCTACAGTTGTGTATTGAGGCATTTGAATAAGTTGCCATTTTGATACTTTTCCTTATTTAATAGGGAATAATTGAATGGCCTACAGTTTGTGTATTTTGAGGCATGTAATAAAGTGCATTTTGTACTTTTTTCTTAGTTAATAGTAGAAGTGAATGGCTCAGTTGGGTATTTGAGGCCATGTAAATAAGTTGACATTTGTACTTTTTCCTTATTTAATAGTAGATTGAATGGCTACAGTTGCGTATTTTAGGGCATGTAATAAGTTGCATTTTGTACTTTTTTCTTATGATAGTAGAAGAATTGAATGGCTAAAGTTGTGTATTTGAGGCATTGTACATAAGTTGCATTTGTACCTTATTTAATTAGGAGAATTGAATGGTAACAGTTGAGGTATTTTGAGGAATGTAATAAGTGGTATTTGTACTTTTCTTATTTAATAGTAGAATTGAATTGTAACAGTTTGAGGTATTGAGGCATGTAATAAGTTTGATTGTTACTTTTTCCTATTAATAGAGAATTGAATGGTTACAGTTGTGTATTTGAGGCATTGTAATAAGTTGCATTTTGTACTTTTCCGTATTTAATAGTAGAATTGAATGGCTTACAGTGTTGTATTGAGCATGTAATAAGTGCATTTGGTTACTGTTTTCCTTATTTAAGTAGAATTGAATGGTCTACAGTTGGGTATTGAGGCATGTAATACGTTGCCATTTTGCCAACTTTTTTCTTTATGTTTAATAGTAGATTGAATGGATACAGTGGGGTATTTGAGGCATGTTAATAAGTTGCATTTTGTACTTTTTCTGATTTAATAGTAGAACTGAATGGCTACAGTTGGGTATTTGAGGCAGTAATACGTGCAATTTTGTACTTTTTTCTTATTTAATAAGTAGAATTGAATGGCTACAGTTGGGTATTGAGGCCTGTCAATAAGTTGCATTTTGTACTTATTTTTCCTTATTTAATAGTAGAATTGAATGGCTACAGTTGGGTATGTGAGGCATGTACTAAGTTGCATTTGGTACTTGTTCTTATTAATTAGTAGAATTGAATGGCTACAGTGGGTCTTTGAGGATGTAAAAGTGCAGTTTGTACTTTTCTTATTTAATAGTAGAATGAATGGCTACAAGTGGTGTATTTGAGGATGTAATAAGTTGCATTTTTTGTTATTTTTCTGATTTAATAGTAGAATTGAATGGCCTACAGGTGGGTATTTGAGGAAGTAATAAGTTGATTTTGGACGGTGTTCCTATTTAATAGGAGAATTGAATGGCTACAGGTTGTGTATTTGAGGCATGTAAAAGTGCATTGACTTTTTTCATTCCAATTTATAGTAGATTGAATGGCTTACAAGTGGGTATTTGGGGCATGTATGTAATAAGTTGGATTTGTACTTTTTTTTATTTATGTAGGATGAATGGTACGTGGGTATTGAGGCAGTAATAAGGTGCATTGGTACCTTTTTCGTAGTTAAATAGTAGAATTGAAATGGCTACAGTTGGTTTATTGAGGCATGTAATAAGTTGCATTTTGTACTTTTTTTCTTATTTAATCGTAGAATGAATGGCTACAGTTGGGTATTTGAGGCATGTAATAAAGTTGCATTTGTACGTTTTTTCTTATTTAATAGTAGAATTGAAGGTACAGGTGTGTGTATTTTGAGGGAATGTGTAATAAGTTGCATTTTGTACTTTTTCCTTATTAATAGTAGATTGAATGGCTAAGTGGGGAGTTGAGGGCAGTAATAAGTCTGCATTTTGTACTTTTTCCTGATTTAATAGTAGAATTGAATGGCTACTACAGTTGTGTATTTGAGGCATGTAACTAAGTTGCATTTTTGGACTTTTTCTTATTTAATAGTAGAATTGAATGGGCGAAGTTGGTATTTGAAGGCATGTAATAAGTTGGCATTTTGTACTTTTCCTGATTAATAGAGAATTGAATGGATACAGTTGTATATTGCGGCAATGTAATAAGTTGCATTTTGTACTTTTTTCTTATTTGAATAGTAGAATTGACTGGCTACAGTTGGGTATTTGAGGCATGTAATAAGTTGCATTTTGGACTTTTTTCGTATTGAATAGTAGAATTGAATGGCCTACAGTGTGTATGAGGCATGTAAGAAGTTGGCCTTTTGTACTTTTTCTTATTTAATGTAGAATGAATGGCCTACAGTGGGGGATTGAGGCATGTACTATACGTTGCATTTTGTACTGTTTCTTATTAATAGTAGATTGAGATGACTACAGTTGGGTATTGAGGCAGGTAATAAGTTGCATTTTGTTACTTTTTCTTATTTAATAGTAGAATTGAATGGCTAAGTTGTGTATTTGAGGCATGTAAAAGTTGCATTTTGTACTTTTTCCTTATTTAATAGTAGAATTGAATTGGCTACAGTTGTTGGTATTGAGGCATGTAATAAGTTGCATTTGTACTTTTTCCGTTTTAATGCGTAGAATGAATGGTACCAGGTTGGGTTTTGAGGCATGTAATAAGTTGGCATTTGTTACTTTTTTTTCTATTTAATAGTAGAATTGAATGGCTACAGTGGGTATTTTGAGGCATGTAATAAGTTGCCATTTTGTACTTTTTTCTTATTTATAGTAGGCATTGACTGGCTACAGTGGTGAATTTGAGGCAGTAAGAAGTTGCATTTTGTCTTTTTCTTATTTAATAGTTCGAATGGAATTGGCTCTACCAGTGGTGTATTTGAGGCATGTAATAAGTTGCCTTTGTACTTTTTCATCTTATTATAGTAGAATTGAATGGTAAGTGGTGTATTTGAGGAATGTAATAAGTGGCATTTTGTAAGATTAATAGTAGAATTGAATGGTACAGTTGGGTATTTGAGGCAGTAATAAGTTGCATATTTGTACTTTTTGTTCCTTTATTTATAGTAGAATTGAATGGCTACAGTGTGTGTTTGAGGGCATGTTAATAAGTTGAATTTTGTACCTTTTTCCTTATTAATTAGTAAGAATTGAATGCTACAGTTGTGGTAGTTGCGGCATGTAAATAAGTTGCTTTTGTACTTTGTCCTGATTTAATAGTAGAATTGAATGGCGTACGTGTGTTATTTGAGGCATGTAAATAAGTTGCATTTTGTACTTTTGCATTATTTGAAGCGTAGAATTGAATGGCTACGTTGGTATTTGAAGGCAGGGAATAAGTTGCATTTTGTACGTGTTCCTTATTGATAGGAGTAATTGGAATGGCTACAGTTGTGTAGTGGAGGCAGAATAAGTTGCCTTTTGTGTTGACTTTTTCCTGATAATAGTAGAATTGAAGGGCTACAGTTGTGTATTGGAGGCCATGTAATAAGTTGCATTTTGTACTTTTTCCGTATTAATAGGTAGAATGAAGGGCTAACAGTTGTGGATTTGAGGAATGTAAGAAGTGAATTTGTACATTATTTAATAGTAGAATTGAATGGCTACAGTTGGGTATTTGAGGCATGTAATAAAGTTGCATTGTGTACTTTTCCTTATTAATAGTAGGAAGTGAAGGCTACAGTTGGGTATTTGGAGGCCATGTAATAAGGTGCATTGTTACTTTTCCATTTAATAGTAGAATTGAATTGGCTACAGTTGTGGATGGAGGCAGTGTAATAAGTTGCATTTTGTACTTTTCCTTATTAATAGTAGATTGATGGATAAAGTTGTGTATTTGAGGCATGTATAAGTTTGCCATTTTGTACTTTTCCTGATTGAATAGTTAGAATTGAATGGCTACAGTTGTGTATTTGGGCATGTATAAGTTGCATTTTGTAATTTTTCCTTATTTAATAGTAGAATTTGAATGGCTACAGGGTGTATTTGAGGCATGTAAAGTTGCATTTTGTACTTTTTCCTCCTTTAATAGTAGAAGTGAATGGTACAGGAGGGATTTGAGGAATGTAATAAGTTGCAGTTGTACCTTATTAATAGTAGAATTTGAAAGGCTGACGTTGTGTATTTGAGGCAGTAATAAGGGCATTTGTACCTATTTAATAGTAGCATTGAAGGCTACGTGGGTATTTGAGGCATGTTTCTCATTCCCAGTTCACCTAAAGAAATGGATTTATCCTTTATATACTCTTTTATACAGATCTGATTGAAAAAAATAGCTTCAGAGCAATTTTTAATAAGTGATAACTGCTTTTTATTTCAGTATTACAGTAAATCCTTGGTATACCTGCGTGGCTTTACCACTAAGAAAAAGGCTAAGGCCTTGCAAGCGAGCACCTTTATCCCAACCATTAATAGTGGCTGCCAATTTAAATTGTTCTAGCCAATCAGTCCACTCCCTAGTTACCCCATCAAATGGATCAGGTTTAAAAATAGGTTTGGCAATTGGGCCTGGTAGAGCTATAGAGTCTAATTGGGGAATTTCATCTGCAGGTACCAGGACAGGAGGATTTAAATCAATACTATCAGTAGCAGCCTCCATAGCTTAATACAGAGAACAAACATACAGATAAAAGAGGGTGAATAAATGGTATTACCAGCACTGCTGCCACCAATTTGTACCAGATCACTGCTTTATGGAAGGATTATGGGTAGCATGGCACACAGTGGGTTACTCTGGTGGTCTGGCACGAAGCAGACATAAACAGGTTCCCCACATAACATGTGCAGCAATCACTTAAAATATTGACCAGGCCTGTATATTGTATGTCCTTGTAAGTTGGCATACACTTATCTGTTACCTCAGAGTTTGTATCCAATAAGGTAAATTGTCTGTCCAATAATCTGTCCTCACAACAGGTGGTAACAGGATCTTATACACAGGATCTTGTGTTGCAGGTAATATCTTTCCAGAGCACACACCACAATCTACTTTCACTTTCTGTCCTCCTAGCCATATAGAGCAGGGGTGTCTTGTCTTTTATTACTCACTGACACCACCTGCAGGCTGGAGGTGATATATAAGGAGCCTTGGTGTATATGTCCATTACAATACAAATCATATCCTGTGTAGCAGACAGAAACTTTTTTTGGATAACACTTCCTTTCACATGGAGCAGACACAGGGGTGTGGTTTAAGCTGCCATTGGACCATTCCATGTTGAAATAGGGATCTCAGCTCTGTAAGTAAGTTTATGTATTTTGTATATTTTGTGTTGTACCTAATATAAGTCAGTGCTATTCTTTATATACATTTACTGATGGTCATTTAAATGGTAATAGTGCACACATACATATACACCTTTCCTATATGTAATATCATATACCCCCACCTCATTGGTAGCTCCTAAAATCTCAATGCAATCTCCTATGGAGATGTAAATATATTTATATAATATAAGGGATATATTCCCCTTTAAAAGTTGCAGTCTGCATCTCCCTTTAGGTGTATTTCATTAATCAATTAAAACTAGACACATGCACTGAACAACAACATGCATTAGAAAAGTTGCAAATGTAGGTAAAAGATTGAAAATGTTTCTCTGCCCCTAACAAACAATGCACCATGGGAAATTCAGAGCTACCGAGCATGTCCATAGCTGAAAAATGGAGACCCCCCAAATGTTTAACTTCAAAAACATCAGGTGGATATATTGTCACTATGGAACTGCAGATGCATCTATAGGTCAGTAAATTCTGTATAATGCGTTAAGTGCAGCATTTCTAGCTTTCAAGCCTAAAGGTTTTCCACTGTAGTTCTCCTTTAAATTTCCTGCTTCCAGTTCGATGAGTGACATCACCTGACCCTCTGCCCCAGGGGAAAAGCATGCTTACATAAGACTTAGACCAAGGCCACACTACAACACATGGGAAGGCGCACGCTGACGTCCACTTATGATGTGATTCCGGTAATGTTCCGTTATCACATGTGAATTGCACAAAAAATGGTGATTGCTGCGCAATGGACAGCAGCGCACCTATTATGGCAAGACCAATTGCCCAACACTAAAGCGTGCTTTATAATGCGTGTAGTGTGGCCTAGTCCTTAATTTTGGGGAAAACAGGAGGTGCCTGCATATTAACTTCTCACAAATGTTACCTAGAGATATGATTTAGGGATCATTCTGAAGGTTTTCATTTACAGGTTAAATTAAATTGCAAAAAAACGTCCGTCAATTAACAAATATACTCCCAGTAATTGTTATTGTCATTATTATTCTCAATAATGGTAAAAAATAATTTATCCCACAAATGAACTTTTAGTAAAATATTTCCTATTTAGATTTAATTTCACTTATGAAGTTTTAGGCGTTTCCTCTGAAATGTAAACCTCTGGCAGTTTTGATTGGATCGGGGCAGCAAGTTCTGTAATAAAAATATATCTATCCATCAGATGTTTTCTTCGGCGATTCCAAATGTCTTACGGTTTGATATAAAAAAGGAGGGGTAATAAAAACAGAACTATCTAGACCACAGCCCAGCTGGATGACGATCAATGTCATGGTTAGAGAAACTTTCCTCCAGCCAATTTTTACAGTTGCAAGAACGTGGGGCTCTTGGTAAACATTCGGGTTTTGACATATGTTCTTTAGCAGGTGCTCTTAGTGATCAGTCTCAGCTGTAACCACAAGATAGTCACTTCCAGAATGTTTCACTGGAAATATAATTTCATCCAATTAATCAACTACTTCCAAATCTCATCCAGGGATTAGTATGGTTGGTCTGGAGTCTGGAAAATCATTTTCTCCCCTTGTATGGCAAATTAACTGTTTTTTTAAGGTTTGTTTTATTGTTATGCACCTCATATGGGGTAAAGGTTTGAACTTTAGACTGATCTTAAATGACTATGTCACTTAAAGGGTAACTGTGGTAACCTTTATCCTTCTAGCTGCAATCTATGCAAACTTATAGCAGTATAAAGAGTGGCGTTTCCAACTGTGAGCTGTGACATCACAAGCATAGTTAACTGCCGTTTCTACTTCAAAGTAAAAGAAGAGATTGACGATCCGCTCTCACCCTGTCCGGTTCTGGTTTGTTTCACTAAATGAATTAAGGTGCAGATAAGGAGGAGCGAGCAGACGAGTCAATTATGACTCACAGGAATGCGCTTGCTCCTCCTTATCTGCACCGTAACTCAATCAGTGAAACAAACCGGAAATGGAAAGGAACGGGATGAGAGCCAATGGTTAGTCCCTTCTTTTACTTTCAAGTACAAACGGCAGTTCACTATTTATATTAAAAAAAAAAAGGCTTCATATCTACATGACTTATACAGAAAGGGCGAGAGACGGGGGGAGAGACATGGAGGGGGGAGATAGTGTGTCTGTGCTGTTTTTTGGGTTTTTTTTTAGACTGGCCTTATGTATTATATGGAATAATACAATACCTACAGAATAATATACGGATATTAAATCACCTTGGAGTTCCCTGACCTGTATAAAAGCACTCGGCCCAAGTCCTTGTGCTTCTATATGGTCAGGGAACTCTTCTGTGGCGTAATCTCCTTATATTACACTGTAGGTAGCGTATTATGCCTTATATAATACATAAGTGTGATGTTTTATAATGGGAGGTGCAGTGGTATAAATCCTTCAAAAATCAAAAAGCTATGTCAGTGATGACTCATTTATTATATCCCACTGCCCCTCCCATTCAAGTGTTCATGCCTGAACATTGACCTATTGGTATTTGCGCTGTGTTTAACTAATGGGACCTGCTGGAGCTGGTTCCTGTCACCTCATAACCATTGTCTCTCTCCTCCTCCACAAAGATTTGTTTAACCAGATAGCTGTTGGGCTGGGATGTTCCTTTCTGCTGGTTTTAAGTTAGGGAGCTTGGAGGGTTTACATTTATGTGGGATTAGGGGCAAGGCTAATATTTAAAATGCAATTGGGGGGGAAGGAATCAGAACGTATGTTTTATGGATATTACGCCACCTTGGAGTTCCCTACCCTGTATAAAAGCCTCTGGCCTTGTGCTTCTATATGGTCAGGGAATTCCTGCGGCCACTTCAAGGGGCACATTATTCCTTATATAATAAATGAAACGCACAGAGGGGGAATAAATTTATACAATATAGCCTTTGACTTTGGGATTGGTCAGTTTTATCAGAAATTTTCCATCAGTTACTATTGGCTCTAATGCTTCAGTACATGGAGCCAATAGCATCCACTGCTTTAAGTAAACAGCAGGAACCTTACAGGTGAAAGGAAAATGGATTCCTAGTAAGTTCTGGTAACAAGGATTTCCGCTCCTCAGCACTTAAAGGTGTAAGTTACTTCAGTGTATTTAATTCCTTTAAATGCTCAGGCTAGCAACAACATCAAGGATAAGTTGAATATAGGTCAATGTTGATATAAGTAAAGACCATATTAACCTAATTAACACAAAGGTGCAGCATCAACACAGTATATGAGGTATGAGATGAGTTAGATTTACACATAAGATAAATGAAATGGTTAATTGGTTATTTGTCACCCTTTATTCAAGACCTTCAAACTATTACTTCAATTAGCCATTCAGTAGTCTGCTGGTCGAAATAAAGAACAAGGCACCACTAATATTTCAATGTGGCCAATTACACAGTCATTCGTGGTGAAAATTGCTGCCAATATTTTGATAAGTGTCACCAGGAGATTTTCAGGTCTCACTATGTGAATGAGACTACTTTTATGGTATGGCTGGATTGGTGTCCTGTCTCCTGATAGACGAATCATCTGGTTGTGGGGTTAGTAGTCAGGACTCAAATATATAAAACAGGGTATGAAAGGCTTAAAGGGCATCTATAGTGGGAAAATGAACTTTTTTTCTTTCTTTCCATGTGTTCTATAATTCCCCACAACATCACTTTGTTCAGATTCCCTCTCTGTCCTGAGATACACCAGTTAGAAGAATACGGGATTGCATTCCTCTACTCCTACTTGGACTGTCAATCAAATCCCTCTGACTGATCCCCCCCCTGCTCTGTAATAAACATAGAGATAATAGCATTAGCAGGGGGAGAGAGGTAGCTTTGATGGCAGATATAAGGCTGCACTTGACCCCCCTTCTTGATAGACTTCACTGATTGATGATGGGTCACAAAGAGAGAGATCGTAAACTGTACTGATCTCCTTCTTCTGTGTCTCCAAGACAGCTTGCTTTCTATTGGCCACTGTGCGTGGGTGTGTTTTTCAGGATGTTGAACTTTTAACTCCTACTGCACATGATAAGCTTGTCGGTTAGCCGGAGTTGAGACATGGAGGAGGTAACAGAGGGGAGGGGGAAGGGGAGAGTGCTGCGCACACATCTGACACCATGGTTAAACAGAGTCACTGACATAGATAGGATTAAAGTACAACTAAAGCCGCAGAACAACACTGAACCAGAAGGTAGAACACCTTGATATAAAACCAGTAATCTGTGTCTTACCTCTCATTTTGATACAGGAACTGGGAAATTTACCTAAATAACATATGGTTTGTGCTTTATTTAACAGCATTCTAGTATCACACAGTTTGGTCAACGACCATTATGTTCTGCACATGCTCAGTCCTTAGCTATGGCAGAACCTTGTTACAGTTGGTCACACCCATTAATAATCTCTAACCAATCCTTTTACAAGACAGGTAAAGCAAGGAAGCATGTGACTGAGGTCAGGAGGTGTGGTCTGACACTGCACATACACACAGTTACTTTATTCAGTTTTTAACAGGCTTACATTTACTACAATAAGATTTACTGAAGTGGGTTTTTATAGCTTATTGGTGTTTTTAGGGGGGTTGTTTTCAGATTCTGAGTACAAAAAATTGGGTTTAGTTCTCCTTTAAGGCAGCACAGAGTACATGAATTTAACTTTACAAAGGGGCAATGTGTTTTTTCCACTATAGATGCCCTTTAAGTCTGTATATTAAGGTGTAGATTGCATTAATCTATCGAATAATCTTTACTTTCATTAAGAATGCAATTATATTAAAGGACAATTATACTCACATCTCTCTCCTCTTCCTCCCATTAGTATTAGTCAGGGTGATGACCAAAAATACTAAGTCCTCACCCCTGGGTACTTTACCTAACAGCTGTACTTACTTATAATAAGTTTCCCTCTGTGTTTCAGTCCTTTTCTGCAGTCCTACATCAAGGACTGTCACTGACAGTAGCAGAGGGGAGTAATAGAACGGAGTGCTGAGTAAGTTTAACAGCAGTTGGGTAAATAAAGTACCCAGGGGTGAGCGATTTAGGTCCTCACCCTGGGTACTATTCAGATATGGATAAGGGAAGAGGTGAGTATAATTGTCCTTTAATTATGTCTACTGCACATAAACAGGGTATGATGATGATATCAATTCAGCTTCGCCACATATAAATTGAATAATATAATTTATAATATATATATATATATATATATATATATATAATTTAAATATGAATTAATATTGATTATGTCTACAGCACAGTAGCATGGTATGCTGATTTTTAGCATTCATACAAATGTATAAAACGGCATTCAACACTCTTTTATTCACAGTAAACATTTTCTATCAGGGTGCCATATTCATATTTTCACCTCTCATATCCATGTTAGAAAGTAACAGGTAATGTACAGCAGAGCTTATGTCAACATTAAATACCTGAAAGTCGCAACACAGTTTGAGACTGGCCAGCCAATCACAAACGATCTCTCTGGGTAGGTACTGCCCTCACAAACCTCCTCCATACAGGACGCCGTCCACATTTCACCGACCCGCACATGCTGCTTTAGCTTATAGTTAGAAGGGGACCTGCAGGGGAAAGTAAAGAGTTAATTACTGGCAAATAAGTTCATACAAAATTTGATCAATATTTATATAAAATGCAAATACCATATGGTCAGACTATAATATTGTGATTATAGTCATATGATCCATTTATAATTAGGAAGTTATGCATAAAGCAAGCAAGTAACAGAATGTCAGAAGATAAGTTTCTTAAAGAATGTTCAGCTTAATGTAGTTTAAAGTCTACGGCGTCCAATCAGTATCTTCCAATCAGCAGATGATCTGGTAACTCTTCATCTAAATAAATTGCCCTATGACATATTATTGTCTAGGGCAGCATGAGGCTTGGGGCCACCTTCCTCTAATAGAGTAGCTGCAGTCTGTACACCACTAATATAAGATTACGGTAGGTATAAATTCCAAACTATAATACATTGAAGTGTTTATTATGAAGAAGTTTTTGTGGCCAGGGTTTCCTAATACTATACCGCTTGCCCAAAGTAAATCTACAAAAAGAATAAAAATCTCTCCCAGTGACTATTTTTTTTAGACACATTCCATCTGTATGTGGCCTTTCTTGCCCCTAACCATCGGAAGTAGTAGGTCGGCGTCTCCAAGGAACAGCCTGTCCCTTCCTCTGATTTACCAACCACATGTTTGTTTTCATAAAGACTTGTTATATATAGAGAGAGAGGGTAAACAAGGGACAAGTGGCCTTAGTGATCTAGCTCTTACATAACTACAACTCTCTGTGACGTGACCTGGGCAGACAGTTTTATATCTGTAACACAAGAAGCTCTGAGCGCAACAGTAGCAACAGGGTTGACAGTGTACAAAAGGCTGTTATACGTGATCAATGTCATGGTGTTACATCATTCCACAGTCGCATGTCACAGGAATGACCGTGTTCTACTTTCATTACTTTCCTCCCTGCTCATTTCAGTGAGAAATCCGAAAATCTACTTCACACAAACTGGGCCCCAACCTCCATCATTTGACTTACCTCCCATCACCATACACAAACTCAACGTTAGATTGATGTGACATGATCTATTTTTTAGATTATCTAACTCTAGTATCTAACTCTAGTAACCCAGTAATCATCTCCTTGGCATAGAGCAAGGGCACCACAGTGGCAAATCACACCAAGTTGTAGGTTCAAATCCTCCCTCAGTTCTTCTGTGGGCTTATTTCAGCGTCTTGTGGGTTTTCCCCACAATCATAAACATATACTGAAAGATTGTCATAGACATATTAGATTGTAAGCTTTTCAGGCAGAGACTGAAGTAATTGGATGTGGACAGACACTTAATACTGTCTGAATGTCTAAGCCAGATTCCCTGAGTCCTTGACACATTTCAATACGTTTACGTTAAGCTTTACACGTAATTCCATATACATCTCTGCTCAATACAAGAGGCCAGTAATGTCTGTACTAATGTGAAGAACTGCTGAATAAAGTAATTCATATTGTCTGGGCACATTTCCAACTCCTTTCCCAGAGCCCCCAAAACACCGCAGCTATTGACTTTAAGGATATTGTACAGTGCCATAAGTGCAGGTTATCTCTATAAGGACCATCTACTGACTGGAGTTCATGTGAGGATAGAGTGAAATCATAAACAAACTAGAGGAGGGATCGCCCATTTACAGTATACAGGGATAATTTCTTAGTTAATGAAAAACTATGGCCGCAGTTCATACAGTAAGAATATTTCATATGACTCATGTCGGTTATGCAGCCATATTGAAACTTTGGCATTTCCTGTGTGTTCACATACTGTAGATGTAATGGGAATTTCTATATTTCTTTAATGTTTGGGGCAATAAAAGAACAAACAGAAATGCAACAAGCATAGTGAGTGGCAATGCATAATGGCAGGGGTGCCCAACCCACTTGACCTCAAGGGCCTAATTTGCGGCCCCTGACCACCTTTGAGGGCCGCATTCTTCTCACGCACACATTGACAGGCAGGCACTCGCACTGACAGGCAAACACATACACAGACAGGCACTCACACAGACAGGCAAACACACACACACAGACAGGCAAACACAGACAGACACACACAGACAGACAGACAGGCACTCACACAGACAACACAGAAAGACACTCACACTAACAGGCAGACATACACTCACACAGACAGACAGGCAAATATATAGACACACACACAGACAGGCACTCAAACAGACAACACAGAAAGACAGACAGACACTCACACAAACAGGCAGACACTCATACAGACAGACAAACACAAACACTCTACTAACTACAGCGGCTTGACAGGGTCCAGGACAGGAAGGGGAAGCACGTCACCACCCTTTTTTTTTTGTTTTTTACCTGAGGCAATGCAAAGGGAAGCAGCAGGTAAGGGCCTGGCAGGCTGGAAACCGAGGGGCTTTCCCCTGAAACAGCGGAGACAGCCCAGGAACAGGCTGTCTATCAGCAAAGGGGCACGTGTTGGGCAGCCCTGCATAATGGGAAAGTGACCCTAAAACAGTATGTTGTATATTGCAAGCAACTTCTTTATGATGTAGGGAAAAGTGTACAAACACCAAGGTCCACACAATGCTCCTCAAGCCACTGAATATCACCCAGAGACATATTACTGACAAAAAGATCTGATCCATCACAAAATCTGGAGGGAACCATAAGGCTGGGTACACAAAGGCAAGTTTTGGCCAATCGACTAATACTTCCGGTGATGGTCGCGATCAGAGGTGTTGGTAAATCATGGCTGATGATTTATGCAAACTGTTGCCCGTGGCCACTATTGCCGCGACCAACAGTCATTTGTCCCGGCCAAGCGCTCACTCATAACGAATGCTTGGTCGGGAAAAAATATGCCCCAGCTGCCACAATACTCCCCCAAAGTAGTTCCCTCATCAGAGGGGCCATTAACAAGCTGATAGTGGTTTGGGTCACTCATCCTGCCAACAGCACATTCTGACTTCTAACCTGGACAATCATGGTAAGGAATGATTTTAATCACTGAAGGTTTTTATTCATCCAGGTCATGGTCTTTCTGTGCTATTCAGCTGAACAGTTTAAAGTCCAGTTGATCAAATATAAGTACCAATAATAAACATTCCCTATAAACAATCTTCCCATATAACTTACTCATAGATAATGGCCCTGTGTCAGGTGAGTATTGCTAAAGCAGGGTAGACACATGAACAAAAAAGGAAACCTTCACCGTTGGCGTCGGGATCGCTCATTACATTTGGAAAATTTTCCTCTGCCGCAGTTGGCCCCCTGTACTAAAGTAAAGGGAGTCGGCCACGGTTGTGGGAAACATGTCAGTCCCTAACATTCTCCCTATACTGTATATACTGTATATAGGGTGAATGCTTGGGACTGTGTCTACCCTCTTCTTTGAAAAATCTGTAAGACTCTGTCTGTAATTTTTCAGAGATTGGTATTGTGTGTACCTAGTTTTATGAAGGTCTCTATACTGGACTCGATACTGGACATCCTGGATATGTAACATATTTATCTACACTGAATCCTGTTTAGAATGCTGACCATACAATGATCCATACAGCGAACAATGGAGACATATTCCTTACTTTGACTTAGCGATGATCATGACATCTGTAAAGAGAAAGAGGTGTCGGTCTTGGGTCTGCAGACCAGTCTTCAGCTGCACATGACTATGCGCTATGAACGCCCTGGTAGAGCCAGAGAAGGCTTGTACAAGAGGACATGTTTCTGGGCTCACAAGGGTGAAGGAACTTTCCCTGGTAACAAAAACAACATTAAATAAGGAGCACAGCTTACTCTGCAGCAGTGTCAGACACAAGGACCAGTTTAGGGCCTAACTAACATTTTTATTATCAATCATTTAAAGGGTATCTCCACTGCTATTTTATTGAAGAACGGTAGGTAAAGGAGCTGTGTCTTACCTCCAGTTCTTCAATAAAAACCTGCAGGAGTCAGGAATGAAAAGAAGGCACTTACTCAATCGCTTACTCCTCCGCCACATAGTCAGACAGGTACTGACTTAGTACTCAATGCGCATGCGCGATGCACATAGAATACAGAGTCCGTCGGAACCTGTCAGACTACATGGCGGAGGAGCGAGCGATCGGGTAAGTGCCTTAACTCCGTTCCTGGCTCCTGCAGGTTTTTATTGAGGAACGGGAAGACACAGCTCCTTTACCTCCTGTTCTTCAATAAAACTAAATACCCCCCAAAAAATTAGCAGTGGCGATATCCTTTAAATATCTATATTATTCTTACTGACTCCTATTGTTTATTTGAATGCATTTCTTTCTATCCCTTTGGCTCTGTATTTAAATATTAGCAGTTTTCTGGGTGAATGGGCTGTGAGCCCACTAGGGGAATCCCTTGTAACCCTGTGGGCCTGTCCAACCCTGCTCTACAGAATATTTTCAGGGCCTTAAAAATAAACACAATACAATCGAATGGTGCTAACTACCGGTAATTGTACTGAGAAATCAATATGTGATTGTTAGAAAATCAATGATAAAGAAACTGGTGAATAAGTAAATTATCATAGCTACCATAGGAGAGAACTACAGTGATGTTGAACCTTGGCACTCCAGATGTTTTGCCTTTTGCAGCCAAGGCATGCTGGGAGTTGTAATTTCCAAACGTCTGGAGTGCCAAGGTTCCATATCACTGTACTGTAGGATGAATACAGGGCTATTTATTAGCACATTACAAAACTGGAAAGATTGACAAGTGCTTTTGATACCTACCTTACAATCTGATTGCACAATATTTATACAGTCCTATCAGCATTGCCAAATATAAGGGATTGCCAGTCAACCTATTAAAATGATAACTGGTCAGCCCCTATGTGATTTTGTGAAGACTGTTAAATGTGTCGCCATCTTAGACATAACAGAAAACTGTGTCCAACAGTCAATTTTCAGAAAGTACAGCCAATCATGCCATAATATTGTTAGTACAACTTTAAATTATACTGATAAAATCCACACTTGTCTTCCTTGATCTACACCTCCTCTGCAAGCTTGGTGAGCTTTTAGAGAGCAGGCACGCAGGGCAGAGGAGGCTGGTTTGAATGCAGTCAGTCATTGGCTGTGATGTCACCGTCACAGCAGTAACTAACTTCTGCAATTGGAAAGAAAGCTGGTATCTGTGTGAGATGACGGCTTTCTTGTAGCAGAGAAAACTAAGGATTATGGGCTTGAGGTACTTTGGGGAGGTAAGTAACTATAACAATCTAACAGGAAGATTCAATAAAAGTTCTTATCGTTTAGAATGGTGCTAATTTTGCCCTAACCAATCAGATCTTATTTAACATTTGAAAGCTAACATCTGGTTGGGGCAAAATTAGCACCATTTTTAACGATAAGAACTTTTATTGAATAACCCTGTAAGTGTTTGGGGGTGAGGAAGAGAATGTATACATTTGTGTCCTGGGGTGGAGATGCCCTTTTACTAAAACCTGTTGTGTAGACTGATCTCTTCCTCATTCCTTTTGACCTCCATGTCTTTGGAAGAAATGATGGGAGAAGTGCTCCCAGGATCATCAGCAAGGTGGCGCTGTTTGTAAAAGTAATGTTAAGGTGATAGATTTATTGCCATCAATTACTATCAGATTAATAACTGCATTTGGTAAAAGAGATATTGGAAGTAATCACTACATATTGTGAAGAAGAAAATGTATATAACAAATCCCCATTGTGGCACAGTTACTGTATAATGCACGAGAGCATTGAATAACCTGTAAATGATTCTTATTTTTAGTGCTTAGCTAGTCATTGGTTATAATTGTTGTCATCACTATCACATGACTTATTGTAACTCGTGTATCACAGCAAATGATGGACCTCCTCTTTTCAAATATATGGGTATTAAAGTCCCTTTGGGATTTCTGTGAGTTTGTGCTTTTACATGTATGATCACGTGACTCTGTAAAGAATTTAAGTATCCTTATATTTTACATTAAATGGTACACAACCTACTAAATAATAATTGCACACGGAGGAGGTATTAATAAACCGAATAACTGGACATTGTAGTGGTGAAAATGTAATTATATTATATCTGCTAGTGACCTTCCCTTACAATGGAGTGCCACAGAGTAGAACAGATACAAGGAATTAACATTCTGCTCTCTGATTGTCTTGTCCTTGAATAAATCTACAAATGTAAGCAAATGTTTCCAGCTACATTTATTGTTTCTTATTAGATTCAACAAAAATTGGTCAATATCTTCCTTTATCCACCACAGTATAATAATGAAACAAGGGCATGTTAAATGCTCTAAATGCTCACAAGAACTTTATATAGCCCAAGTCCACCCCCCACTCCCACCCCGCCGATGCTCCTGTGCTGAGATATCTTACCTTGAACTCTTCTGGTCCCTCGCTATCTGCTGCCTCCTTTATGGCCTTGTGAGCATTATGTGAGCTTGAGCAGCTGTAAAGCAGACAAACAGTGCAGCTGTCGTAAGTAATTGGCTGCAATATCCCAGTTACAGCCTCATTGCTGCAAGGTAAGTGCAGTGAAGGAGTTCAAGGTGAGATATCTGAAATGAGGTTTTGGGGGTACTTAGGCTATATATAAATGTTCTTGTGGCTCAACATACCCTTTAAACCACTGTGGACAAAATGCTTTTGGTTGTTGTCCAATGTGGACGCCTAAAGTATTTTTACTTTAATTTAATATCCATACTAAATAAATACAATTCGCCCTCATGATGCACTGAAGATTTGTCCCAGAACGTTCTTATTATTAGATAAACCATTGATTCTTATCACTCAGACATGGAACAATGGACTTACTTGTTAATGGTTCTGGATTTCAGTGCTTTGCTTAGGACCAGGGACGGTGCGGACTGACGTCTTTGTGCTAAGCTCTTCATCTTCTGTGAAAAGAAATCAGTTTTTCTGTTGAACTGCAGCATACAATAAGAAATTATTCCTATGTAGAAGGTACACATTATCTTGATTGTTAGCAGATGTGGACTAACCACATCATTTAGTCACAGTCTAACTGTAGGCAGCTATTCTAACTCCCAGCTCTGCACTGTATTGAGGATCTGTCCTTACGCAGCAATCCCGTCTATAGATGTCCATAGGTTATGAGGGCAATGCAAGCTAAATTCTGAATTTATTCTATAATAAACCCAATATTATACAACAGCTGGCCCAATATTTCCTTAAATAGATCATTTTCATCAAACCGATAACAAAAATACAGTACAATGCCAGAATTGTACAATCTGTATCTTTGTGTGTGTGGCCAGCTTTAGAGCAGAGAACTCAGGAGAGCAGAGGATAGAGCCTTTCCATTCAATAGACATACAAACTATACAATAATATACACAGCAGAATTTAACTAGGAAGTAAATTAGTAAATTATATTTGGTTTTGCATTTACTTTGGGAAATGCTGTTATAGCGTTTCCTAAAGGGCTTCCATGGAAACATGGAAAATACCCAGAAGTCTCGGCTCCTTATTTGCATATGAGTAAAAGGAGCTCTAATGCTTTTTACTCTCCCTATCATATTTAAGGCAGGATCAACAAACGACCCCCCGACCGACCGCATACACATGGACGATTCTCAGGAAAATCGGCCGTACACCGCGTGTAGCGATTGGCCGTCGTTCCTCGCTCACAGATTGAGCGAGTGTACAAACTTTTAGTGACCTTAGGAAATAAAAGAAATTCAGAAAACTGCTTTACCCACTATTAGATTGTACATACACATGACTAGGTAATTTAAACATTAATCGTACATACAGGTTTTCAAAGTCAATCAATTTTATACCCTTTGATATATGCTGTGGTCAGTAATGCGCTGCCATTTTTGGTTCTGCTACAGTCCTTCTTCTTCCCGGGATGCACCACTTCCATGGAGTTTTTCTAACAGTAATTTCTGATTGGCTGTTTGATGCTCAGATCTCTATACTTTGTTTTTGGAAGCATTTATTTATAAACAGAGAAAATGCTGAATTGCAAATGACTAAAATGAGCAGTCTCCCTTTTTTTCTTGAAAGCAAATTTTTCTGAGCTTTTTCTTTAAAAAGGTAACTGTGGTCCAAAAATGACTTTAGGTAAATTGACAGAAATGGCTTTCCTGAGTATTTTTGCAATTAATTTTCTTTTTTTTGGCATAGATTTGAAGATATTTACATTTATATGTGATATGGTAGCAGCCCCATCTGATCCCCTGCACTTCCTGCTCTGAAACCATGTGACAGTCCCTCTTCCCAGTGTCTCTGCCACCCTGTGGGCCCCCATGGCCCCTCCCTGTTGCAACCTACTCCCACTGCTCCTTCAGTCACTGTAACTCGATCTCTTCCTGGTTTTTTCAGCTTTCTCCTGCACTGAGCATGTGCCAACCGCAGATTAGAAGGAGAATCTAGTATTTGTGATCGCAGATTCAGAACCTCCCACCCCCTAACTTTCTGATCAGTGATTTCTTCATATCTTGGGCTATGCAGCATGTAGAGTGGTGGTTGATTGCTCATTTTAAAAATAGGAACCAGACCTTTCATATACAATCAACTTGTTTGGAGACCCCTTTAAATTGTTATTTTGCTTGTGATTGGTTGTCCTTTAAGATCCTTTATTCATTAAGATCCAAACTTTATTGGGCCTTATTTAATAAGACATGGAAAAAGGAACGTAGCTGGGCACACCAGTCTTGAGTGCATCAAATTTTATTTGTAATGTTTGTGGTTCCTTCCTCAGACAAGCAGTTTCATAAGGAATCACACTGGTTCCGAAACGTTACAAATAAAATTTGATGCACTCAAGACCGGTGTGCCCAGCTACTTTCCTTTTTCCATATGTTATTACTGTTGGCTACAGTTGGCTGACATTTGATTGGTTGAGGCAAATTAACAGCCTGGGCAAAAAGGTCTGCTAATGTTCCAAATTTTTGCATAAAGAGCGTGCCCAGGCACAGAAGACCACAGTGTGGTAGGCACTAGGGGATTTTATAAAATGTACCAGATATTATTCACAGTAACAATAAACTTGGACTTTGTGTGAGGATCGTGACTATTGTGTGGAGCTCCATGGAATGGCTGGCCCAGCAAGCGGGAATAAACACAGCTAAATGAACGAATACCTGCCAAGTACACACGGTATTCCAAGGCTGGAATATTTGAGTCTTAAGGTAGAAAAGTTATTTGCCATGAAATCCAAACTGTGTAATATAATATTTTGTATCTTTTCTTTCCCAAACACACACACCTCCCTTCTAGAAGAATCTGGTCAAAACATTTACAGTCACACCTAAGTGTGTAAAAGAAAAGGCTTAGTTGTTCCAGCAAAATACACTGAAGAGCAGCACAATTTCCCCATCAGTTACTTGTTGCTGTTGTTCTTCTGAAAGGACCAATTGGCTGTCAGGTACCCAATCTATCACTAGAGTGGTGAATATTTCTGTATTATACTGTATCAATATCTACTTTATTCCTGTATAGCAGGATATCTGGAGGCCCAAATAAAGAACAGTACCGGTAAACATATTTTTTAGGCCAGGCTGTACATTCAGCAAAAGCACATTCAAATCATACATCACAGCAAAGGTTGGTATAACAGTGAAATGAATACCTTTATCTTTCATTCCCCACCCATGTCTTGTACATTTAGAACCTTGCCATTTTATTGTTTAATTTGTTCTCAAGTAAATGCATTTACTTTACTGATTACTTTTATCCCTCTATTTATGGTAAACTGCAAAACCCCTTAATACTTTTGTAGGCTCAAAGTACATTTACCAGACTAACAAAGCTATAGGTAAATGTAGGCATACATGGTCCAATATTCTGGGATTTGAGATTGTCTGAAACAATTGAAAATCCAATTGTAAGAACCTATCGAATATCTTGCACCGCGATCTTCCATAGATTTCAGCTTGAAAACTACGGAAGGTCTGGTTCTGGTAGATGGGGGTCAATGGAAAAATCTCCACCTTGCCTGATCAGGTTTCTGATGGATATCGCAGATCGGTCTCTCAGAAACACACAAAAGTGACTACAATAATTTGATCAATTCGGTTGAATTGATCGGATTATCAGTCACTTGTGTGTTTTTGATAGACTGATCGGAATATTGATGCCGTGTATGCCTACCTGCAGTCCTCGGTCACTCAGAAAGCCATCACTGCTAGGACTAAGGAGTCATAATTTTTGCTCAGACCTTATAATGTATGTATGGAAATATGTATAGTTTATTTATAAAGCTTCACTTGCGGATGCAGCGCTGTACAAATAGAAAAACATTTTGTTAAACCTATAAACTGTCTGGCTCCATCATATGATGATCATTTTAGCATTTTCAGTGCTGTATATTGCCAGAAAAATGGAATTGCTACTTGATGATATAACACATTCGCAATTGTTTAAGTGAGTGTAAACACACACTACCCAATGTAATTTCAGGTTAGCGTGGGTTTTACACTAATTTTACAGGGCTTGAGCAAAGAACAAAGCTTTATGGACATTGCACAGCATGAAACTAAAGGTGTAATGATTCAGGAGGTAAGCCAGGATTCTTGCAATATAATATCCTTAGTGAATAGTAAACATCTCTAAATGATCAGTGAGTTTTACAACACCCGTTATGCTCCTTCTTTGCCTGAGCTGTCTGACCTCTTCCTGAGCCTTGCTTGATCAGGGCTGGATAGTGATGAAGCTAAACTGAGCATGTAAAAATTACAGTCAAGTGATACATTGTTTTAAATTAAAGGGCATGTCCACCCCCAAAACTAAAATTTAACCCCTTACTGGCCACATCAAGTAGTTTAAAACAATCCTTACCTTACATTCCTGCTCAAAATAGTTCCCCTGCTGTGCCCCTCCAAAGTCCAGGAAACTGCTGTGTAGGAGCAGTGTGTGACTCATGCTGTGCCTGAGACTTCCTCAACCTCATCAAGGTTGAGGCATGCTCAGTGCAGCCCTCCCTGCCTCTCAGCCAATCACGGACGCGGCTGCCGGTCCTGCCCCCTGCTTTCAATTCCATGCAAGCAGAGGGCCTGAACACTGCAGCGGAGGAGAGAGGGCAGGTAAGTAAGAATCGGGGGACTTTCTAACAATTATATTAATGCGGTAGGGGCTGGGGGAGCATGCCCTACCACATATCAAAAGTTAAATTTCGGGGTGGACATGCCCTTTAAACTTTTAAAGGTTCTATATCAAAATGCTGGATCGTTTATGGCCAATTATACTTTGATTGTAGCCCCCTTATACATAACAATCCTTCATCATTAGAATTACATGGTGGCTTAACATCCAACTATTGGAATAATGATATTGTGATACTAATCCTCCAAGAGAGAAATAACGACTGGAACATATGAAACTGCTCCTCCTTATCTTGTAAAGAATGTTGTTTTCAATAAATGTCAAAAGAATGTTCTCTATGTACAAACTGATCCTGCAATGGTTACATAGTCTAGAAAACTTTCGAAGACAGTTACATAATTAGACATGTTGGAAAGATCTCCATAATCTCATTAAGATGCTTCTTGGCTGAATCTCTTCAAAAATAACAAGGCATGAAAAAGAGAAATTCTCTATTGCACAAATTACTTAGAGGACTAAAACATTTACATTTCCTATAACAATTTTCTAATGTTACACTGAAAATTCTCCAACAGATTGCTAAATACCAACCAAGTAAAATGATTACAATGCATACATTTGTACTGGTAAGCAGGAATGAGCATGTCTCACCCAGACTGCACCTTGACAACTATGTTGATGTTCTCTAACCTTATTTAGTAGTATGTCTAGTGTAAAAGCTTTTCTAATGGATATAAATCAGGGCAATATAAAGGCAGAGATGCAAATAAATTAAAATGGGATTTCTGATGTTTTTTCCAAAACACTTTAAATTGAGAAATCTTGGCCATTTATAATACTGCTTATTTGGTCAACTTGTTATAACTGGGCATTGGGTTTCTACAGTTGCAGTTTTATAAAATGTGATCACTTTAAAGGGCATGCCCATTAAAACAAAAATGGGCATGCCCATTCTTCGCAACTCCGCAACGCGAACTGCTAAGTTCTATTCCTTTCTGGAAAAGGTACCTGCCTCCTCCCTCTCCTCAATGAGCTTTTTAGGCTTGAGCATGTGCAGTGGAGGCAGGAAGTGAAACAGCAGTCATTCTTTGGCTGTGATGTCAGTTGTCACAGCCTTGATTGACTGCATGGAGGGAGGAGCCAGCTTACTCTGCCAGAATGGGGACAATAATTATCCTTAAAGATCTGGTTAGTAATACATCTAATAATGTGCTGAATATATCAGTTGGGGTTGGGGGCAGGTAAGTGAAAAATGATCTTTTTTTTTTTTTTTAATTGTGGACATACATGTTTATATCTTTCAATATTCAAACTTTTCTTTACATTATGGAAACACACAGGTCATAAAATAAATGTTTGATGCTCTTTATACATTTGTTTTACACTTGGCTTGACAATGGACTGGAAATGTTGCCTACATGTAACTTAGCCAATTACAGGCCTTTTTTTTTTAAAATACCTTTGAGTGCACTGGTTTGTAGGACAGCACAGTGGCACAGTGGTCCTGGGGTCGATTCTGCAAGGAGTGTGTATGTTCTCCTCGTGCTTGCGTGGGTTTTCCTCACTTACCTATTTCTTCTGTTGTATGTCCAAGATGGCACATCCTGACGATGACCACGCGGTGGTTGATTTACCTTTAATGAAGTCCATTGGAGTGCTCTGTTACTACATTTGTTGTTTAATATTTGGGATGCACCCGGGCATACTAGAATTGGGCCAAGTAGGAGTGCTACCATCCGTACAAATTTATATACATATATATATATATATATACATGCTAGGTAATACTTATTAATATTCACCATGGCAAGTGGTGATGGTACCTCATATATTATAACAGAATGTACCTCACAGTATCATGTTATTATAATAGCATTGCCCTAATAATCTAACGTATAAACAAACATTTCTCATTCTCAGTTTACCTAAAGAAATGGATTTATCCGTTATATACTCTTATACAAATTTAATTGAAAAAAAGTTGCTTCAGAGCAATTTTTAATAAGTGATAACTGCTTTTTATTTCAGTATTACAGTAAATCCTTGGTATACCTGCCTGGCTTTACCACTAAGCAAAAGGCTAAGGACTTGCAAGCGAGCACCTTTATCCCAACCACTAATAGTGGCTGCCAATTCAAATTGTTCTAGCCAATCAGTCCACTCCCTAGTTACCCCATCAGATGGATCAGATTTAAAAATAGGTTTGGCAATTGGGCCTGGTATAGCTACTGAGTCTAATTGGAGAATTTCATCTGCAGGTACCAGGACAGGAGGATTTAAATCAATACTATCAGTAGCAGTCTCTATAGCTTAATACAGAGAACAAATATACAAAGAAAACCGAGAATAAATGGTATTACCAGCACCGCTGACAACCATTTGTACCAGATCACTGCTTTGTGGAAGGATTATGGGTAGCATGGCACACAGTAGGTTACTCTGGTGGTCTGGCACAAAGCAGACAGTGCACATAAACAGGTTCCCCACATAACTTGTGCAGTAATTAGGAGTGTCCCTGTCTATGGTGCACCACTTTGAATATTGACCAGGCCTGTACATTGTGTGTCCTTGTAAGTTGGTGTACACTTATCTGTTGCCTCAGAGTTTGTATCCAATAAGGTAAATTGTCTGTCCAATAATCTGTCCTCCCCACAGGTAGTAACAGGATCTTATACACAGGATCTTGTGTTGCAGTCAATATCTCTCCAAAGCACACACCAGAATCCACTTTCACTCCTTCTACCATAGAGAGCAGGGATGGCTTATATTATTTATTTATTTTATTACTCACTGACACCACCTGCAGGCTGGAGGTGGTATATAAGGAGCCTTGGTGTATATGTCCATTACAATACACATCATATCCTGTGTAGCATACAGAAAATGTTTTTGGATAACAATTCCTTTCATATGGAGCAGACACAGGGGTGTGGTTTAAGCTGCCATTGGACCATTCCATTTTAAAATAGGGATCTCAGTTCTGTAAGTAAGTTCATGTATTTTGTATATTTTGTGCTGTACCTAATATACGTCAGTGCTAAATTTGATATACTTATTTTGTATATTTTGTGTTGTACCTAATATAAGTCAGTGCTAAATTTTATATACATTTACTGATAGTCATTTAAATGGTAACAGTGAGTATACATATACACCTTTCCTATGTGTAATATCCTATTCCCACCACACATGTTATATATTCAATTGACATTATTTCCATTAGAGAAATAGGGGAATAGGGGGATGCCCTACATTATATATAAAACATTTTATGGTGGGTGAGGGGCAGCCAGGGAATGAGCAGGAGGGAGGGGGGAGGCTACCCTGTGCTTCCCAGGCTTTCCTGGACTTTGGACAAGCACTGCAAGAGAACCATAAGTAGCAGAGATGTAAGGTAGGGATTTTTTTAAACTTTACAGTGAGGTGAGGCCAGTAGTGGGTTAAATTTAAGTTTGGGGGGTGAACATGCATTAAAAAACAATTATTGTTAGTGTTCAACTAACAATAACACAGATAACTACATTAGACTTATAAAGAAGATACATTTTAAGGTCAAGTCACGATTGTTTTCGTCCATGTTTCACAAGTGTGGGTTTCTTTCCGAGTTCATAGCACCTCGTACCTTCACAAGGACACTGAATGTTGAAAGACGATATTCATTTGAAATCCTTGTGTTAACAAAAAATCCTATCCTTCCAGTAAGGATCTGGCTGGATACTAGAACTTCAAAGTGCCAAAATAACTGAGATATCTGTGTATGTTATTTTAGGACACGTGTCTGCCCAAGGAAAAGTCAGAGAGCAAACTGCAGCTGAAAGGGTTTGGTCTTTATCATGAGGTCAACTCCTCATTTAAACAGCATCAACCTGATCAACAATACCCTATACCCTTTTGGAAGTTTGCTTTAAGGCAAACTAATGGTTTAAGGATGATAGGATCACTAGACTGTTATTTTAAACAGCATGTTCCCCCCTCTGAAAACCTTTTTACCAAACAACTAGGACACTCCCATGACCCTACTTTCTCAATACTTACCTTGATCATTGAATGTGCATTTAATGTTTTATTTACGACAGCCATCAGGCATGGTAATGTCAGAAAGTCTTTGTTCTGGTATGTATAAAATAGAGTGCTTTATAAGATTTAGTATTGTATCATGACTGAGGAAGAAGCCTAGTGCTTCGAAAGCTTGCATTTTCAATCATTTTAGTTAGCCAATAAAAGGTATTACTTTATATCCAAGATGTCTTCACTTTCATCTATGGCTAACACGGTACAATTCTCTACTACTACCTTGATACCAGGCATTCTTGAAAGAAGATATTAACAATGAATTCTGCCAGTCCCTCTCCCCACTGTGTCTGTCTCCTTTAAGAGCACCTCATAAGATTTTGCAGCCTTAAAGGGTATATCCACCCTATAAATCAAGTTTTTATATAAGATAGATCCCTCCCTGCCCACCCCCAACCACCATGTTTATACATTCTGCCAGCTCCCTGCTTGCCAGAACTTGCAAGCAGGGGGCCGGACCGGCAACCGTGTCTGTAAATGGCTAAGACACAGCCAATCACAGATGTGGCTGACGTCATGGAGAGCGCCACGGGAACAAAGGTCTGTAAGTAGAATTCTGTTTTTTTTTTTTAAGAAATAACAGCGGTTAGGTCTGGGCAGGGGGCATCTATCATATGTTTAAAGAATTTTACGCTACGTGGAGGGACAAATGAGGCTGAATGGTGGGAGGGGGGTGCGCTAAGGGAGTATGAAGGCTGCATGGGAACGGATAAGGCATGGACGTGGGTGATATCAGAGCATTTGGATTCACACTGAGATGCTCATGGTCTGCAAAAAGAAGGTTGAAAAAAGGTATGTATCTTAAAATTGGCGTTTTTATGCGGTTTGGCTTGTTTTAAAGCTAGGATAATGGGCAATAACATATTAAATTATGGTTTTGGGGGTAGACATTCCTTTTAAAGGAGGTGGCTTGTCCAGAGGTTTTAATCATTAGCTATGACGGTCATGGCCGAGACTAATGGCTAGTACCAAGTGCAGCAAGGGAAAAGTAAATATCACAATGCAAATATATTCTATCCTGAACACCAGGACAGTGGCATAATTAGGAATCACTGGACCCCCCTACCAAAACTATGATGGGGACACTCTTCGTCCTTCAGCCAGCTCCCCTGCACCAGGTGTTATGCCCCTGCACCTGCACCAGGTGCTTTCTAAGCGAAACAATCACTCTTTTAAGATGGCCGCAAGTGGGAGATGCCACAAATACTAATGACCTTGTTTAAATAGGGATTGCTCATTATCATGTTAGAAAGAAGAACAGGAGGAAGGATTACGCAATCCTACTTCCTCTAATAACTATCAGGAAAAAGAGGGGCTTGCAAAGGAGGCTTCACCTATGACAGGGGACTTGCTGCTGAGATGTCCCTTTTTAACCAGTACAAGTCTTGAAATATCTAAGGCAAAGTAATGCCGGCCGTACACCTAGTCGATGTTTCTTCAATTCGCCATTTGATAATAATTTCTTATCTTCCAACGTTCCTGTGATGTTCCTTGACAGATAATAATGTCTGCATATCCTCTAACAATATCTATTAGTGAAGCATGCACCAGAGATTAATATATTTATATAAAAGGGATCATGTTCAAACAGCTCTAACTTGTCTAATCTGCCTGCATTGTCAAGACCCCCCTCCATTTCCCTTATTAATTTAATTGCCATTCTCTGAACTCCATTTCCAAGATGTCCCTTTTGTATATGGCAATCCAAAACTGCACTGCATATTCCAATTGAGGCCTTAGCAGTGCCTTGTAAAGAGGGAGAATAATATTTTTCTCCCCTGGGGGGCAGCACCAATCAGTGTGACACTTTGCTACGCTGAGCTGTGGTGATTGTTTTTTCTGGTGTTAACATTTTTTTTTTTTACTTTTTTTGGCTTTAGTTTCCTTTTAAGGATAAAAGTATTTGACTAGCGCTAAAATGGGCAAGAAAACTTGTATATGGATTGAAAAATCCACAAAAATATTAAAAAGTATCCTATATTCCACAAAGCGTTTCCATATGTGAAATTAGCGACAGCGGTGAATAATTGAATTCTCTCCTTTCCGATTTCACTGATAAAAAAATGAACGTTTAGCAATTTAGTTTTTATTATGTGAGAGATGAGAGATTAACCCAAACGCATGTTGACAACCTTGATAAAACATCGACACAATATTTTACCAGTTAACATCTTTAAATGTAAACGAAACCCAACATATGAATCCAATTAGACTTACTTCCTACAGTAATTATCTGTCATCCATTTTCTACTTACATTTCGCTCATGATGTGGTTACTCAGAGTTTAATATTTCTGTCAGATTGAATTAATGCTAAATGATTCAAGAGTCACCCAAGGATAAACTGCTGGGCACCAATGGTAGAAGAATTTGTCCAATACTACGCATGACAATACAAATTAACCAGGAAAAGAATTGGTTTAGAGACCTAAGGGCTGATGCAATGAAAGGTACATAGGTTTGCCAGAGCTATTAATCTGCAACCAATCAGATGTAATCTGCAGTACCCCAGTAAAAAGATACCATCTAAATGGTTTCTGCAGAATTTTATCTGATTGGTTGCTGCAGGGAAACTTTTGCACCATGTGCCTCAGAACCCTAGAATTCAAGAGCTATGAATAGACTGTAAGGCTGGGTACTCACAGGACAACATGTTTGCTATGAACAATCGTACGATCCTGTAGGGATTTACCACCATACCCGATTGTCTGAACAGGCAGCTAGATCGATCACGGCAGTTGGAACCCACTCTAAGTAATCTTTTTGGCTGACCGATATTACTGTGTATCTGTCAGTCAGACAAATGTATTGCATAGTGTGAGTGCCAACTGCTGCAACCGATCTCGGTCGCACATTCATCTGGATCGGACAATCGGGTATGCTGGTATTCCAAAAATACTGTATGGTGTGTAAATTAGCCTAAGATATATGATTACATCTGTCATCAGTGTCAAATGACCCACTGTAACAAATAATGTATTGTAACCCCTACTTATATATATATATGTGAATATGTGTACCTGATGAAGGGGAGTGCGATCCCCGAAACGTAGTGCATCTACATATGTGCTAATAAAGAATCTACAGTCAAGACCTGTGTGCGGTGTTTTGCTGGTTGTTTATATATATATAAAGATACAAGTCGCTGAGGCATTGTGTATTAAATGGGCAGGGAATTCCTCTGTACCTTGATGTGGGAGATGGGGTGGGGACAAGTTCCTACTCTTCCTTGCATAGAGGCAAACACAGTAGAGAAGTGGTAAAGGGGGTATAGTATCGTGTGTGTGTGTGTTTTAGAGCTCTATATTACAGGGAGAATAGCTAGTTCAAGTAGTTTAGTATACTATTATAATGGGTTAGAATTCCTTGGTTCCAATAAACTTTCAGGGTTATTTAATAAAAGTTCTTATCGTTTAAAATGGTGCTAATTTTGCATCAACCAATCAGATGTTAGCTTTCAAATGTTAAATAAGATCTGATTGGTTTTGGCAAAATTAGCACCATTTTAAAATATAAGAACTTTTATTGAATCTCCCTGTATGAATTTCTTTGTATACAATATCCTCGGCCCATCCCTGTACCAGATGGACCAATCACAATCTCAGGCATATCACGTAATAATCTTCCTTTCCCCACTGTTCGTCTATGTTGCCCTGTTCAAGTGCAATAATTAAACCCTCATGGTTGGGTTCTTCCCTGTGTCAGTACCTGGGCTATTTTTTGGGTGTGAAGATCTGATAATATTTACATATTCTCACACACAGGGGGGTTTTTTCTTCTTGAAAAACGACTGTCCTATTCATAACTTACATTACTGAAATAACAGTCGATGGTTGTAAATGGGCCTCTACTAAAATAGAACAGTGAGGCCTTTCTTTAAATCTACATTAAGTGGTTACAATGTAAAAAATGTATGGTAGTACTCAGTCAATCATCCTTCAATAAACAGGTCCCTAAACAAACACTGCATTTCTGACTTTAAGTCACTTCTGCAGACCTTAAAGGACAACTACAGTTTATTAACAAAAAATATTTTAGGTGATTGTCCTAAAAATTTACATTTGTACTTTAAGATGGTATCTTACTTATATAAGATAATGCTACAGTGATTTATGCTTATACTCTTCTTCCCAGGGTATTTTGCTACTGGTAACACTTTCTGGCTTATTAAATCATCATTTTGCCCTAGTCACATTGAGATGAATAGGGATGAGCTTACCAGCTGCAAAGGACAATGGGAGAACCCCCTCTTCCAGGTTTGTGGTGGGTCCAATAGGAAGACATGCTCCTTTAGATTCCTGGGGAAAGACCTAGTGGTACTATGCATGTGTGGAGCAAGGGGGGAGATGTGTATAGTTCGTCTATAATGATTTTGGGCAAATCCTATTGAATCCTATGGAATATTCCCTATATAACCTATTGGATATGTTAAACCGGCTCTGTAAAACTTATTAATAAGAATGTGCGGCTATTTTTGTGGAATTTCATTAAGAGGTTAAAAAATACAGAAACAAACATTTAAAAAAAGACCCGATATTAAAAAAAGCGGGGGGAGGGCTGCTCTGAGTAAGCCAAAAACCTCTGAGAGGAGGCCCTCCCTGCCAGGCTCCTGGTGGCAAGTTTTTGGGACTTTGGGGGGACATTACAGGAGAACCATTTGGAGATGGAATGTAAGGGTGAGGCCACACTGCAACGCACAGGAATCGCGCACAAAATCGCGAGCGTTATCGTACGCGATTGTGTGCGCGATTCTTGCGCGTTTCGCGCTCGTGTTTTGCGCATGCGTTTTCGCCTTTTCACGTTATGGAAACGCATGCGTTAACGCACCAAAAATGGTGAACGCCTGTGTTACCATAACGCGAACGGACGCGCAATCGCATGCGCATCGGAAATCGCGGGAATTTTTGCGTTCCCGCGATTTCCATTTTAGCGAAAATCGCGGGCGCAAACGCGAGCGCGAAACGCGTGCGCAAACGCGCGAAAAACGCGCTAGTGTGGCCTAGCCCTAAGGTAAGGATTTTTATGCACTACAGAGTGGGGCCAGTAGTGGGTTAAATTATAGTTTTGGTGGTGGACATGCCCTTTAAGACCCGAACATGTATGAAATTAGTTAGGTCATGTGCTCAGCTTCAAGCATCCAGGCCACACAGGAGAAGCTGTCAGCTCATGCAGCCAAGTAGGCACGTACCAGTAGGTTAGGACACAGTTAAAGAAAGCATCCTTGACGTGGTGACTGGGCTTAAAATAATTTGGCCAATTTATTGAACTAATTGATTTTATTTATCCAGGGTTTAGCAGGCTGTTTGTAGTAGCAACCTTATGGAGGTAGCCAATATGCAATTAGAATTGTTTGTGCACTAGAATTCATACATTTTTTGTATGTATTATATTTTTGGTCTCTAGTTGCACTTTAATATGGATGTACAACAGCCCAATTTTCTATATAATGTATGAAATGTGCCACTGCCTTAAACACATGCTGCTAAGTGCCACTGCCTTAAACACAAGCTGTATGACTACACTGAAATCAATGCAGTCTGCATCACGCTTCTAATAGAAATGCTATTGTCATGTAGATTTCTTACGTGCTCGGGTCTTGAAGGCAAAGGTGGCGACCCTAATTAAAACTCGCAAATCACAGAGCCAGATTGACGTACACACGATACACTACCATGCACCTCGGGGTAAATAAAAGAGCAATCCAAACTACTGAATTATCTAACCGTCAGAAACCCTGAGTCAGTAGCTTGTGCAAATCATCCCATTGATTAACTGACCCATAATAAACAACTATAAAACGAACAAACATCTCCAAGAATTTAATAGATTTCTCAGTTCCCACATTAAGTGCCACACATTATTCACTATTTATTATCTAACCAACCACAGACAAGGTAACATTATAGAATTTCCATGGCTTTCTCAATTCAGAATGACTTATGACTTACAGCCAGGTGTGATATGCTAATTGGGACTTTCCAGGGTACATAATTGCCACAGATTCTTGTACAAGTCATTCTGAATTGAGAAAGCCAGTCGGATGACTAGTGAAACATCTTCAAGAACTAAACTTCAAGTCCAGCTGATCTAATTGAATACAACAGATATACCATGACCTGGATGAATGAATATTACAGATATACCATGACCTGGATGAATCAATATTACAGATATACCATGACCTGGATGGATGAGAACCTTCACAGCACATCTATTAAATACAATGTAATCAGTAGATTTCTTAAAGCTGGGTACACACAGCAATGATAAAGTGGCGATACTGTCGTATCCGATGGCATTGGCACATTTTCCGAAAAATTGCAAGGTCGCGGAATGTTCACTGTCAGCCTTGCAGTCGTTTGTAAATGACTGAAAATTTCCTTTGGCCACGGTCGTCTGCTGGAAATAAAGTATAGGGGGGTCGGCTGCGGTCGTGGGAAACATGCAGTCCCGATCGTTCTCCCTATACTATGTATATACTGTACTGTGTGTAACCTGATCTTTGAAAAATGACAGACTGAATCTTGAATCTTGTAAATTCTGCTCGTCATCTTTCAAATATCTGTCGTGTGTGTACCCAGCTTTACTATCACAACCTAGTAAATCACATGTGACTGCCATTCATTTTTTACTGCAAGAAGTTTAGAACAATAAGTTGATATTTGATGATCTCGTACTAATCACCGTTCCATATATACTACAGTAAACTGTTCTCAGAGCACAATTGACCCTTTCTCTGTTTTGTATATACTATATTAGCTATTTGTATAGTTGGCACATTCCAAAAATGTTTTAGTGACGCTTTCTGAGACAACAACGTGCAGTTTGAAAACGACAAGTCTCAGCATTCACCAACAGCAGATGGTAGCAGGGAATGCCGGGAGTTGTAGTTTGAAAAACACCTGGTACCACAGGATGGACATCCCTGCTATAGAACTAAACATCATACTTTATGCTAAATATAAAAACCATACATTTATTGAAGAAAGGGAGGTAAAGGAGCTGTGACTTACCTCCCGTTCTTTAATAAAATGATCAGGAGCCGGGAATCAAGGTTATTAACTTACCCAGACTCTTGCTCCTCCGCCGCATCTTCTATGCATAGACACCACACCGGTTGTTCTCCCCCGGTTTGGGGGGGGGGGGTCAGGGGCCCGGCCCCCTGCAGTTACTCCCCTGCCCTGTGGCACACCACTTAGAACTTAGTCCACATTGATGAAGCACTATTAACAACTATTCTTTGCATCTGATCCATGAACCAATTTTCTATCTATGTACAAATGTACCACCCCAGTCCAACAGACCATAGCTAATTAAAGGACAATTATACTCACCTTTTCCCAGATCCACTGCAGCATAGTACCCAGGGTGAGGACCTAAAATCGCTAAGTCCTCACCCTGGGTACTTTCCCTAACTCCTGCACTACTTACCGCAAATCTGCTTCGCCGATCCACACTGTTCCACCTCTCTTCTACTGTCAGTGACAGTCGCGAGGCAGCCAATTGGAAGACACGCCTCCTTGCAGAGCGTATCTTCCTATTGGCTGCCTCACGATCTGTCAGGGAAGCAGGAAGAGCGGAGGAATGGAGCGATCGGCGAAGCAGATTTGCGGTAAGTAGTGCAGGAGTTAGGGAAAGTACCCAGGGTGAGGACTTAGCGATTTTAGGTCCTCACCCTGGGTACTATGCTGCTATAGAGGAAGAGGAGCGAGGGTGAGGTGAGTATAGTTGTCCTTTAACAAGTTGCCTATGGGGGACTGCATCAAAAGCTTTAGCAAAATCCAAGTATACTGTACCACATCAACTGCTATGCCAGAGTCCAAATTCCTTCTCACTTCCTCATAAAAGCCAAGGAAGTTAGTTTGACAAGATCTGTTCCTCATAAATCCATGCTGGTTAAGGGCAGTCCTTAAAACATTCTCTGTCTAAAATGGGGTTTCTCAAAGGGTGTGCCGGGGGCAAACTGGTGTAACTTCAAAGAGCCAGAGGTGTGCCTCAGAATTTTGGTAGTGGAAATATTTTTACCATAAAAACGTACATTTATTATTTTGTACATAAAATATATATTATAATAACATTTCAACAGTCAATATGGTGTAACATTACACAATGTAAATTTGAATACAATATACACTGTGAAGTGCAGAAAATATAGGTCATTATATATATAGGCGCAATGTCTTAGCCAATCACAGGAGCGGATTACGGTTGAGCCCCTTCTGCTTGCTTTCGTGCATGGAAGCAAGCACGGAAGACAAGCAGAAGGCAGCAAGCGAACGAAGGCTGGTAAGTACATTTGGGGACAGCTTTCAGACATATCCAACTTGCGAGGTTGTGGTTTTTGCCAATTTCCTGCCACATATTAAATTTTTGTATGGGGGGTGGACATACCCTTTAAACTCCAAAATTAAGAACACGGGTGTGCCTCATAAAAAAAATTGCATTGCCAAGTGTGCCACACTCTGAAAAAGAGAACCACTGGTCTAGAATGTGTTCCTGTCTCAAACTTTCCACTATCTTCCCAGCGACTGAAGTTAAACTCACAGGTCTGTAATTACCAGGCTGTGCACGACTACATTTTTGGAATATTGGAATTACGTCATCTTTTTTCCAATTCAGAGGCAGTGATAAATATCAGAGTGTGACTAGCATTGATATTTATCAGAGTATGTCAGAGTATGTATTATAATAATTTGGCACTGCACAAATACTACGAGTGCCAGATATCAAACTGTCTATAGTAAGAAAAGGCCAACATTGCACCAAAACCACAAGTGATAGATTTTAGAATGAGTATTGTAATAAGAGTAATAAGAGGCTGGCATTGCAACAATACCACTAGTTATAGATATCAGAATATGTATTATATTAAGACACTGGCATTGCACCAATACCACTAGTGATAGATATCAGAATGTGTATTATAATCAGACCAACATTGCACCAATACCACTAGTGATAGATATCAGAATGTGTATTATAATAAGACCAACATTGCGCCAATACCACTAGTGATAGATATTAGAGTGTGTATTATAATGAGACCAACACTACACCAATAGCACTAGTCATATATATCAGAGTGGGTTTTATAATGAGACCAACATTGCACCAATACCACTAGTGATAGATATTAGAGTGTGTATTATAATGAGAAAACAACATTGCACCAATACCACTAGTGACCAGATGTCAGTGTGTATTATAGACCAACATTGCACCAATGCCACTAGTGACATATATCAGTGTGTATTATAAAAAGAAACAAACATTGCACCAATACCACTAATGATAGATGTCAGAGTGTGCATTATAATAACAGATCAACATTGCACCAATACCACTAGTGACAGATGTCAGTGTGTATTATAAGACCAACATTGCACCAATGCCACTAGTGACATATATCAGTGTGTATTATAAGACCAACATTGTACCAATACTACTAGTTATAGTGTATAGAGTGTATTAAAATAAAGACTAACATTGCATTAATGCCACTAATGATAGATATCGGTGTGTACCTATAATGAAACCAACTTTGCACCAATACCACTAATGACATACACATATTTTAGAGTGTCTATCTCTACTTTTTAACTATAAAACACATCAGCATATACTAATGAAGAGAACATCTGAGCAGACAAATATAGAGATATTAAACATTTGTGGCAGCACACACAATTGTACAATTTCACCAACCAGCTGTCCAGTTAGAATCGGGAAGTAGGAATAATAACTTACAGTATTTACATGTTGTTTTGCTGAGTCGCCAAACACACAATGTTAAACTTGTGTGTTTAACATCCTCTGTTTCAACAATACTGACAATAAAGTTTTTACCAGTAAACTGTATTTGAAAATGTCAAAAATGCTGAAAGTGCTTTTTGCAGCAGTAATATGATAAAGGCTATGTCCACCCCACAAAATAAAAAATTTATATCATGCTCCCCCATGTCCCCCAGCCCCAACCGCTGTTTGTTTTTTTAAAAAGCCCCCCAAACTCTTACTTACCTCCCCTCGATCCTCCGCCGCACTGCCGGCCCTCTGCTTGCGAGAATGCAAGCAGAGGGGCGGGACCGGCAGTCGCGTCTGTGATTGGCTGAGCGGCAGCCAATCACGGACGCGGCTGCCGGTCAGTCAGTGCAGCGGAGAAAGCGGAGAGGTAAGTAAGAGTTTCGGAGCTTTTTAAAAAAAAAAACATGCGGTTGGGGCTGGGGGACATGGGGGAGCATGATATTAAGGGGGATTGTGCTAGGGGGAGGGATAGTAGAACGGGAGGGAGAGGGAGGGAGAGGGAGGGGGAGGGAGGGGGAGAAGGGCTGCAGCACGCATGGCAGGAATCTCTGGGAGGCCAGGTGCAGGCAGTGTCCTATATGGACCTGCTGGCCTCCTGGTGGGCAGTTTTTTGGAACTTTGGGGGGGGACTACAGGAGAACCAATGGGAGTTGGGATGTGAGTGGATTAAACTCACTACAGTGTGGGCCAGTAGTTGGGGGGATTATAGTTTTGGGGGGTGGACATGCCCTTTAATTACTTTCCTGAACACAGTTTGGAGCCCTTTCCATTTATCTTGTGTCTCCACACCTTTTGGGCAGTGAATCTCACAGTTTTCAAATTACCAAATGCCTTGAGCTTCATTAGTGTTTGTAAACACATTGTGCATCAATTGAGGGCAGTGTATATAACACTAATAACTCCTAGTTAGGCAAATCTCTTGCACATCATCAGGAGCAACTAGAGGGTAGGAACTGAACACAGCTGCACAGGTCTTTGATACCGTGAGTGATGCAGTCACAAGACTCTAAATACTTGTTTTTAGGTGACCAATGATTTCTTTATTCCTGAAAAGTACAATGTTACCTTAGCAGGGAGAGGGAAGTTTAGAAGGAAATGTTTCTATGGCACTTTATTGGTTGTATTCAAACAATTTATATAAAAAGGGGGAAGTGTTATTGGAAGTTCGCATTTATCTGGTGCCAGAGAAACCAACAATAACTCTTCAATAGCCAACATTGCAATTCCTCTTTTTCGTAAAATTCACCGACACATGAAAGAAGGAAATGATTTTACAGATAAAAGCTTCAAAAATAATGTGTGCAATGAACAACCTCTCTCCTCAACTAGGCAGCAAACAAGGCCACAAAGATAATGGGTTATTGCTCATGCTATACAATGACATCATGCACCTGATGACCTCCATTGGTAGGCCAGGATTGTCCCTTGAGGAAGATCCAACTATAGTAGGGGATTGCACGGAACTCACAGGCATTACTGTTTGAGGCTCAAGCAGGAGAGTGCACGGAACTCACAGGCATTACCGTTTGAGGCTCAAGCAGGAGAGTGCACGGAAACTCACAGGCATTACTGTTTGAGGCTCAAGCAGGAGAGTGCACGGAACTCACAGGCATTACTGTTTGAGGCTCAAGCAGGAGAGTGCACGGAACTCACAGGCATTCTGTTTGAGGCTCAAGCAGGAAAAGCAGAGGAAATCTCAGAGGGGCGGAGCTTAGCATTCAGCAAACCAGTAACAAGATGTCAGCAACTTCCAAGGCACAAAGCTAGGCTCTGGAGGGACATAGGTAAAAAAATATGCAACGGTATTTTTAAAGCTGCAGCTTCCAAATGAACTAACTTGATTTTACAGTGCACTTATCCTTTAAAGAAATTTGTGGGCATGGAGTACACTCTCTTCCTGCAACCATTCATGGACAAGGCAAATTACAGCAAAACAAATCTTTTCCCAACCTTGGCAGACTATTTGCATGGAAAGACTCTCAGTCACATACATACAACAACCGACAACTGGAAACCCTACATCAGAAGAAGGGTGAAAGTTTGCAGTGGATCAATGAAGGAAAATGATTACACAACTACTACTGACATTACGCAGTAATGTAGGTAGATCAGGGATTCTAAGGTGTATCTTATTACATTTCAATGTTGGGAGCTGAACCTAAACGACACCATTAAGTTCTAATAGAATTTCTGCTTCCCCTCACATGTTCTCTAACACCTGGTCTGGAAGAGGTCATTCTTAATACACTGAAACCAACTTTCCTGGTTCTAACCCTAAACCAATGCCCGTTACATGTACACACTGTGGGCAATGTGTTCCTTAGTGTGTTATCCACCATGTATTCATAATAGAATTTACCGCCTATTGCAAATGTACTAAACTTACAACTAAAGACTATTCCTAGACATAAGAGCTACCCACTGATTAGCTGGGGAATTCCAGCAAGTGAACCATGACTTAATACAACCTATTACATTAAGTACATAGAGGGGTCATATCAGGTCCTGGGCACTAGGAGCAAACACAGTGGGCACCCTCCATTCTTACAAGGGCTTCTCTGCAACACTACCTCACTTCTTTCTTTATCATAAATCCTACTGATTGGCATATCGGGTAAGGTGGCACAAAGGGAACCTCTAGATCCCTATTGCCATACATACAACATCATACATAGATCTATACACACACAATGACATAATACATACATACATACAATACATACTACATATATACAGTAAGATATAATATATATATATACATACAATAACAAACAAATATATGCCAACAATACATACATACAATAGTGTGATATATATATATATATTATTATATATATATATATTATATTTATATACTGGTAGGATTGGAGACGCACTCCCAGAATTTCACAAAACAAACAATTCGGCTTTATTGCGCCATTTTGTTTAACATGTTTCCACCCGTGTCACGTTAAACAATGGCGCAATAAAGCCGAATTGTTTGTTTTGTTAAATCCTGGGAGTGCTCTTCAATCTTTACCAGTATATATAATTATCTGGACAGCACCCAGGTGGTAAAGCAGTAGGAGAGTGCACAGTACATATCAATCTATTATATATATATATATAATATATAACACATACATACACATACAAGGACGTAATGCCACTAGTGACATATATCAGTGTGTATTATAAGACCAACATTGTACCAATACTACTAGTTATAGTGTATAGAGTGTATTAAAATAAAAGACTAACATTGCATTAATGCCACTAATGATAGATATCGGTGTGTACTATAATGAAACCAACTTTGCACCAATACCACTAATGAATACACATATTTTAGAGTGTCTATCTCTACTTTTTAAACTATAAAACACATCAGCATATACTAATGAGAGAACATGCTGAGAGAACAAATATTAGAGTATTAAACATTTGTGGCAGCACACACAAATTTGTACAATTTCACCAACCAGCTGTCAGTTAGAATGGGAAGTAGGAATATAACTTACAGTATTTACATGTTGTTTGCTGAGTCGGCCAAACACACAATGTTAAACTTGTGTGTTTAACATCCTCTGTTTCAACAATACTGACAATAAAGTTTTTACCAGTAAACTGTATTTGAAAATGTCAAAAATGCTGAAAGTGCTTTGCAGCAGTAATATGATAAAGGCTATGTCCACCCACAAAAAAAAAATTTATATCATGCTCCCCCATGTCCCCCAGCCCCAACCGTTGTTTAGTTTTTTTAAAAAGCCCCCCAAATCTTACTTACCTCCCCTCGATCCTCCGCCGCACTGCCGGCCTCTGCTTGCGAGAATGCAAGCAGAGGGCGGGACCGGCAGTCGCGTCTGTGATTGGCTGAGCGGCAGCCAATCACGGACGCGGCTGCCGGTCAGTCAGTGCAGCGGAGGAAAGCGGAGAGGTAAGTAAGAGTTTGGGGAGCTTTTTAAAAAAAAAAACATGCGGTTGGGGCTGGGACATGGGGGAGCATGATATTAAGGGGGATTTGTGCTAGGGGAGGGATAGTAGAACGGGAGGGAGAGGGAGGGAGAGGGAGGGGGAGGGAGGGGGGAGAAGGGCTGCAGCACGCATGGCAGGAATCTCTGGGAGGCCAGGTAGCAGGCAGTTCCTATATGGACCTGCTGGCTCCTGTGGGCAGTTTTTGGAACTTTGGGGGGGGGCTACAGGAGAACCAGATGGGTTGGGATGTGAGGTAAGGATTAAACTACACTACATGGTGGGGCCAGTAGTTGGGGGGATTATAGTTTTGGGGGTGGACATGCCTTTAATTACTTTCCTGAAACACAGTTTGGAGCCCATTTCCATTTATCTTGTGTCTCACACCTTTTGGGCAGTGAATCTCACAGTTTTCAAATTACCAAATGCCTTGAGCTCATTAGTGTTTGTAAACACATTGTGCATCAGATATTGGGAGGGCAGTGTATATAAACATAATAACTCCTAGTTAGAAAATCTCTTGCACATCATCAGGAGGCAACTAGAGGGTAGGAACTGAACACAGGAGCTGACAAGGTCTTTGATACCCTGTGAGTGATGCAGGTCACAGACTCTAAATACTGTTTTTAGGTGACCAATGATTCTTTATTCCTGAAAAGTACAATGTTACCTTAGCAGGGAGAGGGAAGTTTAGAAGGAAATGTTTCTATGGCACTTTATGTTGTTGTAATTCAAACAATTTATATAAAAAGGGGGAAGTAGTTATTAGGAAGTTCGCATTTATCTGGTGCCAGAGAACCAACAATAACTCTTCAATAGCCAACATTCAATTCCTCTTTTTCGTAAAATTCACGACACATGAGAGGAAATGATTTTACAGAAAAAGCTTCAAAATAATGTGCAATGAAAACCTCTTCTCCTCAACTAGGCAGCAAAAAGGCCACAAAGATAATGGGTTATTGCTCTAATGCGTATACAATGACATCATAGACCTGATGACCTCCATTGGTAGGCCAGATTGTCCCTTGAGGAAGATCAACTATTAGGGCCAGTAAGGTAAGTCACTGCAACGACTGTGCGAACTCACAGGCATTCTGTTTGAGGCTCAAGCAGGAGAGTGCACGGAACTCACGGCATTCTGTTGAGGCTCAAGCAGAGAGTGCACGGATCACAGGCATTACGTTTGGGTCAGCAGAGAGTGCACGGAACTCACAGGCATTACATTGAGGCTCAGCAGGAGAGTGACGGAATCACAGCATTACATTTGAGGTTAGCAGGAGAGTGCACGGAACTCACAGGCATTACCGTTTGAGGCTCAGCAGGAGAGTGACGGACTCAGGCATTACTGTTGAGGCTCAAGCAGGAGAGTGCACGGAACTCACAGGCATTACTGTTTGAGGCTCAAGAGGAGAGTGCACGAACTCACAGGCATTAATGTTTGAGGCTCAAGCAGGAGATGCACGGAACTCACAGGCATTACCGTTTGAGGCTCAAGCAGGAGAGTGCAGGAACTCACAGCATTACTGTTTGAGGCTCAAGCAGGAGAAGCAGAGGAAATCTCAGAGGGGCGGAGCTTAGCATTCAGCAAACCAGTAACAAGATCAGCAACTTCCAAGGCACAAAGCTAGGCTGGAGGGACATAGGTAAAAAAATATGGCAACGGTATTTTTAAAGCTGCAGCTTCAAATGAACTAACTTGATTTTACAGTGCACTTATCCTTTAAAGAATCTGTGGGATGGAGTACACTCTCTTCCTTAACCATTCATGGACAAGGCAAATTACAGCAAAACAAATCTTTTCCCAATCTCTATGGCAGAATTTGCATGGAAAGACTCTCAGTACATACATACAACAACCGACAACTGAAACCCTACATCGAGAAAGAAGGGTGAAGAGTTTGCAGTGGATCAATGAAGGAAAATGATACACAACTACTACTGACATTACGCAGTAAATGTAGGTAGATCAGGATGTCTAAGGTGTATCTTATTACATTTCAAGATGTTGGGAGCTGAACCTATAAACGACACCATTAAGTTCTAATAGAAATTTCTGCTTCCCTCCACATGTTCTCTAAACTGGTCTTGGAAGAGGTCATTCTTAATACACTGAAACCAACTTTCCTGGTTACTAACCCTAAACCAATGCCCAGTTTACTATGTCACACTGTGGGCAATGTGTTCCTTATGGTGTAATCCACCATGTATTCATAATAGAATTTACCGCCTATTGCAAATGTACTAAACTTACATACTAAAGACATTCCTAGACAATAAGAGCCACCACTGATTAGCTGGGGGAATTCCAGCAAGTGAACCATGACTTAATAACAACCTATTACATTAAGTACATAGAGGGGTCTATCAGGCCTGGGCACTAGGAGCAAACACAGTGGGCACCCTCCATTCTTACAAGGGCTTCTCTGCAACACTACCTGCACTTCTTTATCATAAATCCTACTGATTGGCTATCTGGTAAGGTGGCACAAAGGGAACCTCTGATCCCTATTGCCATAAATACAACATCATACATAGATCTATACACACACAATGACATATATACATACATACATACATACATACATATATACAGTAAGATATATATATATATATATACATACAATAACATACAAATATATGCCAACAATAACATACATACAATAGTGTGTATTATATATATATATATATATATATTATATTATATATTATATACTGGTAGGATTGAGGACGCACTCCCAGAATTTCACAAACAAAACAATTCGGCTTTATTGCGCCATTTTGTTTAACATGTTTCCACCCGTGCACGTTAAACAAAATGGCGCAATAAAGCCGAATTGTTTGTTTTGTTAAATCCTGGGAGTGCGTCTTAATCTTTACCAGTATATATAATTATCTGGACAGCACCCAGGTGGTAAAGCAGTGGAGAGTGCACAGTACATATCAAGCTATATATATATATATATATATATACACATACATACACAATCAAGGACTGTGGAAGCACTCCAATTAGGCTAATTTACAACTACATTTAGCGGAAGTATGTGTATGAGTCTGTCGAACATTTATCAATAAATAGAAAGGATAATCAATGCACATTCCTAGGCCCATACAATATATCATCATATATTATATATAGATATTATATATATACACACACACACACACACACACACCTACAATAAACATCTAAAACACAACAAACAAGATATATCACAAAACATAATACAATAGAAATCAATACATACATACATACATATTTACATTCAATACAAACATAATACCTACTAAACATAATATATATAATAACACTGCATACAATGACATAATACAATAAACTACATACATACTACTATAATATAAATATTTACTATAATAACATACATACAATAACATGAATACATACTTACAATAACAATGAAAAAATAGAGAGACAAAGCATGGATAACAATGGGCACACTGAACACAATCATGGGTAATATCTTAAGAAGTAACTTTTATTGGAGCCAGTTAAAAATATATTAGAAAATCATAAAGTGCATGATCAAATCAGAAAAAAAAGTTAAAAACATCCCATCAATCCCATAAACCTATTGGCAATATACCGGTATATTGAGAACATAAAGTGCTTAGTACACAACCCCTAGGTACACACAAATACGTGATTTAGGCAGTGTCAGCAATGAAGCATAGACTAAAATGCAATGCCAAATATACAATACCAGGGGTCTTGGTTATACAATATGCTACGGGTGGGAGCTTACCAATACTACTAGTTATAGTGTATAGAGTGTATTAAAATAAAAGACTAACATTGCATTAATGCCACTAATGATAGATATCGGTGTGTACTATAATGAAACCAACTTTGCACCAATACCACTAATGACATACACATATTTTAGAGTGTCTATCTCTACTTTTTAAACTATAAAACACATCAGCATATACTAATGAAGAGAACATGCTGAGCAGAACAAATATTAGAGATATTAAACATTTGTGGCAGCACACACAAATTTGTACAATTTCACCAACCCAGCTGTCCAGTTAGAATCGGGAAGTAGGAATAATAACTTACAGTATTTACATGTTGTTTTGCTGAGTCGGCCAAACACACAATGTTAAACTTGTGTGTTTAACATCCTCTGTTTCAACAATACTGACAATAAAGTTTTTACCAGTAAACTGTATTTGAAAATGTCAAAAATGCTGAAAGTGCTTTTTGCAGCAGTAATATGATTAAAGGCTATGTCCACCCACAAAAAAAAAAATTTAATCATGCTCCCCCATGTCCCAGCCCCAACCGTTGTTTAGTTTTTAAAAAGCCCCCAAACTCTTACTTACCTCCCTCGATCCTCCGCCCACTGCGGCCTCTGCCTTGCGAGAATGCAAGCAGAGGGCGGGACGGCAGTCGCGTCTGTGATTGGCTGAGCGGCAGCAATCACGGACGCGGCTGCCGGTCAGTCAGTGCAGCGGAGGAAAAGCGGAGAGGTAAGTAAGAGTTTCGGAGCTTTTAAAAAAAAACATGCGGTTGGGGCTGGGGGACATGGGGGAGCATGATATTAAGGGGGATTTGTGCTAGGGGGAGGGATAGTAGAACGGGAGGGAGAGGGAGGGGGAGGGAGGGGGGAGAAGGGCTGCAGCACGCATGGCAGGAATCTCTGGGAGGCCAGGTAGCAGGCAGTGTCCTATATGGACCTGCTGGCCTCCTGGTGGGCAGTTTTTGGAACTTTGGGGGGGGGCTACAGGAGAACCAGATGGAGTTGGGATGTGAGGTAAGGATTAAACTACACTACATGGTGGGGCCAGTAGTTGGGGGGATTATAGTTTTGGGGGTGGACATGCCCTTTAATTACTTTCCTGAAACACAGTTTGGAGCCCATTTCCATTTATCTTGTGTCTCCACACCTTTTGGGCAGTGAATCTCACAGTTTTCAAATTACCAAATGCCTTGAGCTTCATTAGTGTTTGTAAACACATTGTGCATCAGATATTGGGGAGGGCAGTGTATATAAACACTAATAACTCCTAGTTAAGCAAATCTCTTGCACATCATCAGGAGGCAACTAGAGGGTAGGAACTGAACACAGGAGCTGCACAAGGTCTTTGATACCCTGTGAGTGATGCAGGTCACAAGACTCTAAATACTTGTTTTTAGGTGACCAATGATTTCTTTATTCCTGAAAAGTACAATGTTACCTTTAGCAGGGAGAGGGAAGTTTAGAAGGAAATGTTTCTATGGCACTTTATTGGTTGTAATTCAAACAATTTATATAAAAAGGGGGAAGTAGTTATTAGGAAGTTCGCATTTATCTGGTGCCAGAGAAACCAACAATAACTCTTCAATAGCCAACATTACAATTCCTCTTTTTCGTAAAATTCACCGACACATGAAGAAGGAAATGATTTTACAGAATAAAAGCTTCAAAATAATGTGCAATGAACAACCTCTCTCCTCAACTAGGCAGCAAACAAGGCCACAAAGATAATGGGTTATTGCTCTAATGCGTATACAATGACATCATAGACCTGATGACCTCCATTGGTAGGCCAGGATTGTCCCTTGAGGAAGATCCAACTATAGTAGGGGCCATTGTTTAAAGGATAAGTGCACTGCAAAACACGTACGTGTGCACGAACTCACAGGCAGTTCTGTTTGAGGCTCAAGCAGGAGAGTGCACGGAACTCACAGGCATTTCTGTTTGAGGCTCAAGCAGGAGAGTGCACGGAACTCACAGGCATTACTGTTTGAGGCTCAAGCAGGAGAAAGCAGAGGAAATCTCAGAGGGGCGGAGCTTAGCATTCAGCAAACCAGTAACAAGATGTCAGCAACTTCCAAGGCACAAAGCTAGGCTCTGGAGGGACATAGGTAAAAAAATATGGCAACGGTATTTTTAAAGCTGCAGCTTCCAAATGAACATAACTTGATTTTACAGTGCACTTATCCTTTAAAGAAATCTGTGGGCATGGAGTACACTCTCTTCCTTGCAACCATTCATGGACAAGGCAAATTACAGCAAAACAAATCTTTTCCCAATCCTTATGGCAGACTATTTGCATGGAAAGACTCTCAGTCACATACATACCAACAACCGACAACTGAGAAACCCTACATCGAGAAAGAAGGGTGAAGAGTTTGCAGTGGATCAATGAAGGAAAATGATTACACAACTACTACTGACATTACGCAGTAAATGTAGGTAGATCAGGGATGTCTAAGGTGTATCTTATTACATTTCAAGATGTTGGGAGCTGAACCTATAAACGACACCATTAAAGTTCTAATAGAAATTTCTGCTTCCCCTCACATGTTCTCTAACACTGGTCTTGGAAGAGGTCATTCTTAATACACTGAAACCAACTTTCCTGGTTACTAACCCTAAACCAATGCCCAGTTACTATGTACACACTGTGGGCAATGTGTTCCTTATGGTGTTAATCCACCATGTATTCATAATAGAATTTACCGCCTATTGCAAATGTACTAAACTTACATACTAAAGACTATTCCTAGACAATAAGAGCTACCCACTGATTAGCTGGGGGAATTCCAGCAAGTGAACCATGACTTAATAACAACCTATTACATTAAGTACATAGAGGGGTCATATCAGGTCCTGGGCACTAGGAGCAAACACAGTGGGCACCCTCCATTCTTACAAGGGCTTCTCTGCAACACTACCTGCACTTCTTTATCATAAATCCTACTGATTGGCATATCTGGTAAGGTGGCACAAAGGGAACCTCTAGATCCCTATTGCCATACATACAACATCATACATAGATCTATACACACACAATGACATATATACATACATACATACATACATACATATATACAGTAAGATATATATATATATATATACATACAATAACATACAAATATATGCCAACAATAACATACATACAATAGTGTGTATATATATATATATATATATATATATATTATATATTATATACTGGTAGGATTGAGGACGCACTCCAAGGCATTTCACAAAAAAAACAATTCGGCTTATTGCGCCATTTTGTTTAACATGTTTCCACCCAGTGTCACGTTAAACAAAAGGCGCAATAAAGCCGAATTGTTTGTTTTGTTAAATCTGGGAGTGCGTCTTCAATCTTACCAGTATATATAATTATCTGGACAGCACCCAGGTGGTAAAGCAGTAGGAGAGTGCACAGTACATATCAAGCTATTATATATATATATATATATATATACACATACATACACAATACAAGGACTGTGGAAGCACTCCAATTAGGCTAATTTACAACTACATTTAGCGGAAGTGCTAGTGATCTGGTCGAACATTTATACAAACATAGAAAGGATAATCAATGCACATTCCTAGGCCCCATACAAAACACATATAAAATAATAAAAACAACACACACACACACACACACACACACAAACAACAAAAACACACAACATATATAACCACAATAACATACATACAATAGCATGCATACATACATACATACATATATACATTCAATAACAAACATATATACCTACAATAACATACATATATATAATAACATGCATACAATGACATACATACAATAACATACATACATACATACTATAATATAAATATATTTACCTATAATAACATACATACAATAACATGAAACAACTACAAAACAATGAAAAAATAGAGAGACAAAGCATGGATAACAATGGGCACACTGAACACAATCATGGGTATATCTAAGAAGTAACTTTTATTGGAGCCAGTTAAAAATATATTAGAAAATCAATAAAGTGCATGATCACAATCAGAAAACAAAGTTAAAAACATCCCATCAATCCCATAAACCTATTGGCAATATACCGGTATATTGAGAACATAAAGTGCTTAGTACACAACCCTAGGTACACACAAATACGTGATTAGGCAGTGTGCAGCAATGAAGCATAGACTAAATGCAATGCCAAATATACATACCGGGGTCTGGTACAAATGCTAGGAGGGATCATGGGCAATTAAACGATCCGCCAGGCGCGTTTCGTCCGTCCACGGACCCCAAGGCGCAGTGGAAAACAACAAAACACAAAACAATAGAGACAAAAACAAACAAAAACAGATCATAACACAAAACAGCATACAAAAACATACAAACAATACAACAACAAAAAACAACAAAAAATACCACAAAAACAACAACAAAACAAAACCACAACAAACACACCAACAAATACACAACAATAACACAACAACAACAACAAATACAAAGAACACACACAACAACAAGATCGCCAAACTCACAAAACAGACACAAGAACAAGAACCACAAAACAGACAACAAAACACATAAACACAAAACAACAACAAACACAGCCAACAGAAAAGACACCCAACAAAACACAGACACACCCCATAAACAAAACAACAAAAACACAGACAAACACCAACAAACAGCCACCAACAAAACAACAGACAACACAAACAACCCAAACAACAGCCACCAACAAACAACACAAGACACAACAAAACCACCAATCAAAAACACACCAAACAAACAGCCACAACAATAAACATCCATACATACATACATACTATAACATCATCCATACAATAACATCACCATGCTATAACATATATCCATACTATAACAATGGGTCAGGCAGGACAATGCAATAAACCATCCATACTTAGTGATCCATGAAAATCCCTCCAGTCTGTTTACTACAAACCAGTTACCCATTGGTTGTCTAATAGCTGTCTCCCCTTTAATACATTGACACTACTACAAGTACAATAGGCAGTGATTACCTTATTGTTCTCTGGGTCTCCTGGTATCTGAGGTTCTCCAGTCAATGAGCAGGCTCTGCCTTGTCCCACATTGTCCTGGTTGGGTGACATCCCTTCCATTAGTTCAGTCCCAGGATGGAACGTTCCGGTGCAGCTGTAACGCGCGTGTACAGTAGGAACCAGGCGCCTGGGCGCTGCGCTTCATTGGACGGACACATCCAAAGCAGAGAGACATGTCCAGCTCATCTGAGCCCTTCGCTGTCACCGTATGGAACGTACATGGCAATGCTCCGCCCACTCCCGCTGATGCCCCGCCCGCCCTCATAACTGGGCAGTAAAGCAGTGAGAGAGAGGAGGGAGCTTCACTACACAGAGTTCAGCCTGCTTGGCTGGTTACGGGGGTTCTCTGTGCATGGTGTTAGGTCAGATAATGTGATAGATTTATATATAGACAGAGATCTGTACAAGGAACATCAACTCATACATTGACATAACATGTCCTGGGTGAAGAGCTTGCAATTTAATGAGCAATGTGAAAGGTAGTAAGTGTTCCCTTTAGAAGCAGGATGCAGGCTGCATTGATTTCTATAGCCATGCAGTATGTATGTAATAATTATATGTGGGAGCTTGATTCCTCAAAGTTGACAAACTATGACTTGAGTTAAAGAGTAAAATGCTTGATTTTTATAACACACACCCCATCCAAACTTTCCAATGGGGGCCATACACACACCAATCCCGGTTGAATGAAAGTGAGATATTCTGACATCGTAAGATCCAATTGTCGGATCAAAGAAAAAATGATCCAACCAATAGTAAAATTCTGTGATTGTGTGCCTGTGAATGGTGCATATATGGGCCCCATAAGGGCAGGTAGACTGCACATACCATAATCTACTGCCAAAATCAAGTAACTATGCTTGATTTTTTATAACACACACCCCATCCAAACTTTCCAATGGGGGCCATACACACACCAATCCCGGTTGAATGAAAGTGAGATATTCTGACATCGGCCCCCATTGAAAGTTTGGATGGGGTGTGTGTTATAAAAAATCAAGCATAGTTACTTATTTTGGCAGTAGATTATGGTATGTCAGTCTACCTGCCCTTATGGGGCCCATATATGCACCATTCACAGGCACACAATCACAGATTTTACTATTGGTTGGATACATTTTTCTTTGATCCGACAATTGGATCTTACGATGTCAGAATATCTCACTTTCATTCAACCGGGATTGGTGTGTGTATGGCCCCCATTGGAAAGTTTGGATGGGGTGTGTGTTATAAAAAATCAAGCATAGTTACTCTTTAACTCAAGTTCATAGTTTGTCAACTTTGAGGAATCAAGCTCCCACATATAATTATTACATACATACTGCATGGCTATAGGAAATCAATGCAGCCTGCATCCTGCTTCTAAAGGGAACACTTACTAGCCTTTCACATTGCTCATTAAATTGCAAGCTCTTCAGCCCAGGACTATGTTATGTCAATGTAATGAGTTGATGTTCCTTGTACAGATCTCTGTCTATATATAAATCTATCACATTATCTGACCTAACACCATGCACAGAGAACCCCCGTACCAGCCAAGCAGGCTGAACTCTGTGAGTGAAGCTCCCCTCTCTCTCACTGCTTTACTGCCCAGTTTATGGGCGGGCGGGGCATCAGCGGGAGTGGCGGAGCATTGCCATGTACGTTCCATACGGTGTCAGCGAAGGGCTCAGATGAGCTGGACATGTCTCTCTGCTTTGGATGTGTCCGTCCAATGAAGCCAGCGCCCAGGCGCCTGGTTCCTACTGTACACGCGCGTTACAGCTGCACCGGAACGTTCCATCCTGGGACTGAACTAATGGAAGGGATTCACCCAACCAGGACAATGTGGGACAAGGCAGAGCCGCTCATTGACTGGAGAACCTCAGATACCAGGAGACCCAGAACAATAAGGTAATCACTGCCTATTGTACTTGTAGATAGTGTCATGTTTAAAGGGGAGACATTTTAGACAACCAATGGGTAACTGGTTTGTAGTAAACAACTGGAGGGATTTCATGGATCACTAAGTATGGTGTTTATTGCATTGTCCTGCCTGACCCATTGTTATAGTATGGATATATGTTATAGCATGGATGTATGTTATTGTATGGATGGATGTTATAGTATGTATGTATGTATGGATGTTATTGTATGGATGGATGTTATAGTATGCATGGTTGTTTTTTGGATGGATGTTATAGTATGTACGTTATTGTATGTATGTTATTGTATGGATGGATGTTATAGTATGGATGGATGTTATAGTATGTATGTCTGTATTGTATATGATGTATGGATGATGTTCATAGTATTGCTGTTTCTTGTCTGGATGGGCACATGTCAGATCACCTGTTTCTTCTGATCCAGACGATATGGGTAACCAACATCGTTCCACCGCCCCCAGGACGAAAAAAAAACTGCTTGTGTGTCCCAGCCTAATATATATTATGGATTTATATAGCGCCAACATTTTCAGTGGCACTTTACAATTACATAGTCATAACATACTACAGGGTATACATGTTATATAAAATCATACATATTACATAACAAGTATACATATATAAGTAAACAGGGTGAGGATTTCTTACAGCAATACCGTGATACAATAGGAGAGAGGACTGCCCAAAAGAGCTTACAGACTAGGGATATGGGGGTGAGACATAGGGGACAGGAATCGGTAGGCTGTAAATAGATGGCAGTGGAGGTGTGAAGGCGACCTTAAGAATATACTTTAGTATATAAACAAAGGTGTTGTCTGTACTGGTTACTGTGATAAACTAGGAAAAAGAGAATATATATATAATTATATGAGCATAAGTAATAAAATATATGGATCTATTTGATCATGAACTTCCTTCTGGGCTTCATCAGTGGTAACACATTTAGGAATCTCCCTCATCCCCGTGAAAATCCCTGCTTGCCCCTGGTATGTGTGTGCTCCTCAACAAAACAATATTGGGAGGTCAATCCTACCTTCCTGTCCTAGGTACTTTTCTTTCTAAAAAGTTAATTTTTTACAATATAGTTGTCCTTTAAGGTAAAAAGGTAGATTATGTGTAGATTGTATTTGAAGGCAAATGTAACATCTTAATTACCTACTTATTCAAAAAGCCAATCATTTAAATGGAAACTGTATTCTAAGGACAAGTAAAGCCTAGTACAGGTAATGCCAACAACACAGCTAATGCAATACCACTGATGGACTTAACTCTGAATGTAAAAAAAGACGTCAAACTAAAGGGGCCTCATTCACAAAACACAAAAGACTGAAAGGCAAACAATTCAGTATCTATTAATGTAATATTGTTTCAGTTGGAATTCTGAAATAGTTTTCAATTTACTGATTGAATACGTAAATGAAAATATTTATGCGTAAAGGAGAACTAAAGTCTCCAGACAACATTGTCCCAATAGACAGAGCACATTCACAAACATACAACAAGCTGTGTCTCACCCTCTCCTTTGCTGTGGCCAGGGTGATTTATGAAAACAACCTGTGAGTTTCAGGGATCAGCTCCCACAATCCACCTTAGCTAGGTAAACCCCCAGCTAAGTGTCTGCATGCAGGCAATGCTTCTGTAGTGCTCAAAAGATCAAAACTGTATTGATACATAAAGTAGAGTGATCCAGGGAAATTTCCGATTGCCACTTGGAGTCAGGAAGGAATTTTTCCCCCTTCATAAACTGCCTAACTGATAACAGTTAGGCAGGAATGAGGATATGCTAGATGGGTGACTGGATGACGGATATGTCTTTATTCAACCTCAAATACTATATAAAACAAGGAAGGTTGCAGCCTTGCTTCCTAGAAGCTGAAAGCAAATCACATTACAGATTTCAGTTTTTGTTTTCAAACACATTCAATGCTCCTGTCCTAACAATGATATAATCCTTTACTTTTCACAAAAGGAAAAGTATCTTTGCAGTGTATTTCATAGATAGCATGGAGTGATAAGAAACGGAATACTAACTTTTCAGCAAAAATAAAAAAAATAAAAGTAAGTCTGGGAAATAGAACCTGCAACATTTACTTGCTAAAAGCGCAGCTCTTAGGTGAGCACCAGTGATTAGCTAACACTTTAGGTACACTTAGGAGCCTATCTTTTTGGACATAATAGAAACAAAAAAAGTAGTCGGGGTATTGACATATGACTCCTGAATTGTGAATTTTTAAACCTGGTGCATTACCCGGTGCGCCAACACTGAATAGACAGAAGAAACCAAGTACATTTTTGAAGCTTATAATTTGTTAGGAAAGAATAATAAAAAATAATGGAATATGAAAGTCCTGATAAGACTTTGAAAGCTGCTTGTTACAGTGCAGTTTATTTACCAGCAACTCACACTGACTGGTAAATATCTGCAGTGTAACAAAGTTAGTCAAGGACTTCATATTGGTGTATAGAAAAACACACTGTGCATAGAGACAGTGAATACAGGGGTCGGGAGAATGATTGTTGTATTAAATAGATTAACTGGACTGAAGTTTAGTTCTTGAAGACGTTTCGCTTGTCATCCGACTGGCTTTCTCAATTCAGAATGACTTGTACAAGATCTGTGGCAATTATGACCCTGGAAAATCCCAATTAGCATATCACAGCCAAGTGTTAAAGGCATGTCCACCCCAAAACTATAATCCCCCAACTACTGGCCCCACCATGTAGTGTAGTTAATCCTTACCTCACATCCCAGCTCCATAGGGTCTCCGTAGTCCCCCCCCCCCAAAGTGCCAAAAAACTGGCCCACCAGGAGGCTAGCAGGGCTCTTCCTCCTACCTTGCCTCATGTAGAATTTTGCCATGCGTACTGCAGCCCTTCTCCCCCCTCCCTCCCCCCTCCCTCCCCTTCCGATTCCCTCCCCCTTGCGTTAATTCCTTCATATGTAAGATTCCCCAAGGGCTCCAGCCCAACCGCTATGTTTATATTCTTTAAAAAGCTCCCCAAACTTTACTAACTCTCCTCTTCCTCCGGCGAAGTGGAGTGCCGCAGCCGCGTCCGTGATTGCTGCCGCTCAGCCAATCACAGACGCGCTGCGGTCCCGCCCCTCTGCCTGCATTTTCTTGCAAGCAGAGGGCCGGGAGCGCGGCGGAGGAAGAGGAGAGGTAAGTAGAGTTTGGGCTGCTTTAAGATAAAACATAGCGGTTGGGGCTGGGAGCCCTTGGGGAATTATATAAAATATATTTGGGTGGACATCCTTTAAAAAAAAAAACTTTTTGATGATTGGTCAAAATTAGTTTTTTACTTTAGTTACCCTTTAAGTATGGCTGCAACAGTAATGGGGGGGGGGGTAGATCAGTAGCTGTGTGTATACTTGTATCACGTTGGGGTTAAAAAAACAAAGTTTTTTTTATTATTGATCCAATTTGCTTTTGACTTTAGCTACCTTTAAAGATGCTTCCACAGTAATGGAAAGTAGATCAGTAGGTGTGTACCTGGGTCTGGTTGAGGGGTATGTCTTTTTGTTGTTTACAACCATAAAAACTATTTTTTATTGAGAATAAATCTAAATTAGTTTTTTTTTTACTTTAGTTACCCTTTAAGTATGGCTGCCACAGTAATGGATAAGTAGATTAGTAGGTTGTCTGTACCTGGGGTCTGGTTTTATAACCATAAAAGTATTTTTTTGAGGATAAAGTTTTTTTGACTTTAGTTACCCTTTAAATATGGCTTCCATGGCTTCAAAAAACTGTTTTTGAAATATCCACATTTGAGGATTGTTACCATTTAGTCTATGAAAAAAAAATGTCTGGAAATTCGCCGATAACGCCGCCGTAACGCTTCGCGGATTTCTTAGCTAGAAGATAGCAAACTTCTCCTTCATACCCTCGCCTGTTGTACCGAATTTCATGTCTCTAGCTCAAAAACGTGGGAGGAGATACGGTCCCAAAAAAGCGAAGAAGAAAACGGAAAGAAGAAGCAGAAGAACTAGAAAGAACAGTAATTTGGCTTTTTCAAGCCAATTAATTACTGTTAGGAACATTCCAAGGTTGTGGTTGCATCCTGGGAAGAAGAAGGACCGTTAGAACCTGAAATGTCAGCTCACTAATGTCAACAGCAGGGACAGCAAAGGTAGATAAATCAACTGATTTTTTAGAATGGAGAGAATATGTAGAAAACTAAGAAGCATTACACAAACTAACAATTTAACAAATATTGATCATTTCCACTGAACTGTCCCTTTAAATGTTAGGGTTAAGGTGGCCATACATTTGTGATTTCCATCGCAATGTGGCAACAGATCACATTGGTAAAGTAAAGGGAGCTGATAACGACCACAGAAATTTTCCGTCTTTCCGACAGACCTTAGGTGTAGTGACTACGGTCGTTAGTCGGCACTACGATCGGTCGGGAAAAGCCCATACACTTGAACGATAATGGGTAAATTTGTAGACCCCTTCCTTCAATATCCTATGTATTCCCTAAAAAGCAAGTCACCCTTAAAATGAAAAATTGTACGTAACCACCCCTCAAACCCCAAAACTGCAATAGTTACACAGCTAAGAGATATAACTGAACCCAATGTTGCACGGCTTCCTGTTACCCCTCTTTCTGCTTCCTGATTCTTCTGGTTAGCAACTGTCAGTCAGGGATGGAACAGAGACATCACAACCAGTGACTGAATGCTCCCCGGCTTCCTGCTCTGAGCTTTTAGAACTATTTGGGGTTTGGGATCTTTCCTGTAAGGCGTGAAATGGCCCTTTGAAGGGCATGTCCATGCTAATATAAACATTGTGTTTACACCCCCCTAACCTAGGTTTCGCAATACCACAATTTCCAAAGATGCTCCTGAAGTGCCTTACCGAACCAGTCCCTGCTCCTTCCCTGATCTGTGGCTCCACTTCCTGGTTGCGGCTGTCAGTAAAGCGTGACGTTACTCCAATTCAGGGGTTGTGTAACTTAACAATTGCATGACAAATGCAAACAGGAAGTAGAGTGGCTGTCAGCGAAGAGGCCCTTTGCTCATCTTTTTACTCAAAACAGAGCAGGACGGCACCCTAGTGGCCAGGTTAGGTTAATCACTCAGGGGAATCTTTGAACTTATGGTAGATGTTTGGGGGGTGCTAAACATTTCTAAACAAGTTATTTAAGGCTGGACATGCCCTTTAAAAACTGTCTGTGTCAGCTGATTCCAAGATGGCTCGACCTAGATTTCTGGAGGACTAGGACCCACAAACAATAATTCTTTTTTTTAAGGTTTCATTTTGTTTAAATATTTAAGATGCATCTGCAACACATCTGAAGAGGAACTGTTGACCCAGAATTTTGTTGCCTGTAGTAGTACAAAATGGCTGTGGCACCCCACAGTGACCCCCCCAACCGGCTGCTGCTGTGCAGCAGTGAAGAAAAGAGGAGTCCCCCGTCAGCAGAGGGGCGCCGACGAGAGAAGGCACAGGGCGCAGTACAGGCAGAGAAGAGTGTGATTGGATACGGAGTGACTAGGCTAGGATGGAGGAGGACTGGATGCCACTTCTTTTACTAGACGGCCCTTACTAGAAATATCCAGCGGGGTTATGCTACAAGGCATCCCGGCTTTTTTTTAATTTGACACCCCCCCCCTACCCCCCCCACCCCCGTATTTTCCGCCCCCTTCCAGTGAGCCGTACCGTATGTAGAATACCCGTAAAAATAAAACACTAGAAAAAATATCGGGAACCGGTTTTTTAAAACCGGCGCCCCTTGCGGGCTAAGTCAGGCCGAGGCAAGTAGTTGTACAATCTTGCGATCTTAGAAATTAGATCCCACATTCTTTTTATTTTGTTTTATGGCCCCCCAAAACCCCCCCCCCCCCAGAGGGCCCTTTCAAAGTTTCTGGGTAATAGAGCTCTCCTCTGAGTCTCTCCCCTTCCCTCTCTCCCTCTTTCCGCCGTACAGACCGTTGCAGGGAAGCATCCACCAATAGCTAAACCTGTCGTATCCTTGTGCCACTGCCACACAGTGCGCTAATCCAGCACTACCCACCTTACGTCATCCCCCCAGCGCCAACACTGTATCCCTAAGGAAAAGAGTCTACTTTTCCCATTCAATACCCAGTTTCCTATTAGTTCCGACTTTAGTAGAAATACACAACCCAACCTACAACCCTCACACGCCCACGATCTCACTGTCACGACAGTGCCGTATCTCTGGCACACACGCCGAAATAGATTAAGCCGCTTCCCCGCACCCAACTAAACTGACCCCTCAACAAGGACTGTTGTATTGGTTTCTTTATCTGCTTGTAGTTCATCAGCGTGGTGGTTCGAGACTGTAACCACCCATCACTCCCACCGTCGTTCCCTACAGTATACACCGGACACACCATACAGCCAACACCCACCCTGACCCCCCGCACTATTCCCGATAGGGGACACCACAGGTCGAGGAGTCCGCCACGATGCAGAGAAGTGACTGCCTGAGAGGGCCTCAAGTTTGCAGCATAACCTAGGTCTAAGCCCCAGGTACGAGCCCAAATAAAGATAGAATCTAGAGTGTAAAACATCCACAACTTTACACATGTGTCATGACACTATAAATGACGGTTACAACACCAGCATAATTGCCCTTTGATTTGATTGCGCTTAAGCAGCCGCACACGCTTCTTCAGAACATATGATAAAAGCAATTGTTTAATATGTTCAGCAATTTATTTAAGCCAGATACCACGCAATAAGCTAGGTTACTGAGGCATAGATGCCCACCAAGACACCCGGGTATGAAACAAACTACCATTTCACCTGACAATTCATTTACCGTAGGTATAGGCCTTGATTTGCAGTGTAAGCATCTGTGCCTCTGTACCTGCCTTCAGGTGCTGTTGCCAGTGGGTTCTAACCTACCAGTACTTGATTACAACTGATAGTCCATTGATAATTTACACTTGCCCAAACAATGGTCACAGGGCAAGTGTTTTGTAGTAGTAGTAGTAGAGGAGGAGGAGAGAGTCATTCTGTTAGACACAAGGCATATAGCAAGGCTTCTAGATTGTAAAAAGTACTGGTAGGTTAGCCTTAGGCAAGCTGATTAATGAAAATTGGCATTGTAGTAATAGACATTCATGTGTGTGATCATGTTCACTTTCAGGGGGGAAAACTATAACAAGTGTGCACAAACCGTTAAGGTTCATACACACTTGTGATCGCAGGTGCGACCCGCAACGCACGATGTGTACAAACATCCGTTTCAGCCGATAATCGGCCGTGTATGGGTACTTTATTGCCCGAAACAGGCGTTTATTCAGAGATCGTTGCCTGATCCGCCCAGCAAATCTCCGAAACAAGCAGCCAATAAAGTGCCCATACACATGCCGATATACGTCCGAAACGAACCTTTAGAGTAGTTTTGGGCATGCTGGGTGGGGAGTGAGTGGGCAGGTTAAACCACTGGGGCGGAGTTACACTGAACACTAGCAGTGAGATGTAATAAAAGTTGTTTATCGTTAAAAAATGGTGCTAATTTTTCCCAACCAATGAGATGTTGGCTTTCAAATGGTAAATAATATATGATGGTTGGGGACAAAATTTGCACCATTTTAACGATAAGAATTTATTACATCTCCCTGTAGAGTGTGGTAGTTTTGCACCCCTGGGTAACTAATGTGACAATGACATATGGCCCTCCAGAAGTTTGCTAAACTATGACTCCCAGCAGCTATGCAATTCGTGAATGCTTGGGATTGTAGTTGCAAAGGGCGCGCAGGATTGACATCTGTGGATGTTTGACAACCTTACTCTGGGCGTTCCTATAACACCTCTTAGCCACTATCCAATCACACCCTTAAAGGGCAACTATAGTGAAAAAAAAAACTTTGTCTGATACAATGTATAGATCACTTGATATAAGCTGCCTTACTTTCATGTTTTGTGTGGCTTCGGTTCTTCACACTGGCAGAAGTTTGTACCAAGCTGTGTAGTCCCCCTCCCCTCTCTGTCTACTCCCCCTCAAGCAGTGACGGGCTGTATACAGAGAGTCGAGCATTGTCAGTTGATGAAAGGACTTTAAATGAAGTGCTGACATCCTTGACCCCTCCCTTCCAGAGCTAGACTGCAAGCAGTCAAAGTGTGGAATAAAGTAGCAATATGTGAAGGGAGGGGCAGAGGGGGAGAGAGGAGGACAAGTGGTGCTGGATTCTTTACAAGTAAGTTAGAAACTCTGCCTGTTCTCAACTTTGCTAATTGTTATTTATTTTACCTAAAGTTCATATCTCTCCCCCTGCTTAGCTGAGATCATAATCACTGAAGCAAGAATCAGTTGTAACAGCAGCTTGTAGTGAGACCTTCACAAACACAGTGACACTGCTTGTTGTCCTGATACATTTCATTTGCTTTAGTCATATATTTCATAGATTGCACTGTGTGTTGTTTGGGTATAAGTCTGTATTACTGTATTATAATACTGTATTAGTGTTCCATTTGAGTCACTGGTTTGTATGTATGTATATAAGATATTTTTTTGTTGGGGGGGGGGGCGCTGTTTATAGTGTGTTATGCTCATATACGGGGTAATGGTTTATTGTGTTTAGCACTACAGCATTGACTTATATGTTGCACATGGTACATATAGTGTGTGGGAGAGTGTGTGTGACAGTACTGCATGGGAGCTTTGGTTGTGTGGGTGTGTGCCTTTGAGTGACAGATGATGTGTAGCAGCTCCTACAAATCACAGCTAGTTCAAAGGCTTATATCTCGGGGATATGTAGAATTTAAAGAAACTAAAGGTACCCTGGTGGATGGGAATGACTTATAGGATACATTAGAAGAAATTAAAAAAAAAACAATTTTCTCACTATAATTGCCCTTTAACCATCTTACATTCCTAGTATTGCTGTACCTGTAATAGTGACAGTTGGTACGTGAACTGCATGGTGGAAAATTCCCTCTCCCAATGCTGCCTCATAGGGATTTAAGAGCATGCTTGCCCTGACAGAGAGTCAGATAGTCTGGCATGGGGCTGGGGGACTGAGCTTGAGAGTAAAGTTTACTTTGTTTGTGATCTGCTTTTGAGATATTAGCAGTAAAAACTTTCCCAGCCTTTTATTTTCTAGCCGGAGCATGTTTCTAGAGTAGAGTTTCACAGATTATCATTATAACAGATTGTTACAATACAATCACAGAGAGGTTTTTTACTTTAAAAGGCTTGTTTATATAAACAGTCTTCAGATTGCCCATCTTGTGCTCCCCCTTGAATCTCTATGGGGGTAGATGAGGGAAGTAAGTTCCACAACGGGATTTACCCTCATTCATGTGTATGGGCTTTTCCCAACTGAACAACCTAGTCGCCTCTTTGGTCGGTAGGAAAGACGGAAAATTTCCTGGCCGTGATCGGCTTCCTTTACTTTAGTACCGTGTATGGCCGCTACGACCAACTGATCCCCACACTGTGTACGGATATCAGTCAGTTATGTGTATGTGATTCCCACAGCCTGTGTGCCGACAGATACCAATGTGATCTGTCGGTACACATGCTGTACCAATCGCATGTGGTATGGCCACCTTAGGATTCAGAGAACCCAATCCGGGGCATCTACCACAGATAGAATAGGATACAATTCCCACCTTTTGAACAGCCTTGTTATATATACTATGGGAATTAAAAAGAAAATTGTTTAATTTAGTTTGTAGAAGTGTAAAATATTTAAATCAGATCCTCAGGAAAAGAATACAAAAGAAGTATTGGTACAGGGCAAATAGTGGAAATCCTGTATCACAGTAATACTGTAAATAACAACTTTCATATTTCTTATGCATGTGTAATTACCTGTATTGTGCCTATGAACTGTGTTGAATGGCAATAGGGTGAGAGGGTGTCATCAATCATTATAACCTGATTTAAAGATAAATCTCTCACGTACAACATCAATACAAAGGCAACTATATTCATCTCTCTTCTTTTTTTAAAGGTTTTGGAGTCTGTACAACAAAAACCCTGAGCACAGAGAATACCTTGTCTGTATTTACCCATAGGACGTGCATAACCATCTGGGATCTGGGATCATCTTCTTTCATTCTAGGGTTGGACTGGTCATCTTCTTCATGACCAGGGTTGGACTGGTCTAGCTGGGCCTGGTTACTAGAGGAAATTACAGATGGGCCACAGGCTTAGCCATGGTGGCCCCCATTCCTCCCACTGAATAAACATTTTGGAGATAGATGCCCATATAGCACACATTCACAAGGACACAATCACAGAATTTTTCTATTGGTTGGATACAATTTTTTCTTGATCCGACAATTGGATCTTATGGATACACACACCAATCCCGGTTGAATGAAAGTGAGATATTCTGACATCATAAGATCCAATTGTCGGATCAAAGAAAAAATTGTATCCAACCAATAGTAAAATTCTGTGATTGTGTGCCTGTGAATGGTGCATATATGGGCATCTACTGCCAAAATGTTTATTCAGTGGGAGGAATGGTGGGGCCACCATGGCTAAGCCTGTGGCCCATCTGTAATTTCCTCAGTAACCAGGCCCAGCTAGACCAGTCCAACCCTGGTCATGAAAGAAGATGACCAGTCCAACCCTAGAATGAAAGAAGATGATCCCAGATCCCAGAGTGTTATGCACGTCCTATGGGTAAAATACAGACAAGGTATTCTCTGTGCTCAGGGTTTTTGTTGTACAGACTCCAAAAACCTTTAAAAAAAAGAAGAGAGATGAATATAGTTGCCTTTGTATTGAATGTTGACGTGAGAGATTTATCTTTAAATCAGGTTATAATGATGTGAAACACCCTCTCACCTATTGCCATTCAACACAGTTCATAGGCACAATACAGGTTTAAATTACACATGCATAAAGAAATATGAAAGTTGTTATATTACAGTATTACTGTGATACAGGATTTCCACTATATTGCCCTGTACCAATACTTCTTTTGTATTCTTTTCCTGAGGATCTGATTTAAATATTTTACACTTCTACAAACTAAATTTAACAATTTTCTTTTTAATTCCCATAGTATATATAACAAGGTGCTGTTCAAAATGGTGGGGATATTGTATCCTATTCTATCTGTGGTAGATGCCCGGATTGGGTTCTCTGAATCCTAAGGTGGCCATACACATGCGATTGGTACAGCATGTGTACCGACAGATCACATTGGTATCTGTCGGCACACATGCTGTGGGAATCACATACACATAACTGACTGATATCCGTACACAGTGTGGGGATCAGTTGGTCGTGCGGCCATACACGGTACTAAAGTAAAGGAAGCCGATCACGGCCAGTGGAAATTTTCCGTCTTTCCTGACCGACCAAAGAGGCGACTATGGTTGTTCAGTTGGGAAAAGCCCATACACATGAATGAGGGTAAATCCCGTTGTGGAACTTACTTCCCTCATCTACCCCCATAGAGATTCAAGGGGGAGCACAAGATGGGCAATCTGAAGACTGTTATATATAAGACAGCCTTTTAAAAGTAAAAAACCTCTCTGTGATTGTATTGTAACAATCTGTTATAATGATAATCTGTGAAACTCTACTCTAGAAACATGCTCCGGCTAGAAGAATAAAAGGCTGGGAAAGTTTTTACTGCTAATATCTCAAAAGCAGATCACAAACAGAAGTAAAGCTTTTACTCAAGCTCAGTCCCCCAGCCCCATGCCAGACTATCTGACTCTCTGTCAGGGCAAGCATGCTCAGTAATCCCTATGAGGCAGCATTGGGAGAGGGAATTTTCCACCATGCAGTTCACGTACCAACTGTCACTATTACAGGTACAGCAATACTATGCTGTACCTGATTGGATAGTGGCTAAGAGGTGTTATAGGAACGCCCAGAGTAAGGTGTCAAAACATCCACAGATGTCAATCCTGCGCGCCTTTGCAAACTACAATCCCAGCATTCACGAATTGCATTAGCTGCTGGGAGTCATAGTTTAGCAAACTTCTGGAGGGCCATATGTCATTGTCACATTAGTTACCCAGGGGTGCAAAACTACCACATCTACAGGGAGATGTAATAAAAGTTCTTATCGTTAAAAATGGTGCAAATTTTGCCCCAACCAATCATATATTATTTACCATTTGAAAGCCAACATCTCATTGGTTGGGGAAAAATTAGCACCATTTTTAACGATAACAACTTTTATTACATCTCACTGCTAGTGTTCAGTGTAACTCCGCCCCAGTGGTTTAACCTGCCCCACTCACTCCCACCCCAGCATGCCCAAAACTACTCTAAAGGTTCGTTTCGGACGATATTCGGCATGTGTATGGGCACTTTATTGGCTGCTTGTTCGGAGATTTGCTGGGCGGATCAGGCAACGATCTCTGAATAAACGCCTGTTTCGGGCAATAAAGTACCCATACACGGGCCGATTATCGGCTGAAACGGATGTTTGTACACATCGTGCGTTGCGGGTCGGCACCTGCGATCACAAGTGTGTATGAACCTTAACGGTTGTGCAACTTTGTTATAGTTTTCCCCTGAAAGTGAACATAGATCACACACATGAATGTCTATTACTACAATGCCAATGTTTCATTAATCAGCTTGTGCCCTAACCTACCAGTACTTTTTACAATCTAGAAGCCTTTGCTATATGCCTTGTGTCTAACAGAATGACTCTCCTCCTCCTCCTCCTACTACTACTACAAAAAGCACTTGCCCTGTGACCATTGTTTGGGCAGAATGTAAATTATCAATGGACTATCAGTTGTAAATAAATACTGGTAGGTTAGAACCCAACTGGCAACAGCAACCTGAAGGCAGGTACAGAGGCACAGATGCTTACACTGCAAATCAAGGCCTATACCTACGGTAAATGAATTGTCAGGTGAAATGGTAGTTTGTTTCATACCCGGGTGTCTGGTGGGCATCTATGCCTCAGTACCTAGCTTATGCGTGGTATCTGGGCTTAAAATAAATTGCTGAACATATTAAACCAATTGCTTTTATCATATGTATCTATGAAGAAGGGCAGGCTCTTAAGCAGCAATAATACAAAGGGCATATGGTGTGTAACCAATTTAAATTAAATTGGATGTACACTAGGATTCTATTTTGTGCATCTCTTTTAGACCTAGGATGTCAAACTTGTGGCCCTCCTACTACAACTCCCAGCTTCCCCTATCTGAATGCTGGGAGTTGTAGTTTTTAAAACATCTGGAAGTTTTAAAGACAGATTGATCAGCAGTAGGCCATACACTTCCTGGATTGGGCAGGGCGGAACAGAACTTTCTGTATCCATAAAACTATTGCTAGAGAACTTCTTGGATTAGTGTTTCACAAATCGTAAACTAAAGGAAACCTTGTTTTGAATGTAAATTAGCCATTTTCCTGGTAGATTTTCCTGGAGACTTTTCTGTAAATGTTCAGCCAACAGCCATTTTGTACTACTGGCAACAAAAATTCCTGGGCTCAACAGTTCCTCTTCAGATTTGTGTTGCAGATGCATCTTAAATATTTAAACAAAATGAAACCTTAAAAAAAAAGAATTATTGTTTGTGGGTCCTAGTCCTCCAGAAATCTAGGTCTGAGCCATCTTGGAATCAGCTGACACAGACAGTTTTAAAGGGCATGTCCAGCCTTAAATAAACTTTGTTTAGAAATGTTTAGCACCCCCCAAACCATTATCCATAAGTTCCAAAGATTCCCCTGAAGTGATTAACCTAACCTGGCCACTAGGGTGCCGTCCTCTGCTTCTGTTTTGAGTAAAAAGATGAGCAAAGGGCCTCTTCGCTGACAGCCACTCTACTTCCTGTTTGCATTTGTCATGCAATTGTTACAGTTACACCCCTGAATTGGATGTAACGTCACGCTTTTACTGACAGCCGCAACCAGGAAGTGGAGCCACAGATCAGGGAAGGAGCAGGGACTGGGTTCGGTAAGGCACTTCAGGAGCATCTTTGGAAATTGTGGATAATGCGAAACCTAGGTTAGGGGGGTGGTAAACACAATGTTTATATTAGCATGGACATGCCCTTCAAAGGGCCATTTCACACCTTACAGGAAAGATCCCAAACCCCCAAAATAGTTCTAAAAGCTCAGAGCAGGAAGCCGGGGGAAGCATTCAGTCACTGGTTGTGATGTCATCTGTTCCATCCCTGACTGACAGTTGCTAACCAGAAGAATCAGGAAGCAGAAAGAGGGGTAACAGGAAGCCGTGCAACATTGGGTTAGTCTTATATCTCTTAGCTGTGTAACTATTGCAGTTTTGGGGTTTGAGGGGTGGTTTACGTACAATTTTTCATTTTAAGGGTGGACTTGCTGTTTTAGGGAATACATAGGATATTGAAAGGAAGGGGTCTACAAATTTACCCATTATCGTTCAAGTGTATGGGCTTTTCCCGACCGATCGTAGTGCCGACTAACGACCGTAGTCACTACAACTAAGGTCGGTCGGGAAAGACGGAAAATTTCTGTTGGTCGTTATCAGCTCCCTTTACTTTACCAATGTGATCTGTTGCCACATTGCGATGGAAATCACAAATGTATGGCCACCTTAACCCTAACATTTAAAGGGACAGTTCAGTGGAAATGATCAATATTTGTTAAATTGTTAGTTTGTGTAATGTCTTCTTAGTTATTCTACATATTCTCTCCCATTCTAAAAAAATCAGTTGATTTCATACCCTTTGCTGTTCCCTGCTGTTGACATTAGTGAGCTGACATTTCAGGTTCTAACGGTCCTTCTTCTTCCCAGGATGCACCACAACCTTGGAATGTTCCTAACAGTAATTAATTTGGCTTGAAAAAGCCAAATTACTGTTCTTTCTATTTCTTCTGCTTCTTCTTCCGTTTTCTTCTTCCGCTTTTTTGGACCGTATCTCCTCCTACAGTTTTTGAGCTAGAGACATGAAATTCGGTACAGACGTGCAGGGTATGAAGGAGAAGTGTGCTATCTTCTAGCTAAGAAATCCGCGGAAGCGTTACGGCGTTATCGGCGAATTTCCAGACATTTTTTTTTCCATAGACTATAATGGTAACAATCCTCAAATGTGGATATTTCAAAACAGTTTTTTGAAGCCATGGAAGCCATATTTAAAGGGTAACTAAAGTCAAAAAAACTTTATCCTCAATAAAAGATACTTTTATGGTTATAAAACCAGACCCAGGTACAGACACCTACTAATCTACTTATCCATTACTGTGGCAGCCATACTTAAAGGGTAACTAAAGTAAAAAAAAAACTAATTTAGATTTATTCTCAATAAAAAATAGTTTTATGGTTGTAAACACAAAAAAGACATACCCCTCAACCAGACCCAGGTACACACCTACTGATCTACTTATCCATTACTGTGGAAGCCATACTTTAAAGGGTAGCTAAAGTCAAAAAAGCAAATTTGGATCAATAATAAAAAAACTTTGTTTTTTTAACCCCCAACGTGATACAAGTATACACAGCTACTGATCTACCCCCCCATTACTGTTGCAGCCATACTTAAAGGGTAACTAAAGTAAAAAAAACTAATTTTGACGCACATCAAAAAAGTTTTTTTTTTTAAAGGGTATGTCCACCCAAAATATATTTGGGGAATATATAAGATTCCCCAAGGGCTCCCAGCCCCAACCGCTATGTTTATATCTTTAAAAAGCAGCCCAAACTCTACTTACCTCTCCTCTTTCCTCCGCCGCGCTCCCGGCCCTCTGCTTGCAAGAAAATGCAAGCAGAGGGGCGGGACCGGCAGCTGCGTCTGTGATTGGCTGAGCGGCAGCCAATCACGGACGCGGCTGCCGGCAGCTCACTTCGCCGGAGGAAAGAGGAGAGGTAAGTAACGTTTGGGGAGCTTTTTAAAGATATAACATAGCGGTTGGGGCTGGGACCCTTGGGGAATCTTACATATGAAGGAATTAACGCAAGGGGGAGGGAATCGGAGAGGGAGGGAGGGGGAGGGAGGGGGAGAAGGGCTGCAGTACGCATGGCAAAATTCTACCTGAGCAAGGTAGGAGGAAGACCCTGCTAGCCTCCTGGTGGGCAGTTTTTGGCACTTTGGGGGGGGGGGACTACAGGAGAACCCTATGGAGCTGGGATGTGAGGTAGGATTAAACTACACTACATGGTGGGCCAGTAGTTGGGGGATTATAGTTTTGGGGGTGGACATGCCCTTTAACACTTGGCTGTGATATGCTATTGGGATTTTCCAGGGTACATAATTGCCACAGATTCTTGTACAAGTCATTCTGAATTGAGAAAGCCAGTTCGGATGACAAGCGAAACGTCTTCAAGAACTAAACTTCAAGTCCAGTTGATCTAATTGAATACAACAGATACATTCTCCCTGACCCCTGTATTCCCTGTCTCTATGCACGGGTTTTTCTATACACCATATAGAAGTCCTTGACTAGACTTTGTTACACTGCAGATTATTTACCAGTCAGTGTGAGTTGCTGGTAAATAAACTCACTGTAACAAGCAGCTTTCAAAGTCTTATCAGGGACTTCATATTCCATTATTTTTTTATTATTCTTTTCCTAACAAATTATAAAGCTTCAAAAATGTACCTGGTTTCTCTGCTTATTCAGTGTTGGCGCACCGGGTAATGCACCAGGTTTAAAAATTCACAATTCAGAGGGTCATATGTCAATACCCCAGACTTACTTTTTTTGTTTCTATTATGTTCCAAAAAAGATAAGGCTCCTAAGTGTACCTAAAATGTTAGCTTAATCACTGGTGGCTCACCTGTAAGAGCTCTGCTTTTAGCAAGTAAATGTTGCAGGTTCTATTTCCCAGACTTACTTTTATTTTTTTTATTTTTGCTGAAAAGTTAGTATTCCGTTTCTTACATCCATGCTATCTATGAAATACACTGCAAAGATTACTTTTCCTTTTGTATGAAAGTAAAGGTTATATCATTGTTAGGAAGGACATTGAATGTGTTTGAAAACAAAAAACTGAAATCTGTAATGTGATTTGCTTTCAGCTTCTAGGAAGCAAGGCTGCAACTTCCTTGTTTTAGTATAGTATTTGAGGTTGAATAAAGACATACGTCCATCCAGTACAACCCATCTAGCAATATCCTCATTTCCTGCCTAACTGTTGATCCAGTTAGGCAGTTTATGAAGGGGGAAAAAATTCCTTCCTGACTCCAAGTGGCAATCGGAAATTTCCCTGGATCAACTCTACTTTATGTATCAATACCAGTTTTGATCTTTTGAGCACTACAGAGCACGTGCCTGCATGCAGACACTTAGCTGGGGGTTTACCTAGCTAAGGTGGATTGTGGGAGCTGATCCCTAGAACTCACATGTGGTTTTCATATCACCAATGGCCACAGCAAGGGAGAGGTGAGCACAGCTTGTTGTATGTTTTGAGGTGCTCTGTCTATTGGGACAATGTTGTCTGGAGACTTTAGTTCTCCTTTAAGCATAAATATTTTCATTTACGTATTCAATCAGTAAATTGAAAACTATTTCAGAATTCCAACTGAAACAATATTACATTAATAGATAACTGAATTTGTTGCCTTTCAGTCTTTTGTGATTTTGTGAATGAGGCCCTTTAGTTTGACGTCTTTTTTACATTCAGAGATTAAAGTCCATCAGTGGTATTGCATTAGCTGTTGTACTGGCATTACCTGTACGTAGGCTTTACTTGTCCTTAGAATACAGTTTCCATTTAAATGATTGGCTTTTTGAATAATTAGGTAATTAAGATGTTACATTTGCCTTAAATACAATCTACACATAAATCTACCTTTTAAACCTTAAAGGACAACTATATTGTAAAAAATTAACTTTTTAGAAATGAAAAGTACCTAGGACAGGAAGGTAGGATTGACCTCCCAATATTGTTTTGTTGAGGAGCTACAGCACATACCAGGGGCAAGCAGGGGATTTTCACGGGGATGAGGGAGATTCCTAAATGTGTTACCACTGATGAAGCCCAGAAGGAAGTTCATGATCAAATAGATCCATATATTTTATTACTTATGGCTCATATAATTATATATATATTCTCTTTTTTCCTAGTTATTATCACAGTTAACCAGTACAGACAACACCTTATGTTTATATACTAAAGTATATTCATTAAGGTCGCCTTTCACACTCCACTGCCATCTATTTACAGCCTACCGATTCCTGTCACCTTATGTCTCACCCCCATATCCTCTAGTCTGTAAGCTCTTTGGGCAGGGTCCTCTCTCCTATTGTATCACGGTATTGCTGTAAGAAACTCCTCACTCTGTTTACTTATATTATGTATTACCTTTGTATGTAATATGTATGATTTTATATAACATGTATTACCCTGTATGTAATGTATGACTATGTAATTGTAAAGTGCCACTGAAAATGTTGGCGCTATATAAATCCATAATAATAATAATTAAGGCTGGGTACACACAAGCAGTTTTTTTTTCGTCCTGGGGGCGGTGAACGATGTTGGTTACCCATTCGTCTGGATCAGATGAACAGGTGATCTGACATGTGGGTAAATCCCCACCGATCATACTGTCCATAGAAGACATGACAGGTCCATATGGTCCATAGAAGGCACAACTGACAGTTCCAGGACAACGGTCAGAACAAAAAATGTGTTTGTGTTTACTCTGCCTAGCGTTCTGTTTTACTAAGAAATTCACATTTGCACTTCATAACATTATCATTAGTATGACATATGCTTGTGAAGGTTCTCATTCATCCAGGTCATGGTATATCTGTTGTATTCAATTAGATCAACTGGACTTGAAGTTTAGTTCTTGAAGACGTTTCACTAGAATCCATTCTGAATTGAGAAAGCCAGTCGGATGACTAGCGAAATGTCTTCAAGAACTAAACTTCAAGTCCAGTTGATCTAATTGAATACAACAGATATACATTAGTATGAGACTAATGGCAGGTCTGAGAGAATTTGCTAAAAATTGTTGGTATCAGGCAAGACAGATATTTCATTTACCCTCTCCCTTTACTACAGTAGAGGGAGCCTATGCACATTGAACAATCATTCTATATAAACAATATATGGAACAATCACTCCTGTGTATATATATAATATATATCTATTCAATGTTGACAGTCAGCTTTACAACCACCTCTAGGCCTTCCTAATGCCCCCTATTTCTGCTCACTCAGCTCTATCATAATAGAGTAGATATAGTAAGTAATGTATCTAAACCCAGTCAATTACCTCTGGCAGCTGTCAATCACTGGGCAAACTGGATATGTTTTTGAAACCAAAAAATGCTGAGTCTCACTCAATATACAATGTAATAAACTAAATATCAGTCTATGGATACCAAGGCTGAACTGAGCAAGCAGAAAGGGGGTATTTCAGGCACAGTAACACCACCCAACCCCACACTAAACACGCCCCTGCATACAGTTTTCATCTGCCAGGTTATGGGCCTTCCTGTATTAAAGATAGTGATGAGGCACTCAGGAAGACTGGCAGAAGCAGTTCCCTTTGTGTTGCCGCTCCTCATAGAAATGATATTGAGAGGTAGAATGTACCTCCCTGCCCCAGGTACTTTTTGCACTATAGTTCTCCTTTAATGTTTTTATTATATTTACTGTATTTGTTCACTAATTGATACCTGTTGTGGCATGTTGGGTAAAAGGGGAATCATTTACATTGCAGTTGGTGTCTAACCAGCCCAGGGACCCACAATCTAGATATCCATCCCTGATGATGTTATTATCCTCTCGCTATGAATTCCATTTCAATACAAATTCAATATGAAAGTTTTCCTTAATAAAGGTGTTTGACGTTCCCTGTCACTTAGTCATTGGATAATAATGCCTCGACCAGCCGTGATCAGGGTCTCTTGATACCTTTTCAATCGTCTCGTATTTCTCTTCGGAAACCCAGGGTTAAGATTTACCAGGGCGTTATATAGTAAGTAAATCTGGACACCATTCAGGATTCATGAAAATGTTTTCCCTTTTAAAATGGGCAAGAGTAAGAGGCGGAAGCGTTTGCATTCCTGTGACTCTGCCAGAGGGTTCTTGGAAGGTGGAAACTTTATGTAGCAATAGCATAGAACGCAGCACTTGCAGCACATGTGGATAAAATCCACCTGTTTACAGACCCAATAAGGCTGCTGCCACACTACGAATTGTAACGCGTGTGAAAATCGTAATGCTGTGCATTACTGTGAATTTGTTTCCACTGAGATTTTCACAATAATCTTTTAATCTAAATGATGACAGCAAATATTGCATGCGCTCCAAAAATTAATTTCAGCACATACAGTGTGTCCACGCGTGAAAATCGTGCTTGTGTGGCCTAACCCTAAAACCAGGGGTGTTACTAACCAGGGGAGCAGACCCCACAACCACAGGGGGGAGCCATCTTTTCAATTTACTATGACAGATATGGACTCCTCCCAAAAAACACTGTAGATGGAGCTGGGGGGGGGGGGGGGGGGGCAGTGATTCCTATTTATGCCACTGCATAAAAATATAAAAATCTGTAGAGGAAAACTGTAATTAAAATCCAAAACGTCCCTATATGACCCCATAATATGACATTGAATGTTATACATTGATCCTCTGCATTGACAATCCTTGAATTCAAAAGAAAAAAAAACGTTAAAGCGATTTGCCTTACCCCATCTTCAAACTGTTGAAAAGTCCCAGTATTGTTACCGAATAGGTGAAACGAGTTGAAAGCTGAAACATAATCACAGATAATCCAAGGATTTTCAGCACCAAGTAACTTTATATAACCGTTGGCTGTTATGTATATCCTGTAAATTATATTAAAGTGGTGCTTAGCTATGTCATCAGTAATGATTTCATATCATCAGTGTTACATGACTTACGGAAACGTGTGCATTTAGGCTTGGTTCACACTATATGTTTTTCTAATGCAGCGGAACCTCGCAATTGCCATGTTGTGAAATGTTATCGCATAGCGGTGTCTATTGTTTTCAATGGTACTGCTATGCGTTGCAATGAAGCTCATAAATGTGAAAATTAAATCACACCAAAATGCTCCCTAGTAAATAAAGCCTAATAGACAAAAATGCAACCCCTACTAAAAATTCCATGACCTATTTAAAAAGGCCAAAGGCCTTTATAAAAAGACAAAGTTTGTCTACATGTGTCCGCTTAGACTATTATTATAAAAGTGCGATTCTGCCACACAAGGACCAATAGTCGTTTACGCATGAGGATAAAAAACCACCACATAGATTCGGAAGGCAAATTATATAGTGGGAACCAACTCTTGCAATTTCCATTATATTTTAAATTACATTGCGATTTCCTAACTTTTATATATATATAAAGAACTCCCTGGTGACTTATATATTCATATATTTTACAATATGGTGAGTATTTAAATTATACAAATCTGTTGCCCCTCTTAAAGCCCCCACCCCCACCCTTCCCTTTTTACGCTGTACCCAGGGTGAGAGCCTCAAATTCTAGGTCCTCACTACAACTGGTAGCTTGATAACTTACCTTCTACCTGCCCTTGTTGCTCCATACCTTTGCGTTTTAATTGGTTCTTTCACAAGCCAAAAAAGGGTGTCCTACCATTGGCAGATTTTTGATTGAATTAGTGTCAGCAGGGAGGTTGTAGGTTTGGACAGAAGACATACAAGGAAGTTTTTTAAACTACCAGCTGTACCACCAGGGTTGAGGACCTAGTGTTTTAGGTTCTCATCCTGGGTATAGTTTGAGGGATGGGCCAGTTCCTTTCCTTTTGGCTTAGATTTCTGGTGTATTTTAAAATATTCTGTAATTTGCTTTTCTGGAAATATCCTTTTTTATTTCAAGGTGTGATAATGTTCTTTCTCCTGATTCAAAAAACATATTTAGAATTTTAAACCCATATAAAATACTGTATATCTCCACGTGTTTACCACAAATACATCATGTGGTACAAAATCACAGCCTTGCGTAATGAGCACATAATTGATTAGAAAAGATGGTGTATGTGTATTAAATAAATACAAAAGGATATTGTGTGTTTTTTTAAGTGCGGATAAACGAGAAGCAGGAATAAATACTGCTATACAAGATTGATCTTAGAAAGGAATGGAGGTGTCTCCATTATCCATATGGCTCCCAAAATAAAGATCACATCTTCACTCATGTATTTACATAACCAGTACATAACATCCCACACCAACCAAATAAGCAGTAACCAAAGGCAGTTTAGTAATAACTCATGTTTAACTGACACTTGCTCTGTTTGTGTGAAAACATAAACACATTAATTCACTGGGTTAAAACATTAAAAGATGCAAAAGTTTGGCTTGTGATATTAATTTGCAACCACTACTTGGGTACGTTTTAGTGCTGTTGAAGATGGACATGCCCTGTAAAATATTTTCTACTTGCTAGATGTTTAAAACCAATGAAATCATTTTTATTATTGCCAAGTAGTAACATATTTTTTATAAAGCAAAAATATTTATAGGTTATTTGAAAAATTTACGGCGGATGATGGAATTATGTTTTATTTGAAAAGAGATCATTTTAAATAGCACAATAAATTCCTTTTACAAGCTGTAAAAATTCCCATAATAATCATCTGTTGATATATTTGAATTTTGTCTGTCAAAACAGGAAGGTTTAATACAAAAATGAATCAATAAGCAGGACATTTAAAGAATCAAAATCTTAAAAGCGAAATCCAAGGCTAAAACACATTTTCCTGACATATAGTGCAGAAACTGCTGAGAATACTAATGTATCACTTGGCTTCCTAGTGCCCAGCTTTTTCTATCAGTCCTGGACTGGACTTTGGGGCCCATCAGGGAATATGAGACCAGGGGACCATCAGGATGAGAAAAAGGCCCACCTAACATTTCATATCTCTATTATCACTCATTTACATATCTATATTACACCTATTGAATCATTTAAACAGCATATATAAGGCCGAGACCCCACTATCGTGCTTGCGCTGTGATCCCTGTGATATTCGCCCTGATAATCGCATCACAGTGCAACGGACAACAGGCCACTACGATAGGCAAACACTAGCATGCTCTTTTTAACACGTGATCGGATCTATATAAAGAGACTTTAATAACGCCCAAAAATTACTGCCGCACATCGCCCCGGCGAAAATAATGTTTTTGTCATTTATAAAGACAAACCACATTGCAGTGAAAAGAATTACCGCGGCGATGTGTGGACGTAATTTGAACTCCCTTCGCGGCGATACTGTACTGGCCAATGTGCTAGGTACAGTATAGCGGGTGGCGAAGAGAGCTCAAATCGACTTTGTAGTCATTAGGTTTTCACTTACATTTCAATCCAGTGGGTACATTACATACATAATAAGCTGTGTCAAGCTATTTCCCCCTCCCATTGTAACCACGTAGGAACTGTGTGGTCATCCACTGTGCAAAGGGAAGTGATATGAATGTGTCCAAGACAAGGACACAAGTTCATTATGCTTCATTGTAAAACATTACTCCCAACTCATAGGAACTATGGGGATACCAATGTCTGGGCTATATAACTAGTACATTATATATATACTAGCAAAAGTGTGCCCGTTGGTGTACAGTGGGAAATATGTGGGTGTATGTTTAGCTATATGTGGATACAGATGATATAAAATCTTTATACACACTGCTATAAAATTTAGGGATTTGTACAAAAAAAAATAAATAAAGGCAAGATGTTAAAAATAAAAGAAATCCTATGAAATCCTGGTTCTATTAGTCTCACATCCCCTAAATTAATATTTTGATCTATTTATTGTAACATTGTATAGTGTTATAGTTCAGTAGAAACACCACAGTGATGTACAATTGTTGTGCAGAGAATGAATCAATCCCCCTTAAATTTCCAACCAATAATAGATCAATAGGAGATAATTCTATAATTAAAGTTATCAAACCGTCTTTCAATACTCACCCTCCCCATTAACTCACAGCTGTCACCAGGGATTCTGTTAGAGAGGGATCACTATTGTTCAATGTGTTAGAGAGGGATCACTATTGGTAAATGTGTTAGAGAAGGATCACTATTGATTAATGTGTTAGAGAGGGATCACTTTTGGTCAATGTGTTAGAGAGGTATCCCTATTGGTCAATGTGTTACAGAAGGATCACTATTGGTAAATGTGTTAGAGAGGGATCACTATGGTAAATGTGTTAGAGAGGGATCACTATTGTTAAGTGTTAGAGAGGGATCAAATTGGTAAATGGTTAGAGAGGGATCACTATGGTAATGTGTTAGAGAGGGATCACTACTGGTCAATGTGTTAGAGAGGTATCCCTATTGGTCAATGTGTTACAGAAGGATCACTATTGGTAAATGTGTTAGAGAGGGATCACTATTGGTAAATGTGTTAGAGAGGGATCACTATTGGTAAATGTGTTAGAGAGGGATCACTATTGGTAAATGTGTTAGAGAGGGATCACTACTGGTCAATGTGTTAGAGAGGGATCACTACTGTCAATGTGTTAGAGAGTATCCCTATTGGTCAATGTGTTACAGAAGGATACTATGGTAAATGTGTTAGAGAGGGATCACTATGGTAAATGTGTGTTAGAGAGGGATCACTATTGGTAATGTGTTAGAGAGGGATCACTACTGGTCAATGTGTTAGAGAGGGATCACTACTGGTCAATGTGTTAGAGAGGTATCCCTATTGGTCAATGTGTTACAGAAGGATCACTAGGTAAAGTGTTAGAGAGGAGCACTATGGCAATGTGTTGAGAGGGATCACTATTGGTCAATGTTGTTACAGAGAGGATCACTATGGTAAATGTGTTAGAGAGGGATCACTTTGGTCAATGGTTAGGAGGATCACTATTTGGTCATGTGTTGTAGAGAGGGATCACTACTGGCCAATGTGTTAGAGAGGGATCACTATTGGTCAATGTGTTACAGAAGGATCACTATTGGTAATGTGTTAGAGAGGGATCACATTGGTAAATTGTTAGAAGGGTCCTATTGGTAAATGTTAGAGAGGATCACTATTGGTAATGTGTTAGAGGGGATCACTATGGTCAATGTGTTGAAGGATCCCTTGGTCAATGTGTTGAAGAGGTATCCCTATTGGTCAATGTGTTACAGAGAGGATCACTATTGGTAAATTGTTAGAGAGGGATCACTATTGGTAAATGTTGTAGGAGGGATCATATTGGTAATGTTTAGAGAGGGATCACTACTGGTCAATGTGTTAGAGAGGATCACTACTGGTCAATGTGTTAGAGAGGTATCCCTATTGGTCAATGTGTTCAGCAAGGATCACTATTGGTAAATGTGTTAGAGAGGGATCACTACTGCCAATGGTTAGAGAGGGATCACTATTGGTCAATGTGTTACAGAAGGATCACTATTGGTAAATGTGTTAGAGAGGGATAAATCCACTATTGGTCATGTGTTAGAGGAGGATCATTATTGGTCATGTGTTAGAGAGGGATCACTACTTGGCCAAATGTGTTAGAGAGGGATCACTACTGCCAATGTGTTAGAGAGGGATCACTATTGGTCAATGTGTTAGAGAGGGATCACTATTAGTAAATGTGTTACAGATGGATCACTATTGGTAAATGTGTTAGAGAGGGATCACTATTGGTAAATGTGTTAAGAGAGGGATCACTATGGTAATGTGTTAGAGAGGGATCACTATGGTCAATGTGTTAAGAGAGGTATCCCTATTGGTCATGTTTTACAGAAGGATCACTATTGGTAAATGTGTTAGAGAGGGATCACTATTGGTAAATGTGTAGAGAGGGATCACTATTGGTAAATGTGTTAGAGAGGGATCACTACTGGTCAATGTGTTTAAAGAGGGATCACTACTGGTCAATGTGTTAGAGAGGTATCCCTATTGGTCAATGTGTTACAGAAGAGTCACTATTGGTAATGTGTTAGAGAGGGATCACTACTGCAATGTTGTTAGAGAGGGATCACTATTGGTCAATGTTTAGAAGGTCACTATTGGTAATGTGTTAGAGAGGGATCACTATGGTACAATGTGTTAGAGAGGGATCACTATTGGTCGGTGTTAGAGAGGATCACTATGGCCAATGTGTTAGAGGAGGATCACTCATGGCCAATGTGTTAGAGAGGGATCACTATTGGTCAATTGTGTTAGAGAGGGATCACTATTGGTAATTGTGTTAGAGAGGGACACTATTGGTCAATGTGTTAGAGAGGGACACTATTAGTAAAATGTGTTTACAAGATGATCACTATTGGTAAATGTGTTGAGAGGGATCACTAATTGGTAAATGTGTTAGAGAGGGATCACTATTGGTCAATGTGTTAGAGGGGGATCACTATTGGTATATCTGAGGTCCTATAAAGAACCCAGACTATCCTGTCATGTTGCAATCTTATTACATTTATCGGTTCAGGACACAGGCTCATGGCTTCTATGGGGTCTATTGGTTAAATAATGTAATAAACCATTAACAAACTCATTTCATTGTCTCAGAGAAATGGGCATGGAGATGTTTTTCTTTCAGTCCCGCTATCATATAGATATCCCTCCCTGTCCTGCAATCAGCAGCTCTCCTTTTTATGAGTGAGAAGAATGTTTTTACTAAGACTGTGACATGTTTTACAAAGGAAGTGACATAAAAGTCTTGCAACTACAACACTACTAACACTACTAACACTTCCTACTTCCCTACTAACACTCAGAAAATGTTTTAATTCGCTAACCCTGCTGTCAATCTAATAATAAGCACACCATTGGATACAACACTAAAAGGGAAGTGAAAAATATGTTCCTATGTAAGCTTCTATTGCCTCCCTGTAAAACTTCCTGGGGTGTGGCTTAACAGTCCATTTTGAAGATTCCATTACAAAACAGGAGTGGGGACTACTAAGTACTTTTATTTATTTATATATTTTGCCTTACTTACTTTTCTATATACTTTAATGTCATTGCTACATACTTGTTAATAACTATTTATTTAGTGCTTAAACAACACAGAAACACCTATGTATATTACTTTTACCCACCCCCACCAACATAGTACCACCGAAAAACCCAATGTATTCCCCATAAAATTATAAATTTATTTATATAATATAAGTGATATATTAATATATTCTATATAATTATAAAGTATTACATTTCTGATAAACATTTCTTTATTGATACATGCAAAATGATGAATTTGGGCAGAAATGTTACAAACACTACTACCTACAGTATATCCTACATACAGTGTTGGACTGGCCCACAGGGTTACAGGAGAATCACCAGTGGACCTAAAGCCCAGTCACCCAAGAAAACTGCAAAAATTTAAATACAGAGCAAATGGGTCAGGCAGATCGTGTACACATGATGCAAATTTTTGGCTTGATTGACCGATAGTTCAGTGTATCAGTCGATTGGGCAGAAAAAATTGCATGGCTTTGTTCGGCCAAATTGGATGAATTCGTGAAAACCATGGGCGATTGTGGGGTCCTCTATGGACCACATGCTCAGTTGTGGCTACTTTTGCCGCAACCGACAGTCCTTTGTCCTGGGACAAAGAATTGCAAGGTGTTTACAGACAATAAAGGCTTGTACACACGCACAGTGTGCATCCCGAGCCATGACCCCTGACGGCTACACGCAAAGAACGCCCATTTCGGCCGAGAATCGTCCGTGTGTATGGGTTCGGTCGGAGGTTGTTCGTTGATCCGCCTGGCAGATCGACGAACGACCCCGACCAAACGCATACACACGGATGATTCTCGCCCGAAACAGACGTTCATCGTGTGTAGCCTTCTGTGTCGGGGGTCATGGCTCGGGCGCATATTGAGCGTGTGTACGAACCTTAAGGAATGCATTTTAACAAACAATAGTCAGTAGGAGTAAGAGATATATGTAAATGAATGGATTTATATATCTCTATATATAGAGATATAAAAAAATGTTGGGGTTGGCCCTTAAACTCCTGGACTGGTGGGTCCCAAAAGTCCAGTCTGCCACTGCCAACATGGAATGCGGGCTGACTTAAATGGCAATGATATTGGGGCTATAAAGGAGTATATACTGTGTAGCTTTAAATAGAGTCAGGCAGTATCAACCAAAGGCCTCATTAAAGCAAGACCTACTTGTGGCATTGTGCTTTTCCGGTTACCATTTGGCTTTGTTGACTATTCCTTTTTACTGCCTGGACAGACCTATACCTGTGTTCTCACCTGGCTTGTCTGACTAGTTGATGTCCTTAATATTTTTAATCTGTCATAAACCATATATAGAAAGATCAATTCCCACCACACTGGACATATAAATAGGAATGACGGAACATGTTACATAAATTATATTTCATTCATAATCAGTGTGAAATCATTTCAAGGTGCAAAGCCACTGAACATTTTCTTCTCAGTTCCATTGTGTTGCATTGCACACATTATAAATAAGCGAGGATGTGTTATCTTATAATAAACTGGAAATTGGACTTTTAATGTGGTGATTGCATGGATACTATATTAGCATATCATGTATTAACCATCTAAATTACATATATATTAAACTGCTATATTTATTAATTTCCCATGAGGTAAGGTGTCTATTGTAGGTCCTAACTGGGCTTTATATATTATATATATATATATATTATATATATATAATAGAAATACTAATAAAATAACTAACAGAATTACTAATAGAAATACGAATAGAAATAATAATAAAACAACTAATAGAAATACTCACAAAATTACTAATAGAAATTCTAAAGGAAATACTAATAGAATTACTAATAGAAATACTAATAGAAAAACTAAAGGATATACTAATAGAATTACTAATAGAAATACTAATGGAAAAACTAATGTAAATACTAATAGAATTACTAATAGAAATACTAATGGAAATACTAATATAATAGAATTACTAATAGAATACTAATGGAAATACTAATGGAAATACTAATAGAATTACTAATGGAAATACTAAGGAAATACTATAGAATTCTAATGGAAATACTAATGGAAAATACTAATAGAATTACTAATGGAAATACTAATGGAACTACTAATAGAATATAGGAAATACTAATAGAATTACTAATAGAAATACTAATGGAAATAGAATACTAATAGAATTACATAATAGTAATACTAATGGAAATACTAATAGAATTACTAATGGAAATACTAATAGAATTACTGATAGGAATACTAATGGAAAAACTTATGGAAATACTAATAGAAATACTAATAGAATACTAATAGAATTACTAGAAAAAAAACCTAATGGAAATACTAACAGAATTACTAATAGAAAATACTATTGAAAAAACAAATAGAATAGACTAATAGAATAAGTAATATAAATACTAATAGTAATAATAATAAATCTAACATAATTACTAGTGGAAACTAATGGAAATACAATAGAAATAGATTAGAAGTAAACTGGTTAAAGGAATGCAGCAGCACATGGAATTTCCAGCAGGCAAAGGACAATTAGGAGAAATTAGAGAAGAACAGAGAGCAAAAAGAGAGAAAATATCTAAGTAAAAATATTGGGTCAATAAATAAATAAACAGGAGCGGAGATGGATGGATAAGGATGCTGAAATGAATAAAGTGCAGCCAAAATTGGAGAGGAGATATGAAAAAACTATTTGAAGAATAACAGAAAATGGGTAGCAGAACAGAGAGAAAGACAGAATTTGGCAAAAGATACCACAAGGTGAAGGGAAAAGAATAGAGGGAAGATTAGAACATACAGGACGGGTAAAAGGAATACAGGGAGAAGGGAAGAAATACGGGGGAAGAATAGAACAGACAGAATTGGGTAAGGGAATACAGGAGAAGGGTAGAAGACAGGGGAAGAATAGAATAGACAGAATTGGGTAAAGGGAATCCATGGAGAAGGGGAGAAGAACAAGGGGAAAATAAAATAGACAGAATTGGGTAAAGGGACTTCAAGGAGAAGGGGAGAAGAACAGGGGGAAGAAAAGACAGTTGGGTAAAGGGAATACAGGGAGAAGGGGAGAAGAACAGGGGGAAGAAAAGACAGTTGGGTAAAGGGAATACAAGGAGAAAGGGAGAAGAACAAGGGGAAAATAAAATAGACAGAATTGGGTAAAGGGAATTCAAGGAGAGGAGAGAAGGGGAGAAGAACAGGGGGAAGAAAATACAGTTGGGTAAAGGGAATACAGGGAGAAGGGGAGAAGAACGGGGAAGAATAGAATAGACAGAATGTATGGGGTAAAGGGAATACAAGGAGAAAGGGAGAAGAACAAGGGGAAAATAAAATAGACAGAATTGGGTAAAGGGAATTCAAGGAGAAGGGGAGAAGAACAGGGGGAAGAAAAGACAGTTGGGTAAAGGGAATACAAGGAGAAGGGAGTAGAAGAACAAGGGGAAGAAAAGACAGTTGGGATAAAGGGATACAAGGAGAAGGGGAGAAGAACAGGGGAAGAAAATACAGTTGGGTAAAGGGAATACAGGAGAAGGGGAGGAAAAACAGAAAGAATAGAATAGACAGATTGGGTAAAGGGAATACAAGGAGCAGGGGAGAAGAATGGAGAAGAATAAACAGACAGGAAGGGTAAAGGAATACAAGGAGAAGGGGGGAAGAAAAGAATCGACAGCAATTGGTAAAGGGAATACAGGAGAATGGAAGAAAAAAACAAGGAAGAATAGAACAGACAGAATGTATGGAGTAAAGGAAATACAAGGAGAAAGGGAGAAGAACAAGGGGAAGAAAATAAAATAGACAGAATTGAGTAAAGGGAATACAAGGAGAAGGGAGGAGAGAACAGGGGGAAGCAAAAAAAAGAAGAATTGGGTAAAGGGAATACAGGGAGAAGGGGAGAAAGATGAGGAAGAATAGAATAGACAGAATTGAGTAAAGGGAATACAAGGAGAAGAGGAGAAGAACAGGGGGAAGCAAAGACAGAATTGGGTAAAGGGAATACAGGGAGAAGGGGAGAAAACAGAATGACAGTATTGGGTAAAGGGAATACAAGAAGCAGGGGAGAAGAACGGGGATGAATAAACAAAATTGGGGTAAAGGGAATACAAGGAGAAGGAGAGTAAAATGGTGAAGGATAGAACAGACAGAAATGGGTAAAAGAAATACAAGGAGAAGGGGGGAAGAAAACAATAGACAGCAATTGGTAAAAGGAATACAAGGAGAGGGAGACGAACAAGGGGAAGAATAGACAGAGATTAGGTAAAGAGAATACAAGTAGAATGGGGGAGAAGAACGGAGGGAGAAGAATAGAACAGACAATTGGGTAAAGAGATACAAGTAAAAGGGGAGAAGAACAGGGGGGAGAAAAAAACAGTGGGTAAAGGAATACAAGGGGAATTGAGAAGAACAGAGGGAAGAATAGAATAGACTGAATTGGGAAAAGGTAATACAAGGAGCATTAGAAGAACAGAAGGAAGAATAGAATAGAATGAGTTAGGAAAAGGGAATACAAGGAGAAGGGGAGAAGAACAGGGGAAGAGTAGACAGAGTTGGGTTAAGGGAATACAAGGAGAAGGGAAGAAGTACAGGGGAAAAATAAAATAGACAGAATTGGGTATAGGGATTACAAAGAGAAGGATAGGATAAATGGCTGAAAAGAGGGAAAGTAGATAAGACTAGAAAAAGGAGGAGAAATGGATGAAATGTGAGAAGAGAAGCAACATGAAAGAATGGTAGCTGAGATGGAGAAGGGGTATCAGAAGTAGTAAAGTTTGAATTAGATTTTTTAACTTTCCAAATAATTAATTTACAAAACAATTCTATTAACCCTCCTCGTAATGAATTCATATTAAATGTAAAATTCAGAGATTTTATCTTGATATTTAGTTACATTTACTGATGTGTTCGTGTCTGTTGATTGCAGATTTGATTATTCTACACAAGGCATGGAGTCTAGGGCTGGCTTGTAATCAGCAAGGGCCTGGTGGCACACTGCGTAAACCATCTTTCCTATAAACCAGATTCAATAGGTTCTAATGAAGGGGGAAATGAAAAAGATCAGCAAATTTATAAATAGACAGAAAAGACAAAACTCATAAGGCTTAATTTCCAGAAGTTGGCTAAAGGGTAAAAATTCCAATTCTGTACCCCAAAATGTTCTTAAAGGGACACTTTACTGAAAAAAATTACTTTGCCTCATCTTAATCATAATTGAATACATGTAAGTAGCACTTACTCTGATTGCGTGTGTTGCTACATGCCATCAATCTGCACACATTTTGTTCAGGAGCAGTATCCCCCCCCTCTTAACCACTCCCCCTTCCATCCGACCTGACTTTTTTCCCCAAAACCAACTGTCAAGCCTGCACACAGCATACAGCATTTCAAATGTCAAAACTCTGTCACCATTCCAGCTACAGTAAAACTACTCACAAAGAATAGTTTTTGAAAGCAAGGAACTGATTGACAGCTGAAAAATAAAAAGTTTTAGATTGGATATCTAAAGAAATAGGGGGGCAGGTCTACAAAAAAATGATACAGTGGTGGTTGGTAAGAATTATACAGGGAGATTCAATAAAAGTTCTTTAAAATGGTGCTAATTTTTTCCCCAATCAGATATTAATTAGCATTTTAAAGCTAACATCTGATTGGTTGGGGCAAAATTAGCACCATTTTTAAACGATAGTAGAACTTTTATTGAATAACCTGATAGTTTCCAGTTATGGTCAATTTAAAATAACCTATTTTTCGGGTGTAGATGCCCTTTAAAATGTAGCAACTTGGCAGATATTTCATGGTCTAAAATACACTGAACAACTATGAAGAAAGTTAATATAGAGCTACAGTAGATGGGACCATAAAATAACATGTGAAAGGTACCTCCTCAGCCAATGCCCTTAAATAGAAATACATCAGGGGCAATTTAAAATGATCGCAAACAGGGAGATTCACTAAAAGTTTTTATCGTTAAAAATGGTGCTAATTTTGCCCCAACCAATCCGATCTTGTTTAACATTTGAAAGCTAACACCTAATTGGTCGGGGGAAAAAATTAGCACCATTTTTAACAATAAGAACTTTTATTGAATCTTACTGAAAGAGTGCTATTTTCACATTATCTATAAAACTGTGGAGAGTGTGTGGCAGTAGTAGTAGATTGCTTTGTGCATGAAAACTTTTCCTTATTCGCGGCGAAAGAAACAGGAAAATGCTCTCTAGCATTGGCCATTACCACACCAGGGCTGCAAGCAAAAATTTCCCATCAAGGGGGGTCTTTAGAAAAAAGACACTAATGTATATGTTGAATTTGAGGCATATTTATAAAGCAGAGGAGGTGAAATCTGTTGTATTCAATTAGGTCAACGGACTTGAAGTTAGTTCTTGAGACGTTTCGTATGTACAGGGCCGCCCCGCTAATGATGCAGGGTGCCGCAACTGCAGAGCGGCACCCTGTAGGGAAGCGGCACTGCGCATTGTCACACACTGTATTGTTTGTTTTTTTTTTAAATGGAGGCCGGATCCCGGTGCCCAACCCCTGCCTAATCTGTTTGCGGGGGGGGGGGGGGGGGGGGGGGGGGTGTGACAGTGAGCAACCGGACCTTTTACCGGACCTGTAACATTAGCAGACAGCACCAGCAAGTAATCAGCAATAACTGTCCGGACTCCAAAGGAAGAGTCGATCTGACTCCGCCTCTAGAGTGTGAGAAAAATAGACAGAATTGGGTAAAGGGAATTCAAGGAGAAGGGGAGAAGAACAGGGGGAAGAAAAGACAGTTGGGTAAAGGGAATACAAGGAGAAGGGGAGAAGAACAAGGGGAAGAAAAGACAGTTGGGTAAAGGGAATACAGGGAGAAGGGGAGAAGAACAGGGGGAAGAAAAGACAGTTGGGTAAAGGGAATACAGGGAGAAGGGGAGAAAAACAGAAAAGAATAGAATAGACAGCATTGGGTAAAGGGAATACAAGGAGCAGGGGAGAAGAATGGAGAAGAATAAACAGACAGGAATGGGTAAAGGAAATACAAGGAGAAGGGGGGAAGAAAAGAATCGACAGCAATTGGTAAAGGGAATACAGGGAGAATGGAAGAAAAAACAAGGAAGAATAGAACAGACAGAATGTATGGAGTAAAGGGAATACAAGGAGAAAGGGAGAAGAACAAGGGGAAAAATAAAATAGACAGAATTGAGTAAAGGGAATACAAGGAGAAGGGGAGAAGAACAGGGGGAAGCAAAGATAGAATTGGGTAAAGGGAATACAGGGAGAAGGGGAGAAAGAAGAGGAAGAATAGAATAGACAGAATTGAGTAAAGGGAATACAAGGAGAAGAGGAGAAGAACAGGGGGAAGCAAATACAGAATTGGGTAAAGGGAATACAGGGAGAATGGGAGAAAAACAGAATAGACAGTATTGGGTAAAGGGAATACAAGGAGCAGGGGAGAAGAACGGGGATGAATAAACAAAATTGGGTAAAGGGAATACAAGGAGAAGGAGAGTAAAATGGTGAAGGATAGAACAGACAGAAATGGGTAAAAGAAATACAAGGAGAAGGGGGGAAGAAAACAATAAACAGCAATTGGTAAAAGGAATACAAGGAGAAGGGGAGACGAACAAGGGGAAGAATAGACAGAGTTAGGTAAAGAGAATACAAGTAGAATGGGGGAGAAGAACGGAGGGAAGAATAGAACAGACAATTGGGTAAAGAGAGTACAAGGAAAAGGGGAGAAGAACAGGGGGGAGAAAAAACAGTTGGGTAAAGGGAATACAAGGGGAATTGAGAAGAACAGAGGGAAGAATAGAATAGACTGAATTGGGAAAAGGTAATACAAGGAGCATTGAGAAGAACAGAAGGAAGAATAGAATAGACTGAGTTGGGAAAAGGGAATACAAGGAGAAGGGGAGAAGAACAGGGGGAAGAGTAGACAGAGTTGGGTTAAGGGAATACAAGGAGAAGGGAAGAAGTACAGGGGAAATAATAAAATAGACAGAATTGGGTATAGGGATTACAAGGAGAAGGATAGGATAAATGGGCTGAAAAGATTTAGAGGATAAAGTAGATAAGACTAGAAAAGGAAGGAGAAATGGATGAAATGTGAGAAGAGAAGCACATTGAAAGAATGGTAGCTGAGATGGAGAAGGGGTATCAGAAGGTAGTAAAGTTTGAATTAGATTTTTTTTAACTTTCCAAATAATTAATTTACAAAACAATTCTATTAACCCACCTGTAATGAATTCATATTAAATGTAAAATTCAGATTTTATCTTGATATTTCATTAGTTAAATTTTACTGGTGATTTTATGCTGTTCGTGTCTGTTGATTGCAGATTTGATTATTCTACACACAGGCATGGAGTCTAGGGCTGGCTTTGTAATCAGCAAGGGCCTGTGTGCACACTGCGTAAACCATCTGTTCCTATAAACCAGATTCAATAGGTTCTAATGAAGGGGGAAATGAAAAAGATCAGCAAATTTATAAATAGACAGAAAAGACAAAACCTCATAAGGCTTAATTTCCAGAAAGTTGGCTAAAGGGTAAAAATTCCAATTTCTGTACCCCAAAATGTTTCTTAAAGGGACACTTTACTGAAAAAATTACTTTGCCTCATCTTAATCTATAATTGAATACATGTAAGTAGCACTTACTCTGATTTGCGTGTGTTGCTACATGCCATCAATCCTGCACACATTTTGTTCAGGAGCAGTATCCCCCCCCTCTTTTAACCACTCCCACTTCCATCCGACCTGACTTTTTTCCCACAAACCAACTGTCAAGCCTGCACACAGCATACAGCATTTCAACTGTCAAAACTCTGTCACCATTCCAGCTACACTAAAACTATTCACAAAAGAATAGTTTTTGAAAGCAAGGAACCTGATTGACAGCTGAAAAATAAAAAGTTTTAGATTGGATATCTAAAGAAATAGGGGGGCAGGTCTACAAAAAAATGATACAGTGGTGGTTGGTAAGAATTATACAGGGAGATTCAATAAAAGTTCTTTAAAATGGTGCTAATTTTTCCCCAATCAGATATTATTATATTAGTATTTTAAAGCTAACATCTGATTGGTTGGGGCAAAATTAGCACCATTTTAAACGATAAGAACTTTTATTGAATAACCCTGATAGTTTCCAGTTATGGTCAATTTAAAATAACCTATTTTTCGGTGTAGATGCCCTTTACAATGTAGCAACTTGGCAGATATTTCATGGTCTAAAATACACTGAACAACTATGAAGAAAGTTAATATATAGCTACAGTAGATGGGACCATAAAATAACATGTGAAAGGTACCTCCTCAGCCAATGCCCTTTAAATAGTAAATACTCAGGGGCATATTTATAAATGATCGCAAACAGGGAGATTCACTAAAAGTTTTTATCTTTAAAAATGGTGCTAATTTTGCCCCAACCAATCCAATCTTGTTTAACATTTGAAAGCTAACACCTAATTGGTCGGGGGAAAAATTAGCACCATTTTTAACAATAAGAACTTTTATTGAATCTTACTGAAAGAGTGCTATTTTGACATTATTTATAAAACTGTGGAGATGTGTGGCAGTAGTATTGGCTTTGTGCACTGACAACTTTGCCTTATTCGCGGCGAAAAGAGAAATTGCTCTCTAGCATCGGCCATTACCACACCAGGGCTGCAAGCAAAAATTTCCCATCAAGGGGGGTCTTTAGAAAAAAGAAACACTAATGTATATGTTGATTTTGGGGCATATTTATAAAGCAGAGGAGGTGAAATCTGTTGTATTCAATTAGATCAACTGGACTTGAAATGTAGTTCTTGAAGACGTTTCGCTAGTCATCCGACTGGCTTTCTCAATTCAGAATGACTTGTACAAGAATCTGTGGCAATTATGTACCCTGGAAAATCCCAATTAGCATATCACAGCCAAGTGTTAAGGGCGTGATTGGATAGTGATTGGATAGTGGCTAAGAGGTGTTATAGGAACGCCCAGAGTAAGGTGTCAAAACAGCATTGTACATGGCAGACAGTTGGTGTTGAACCCCCCACCTCTATTTAGGCTTGGTTTCTTTATTTTCACATAAATTACCTCCTTAAAGCCTCTCTTGAACCAGTCACGTTCCTTTGCCAATATGTTGACATTACAATCTTCAAGTATGTCCTTTATCCTTAGCCGAGGAATTGGCTCTTCTGTGCGGGCCATAACGTTGATGCAGTTGTTGTTTGGTCTCCCCACATACAAATCAGAGCATTCTTCACTGCGTGATGTCGCTTTTCTTGTGTTTCGGTATTGGGTCTTTCGGATGTACCAATTGCTGCCTCAGTGTGTTATTTGGTTTAAAGCAGACAGGGATACGGTGTTTATTGAAAATTTTTCTTAATTTCTCGGAGACCCCTGCTACATATGGGATGACCATGTTCTTTCTCCTGTCTTGCTTTTCTCCTTCACTGTTGGTATTCGTGTTCTTTTCTTTCCTTCTACTTCTTTTGACAAAGGCCCAGTCAGGATATCCACAAGTTTTAAGGGCTCCTCTGAGATGTTTCATTTCTTTAGCCTTCATCTCTGTGCTAGTGGCGAAGGTTTTCCCACCTCAACCATCCCACATTTTTCCATTTCTGTGTACAACACTCCCCTTTACCCGATTCAGTCGGCACATTGCTTAGGGGTTATAATTGATTCCTCTCTCTCCTTTTCTAATCACATTAACTGTGTTGCTAAAATCTGTAGCGTTTTTCTCCATAACATCCAGAAAATCAGTAGATTCCCCTCTCTTCCAACAACAACTGCTATGGTCTCATCCTATCACGCCTGGACTATTGTAACCTACTGTTTTCTGGTCTTCCTGCTTCCCATCTTTCTCCTCTTTGGTCCATACTTAACTCTGCAGCAAGTATTGTCTCGCTCTCTAACAATCAGGAATTAAATTAACATTTAAATCCCTTCGCTCTGTTGCTCCTTCTTCTTCTCTTGTGTCGCCATATGTCCCTGCCCATACCCTCCGCTCATCACAGAACCATCTCTTATACAGACCCCCTACTCACATTGCTTCCTCTGGCCTTAAACCTTTTACTCTTGTGGCTCCCGTCATCTGGAATTTTATTCCCTTCTCTCTTCATCAAGAAACATCAATAAACAAGTTTAAATCTAACTTATCATCCTATCTCTCAGAGAACAGCACAGCATAGGACTGTTGACATTGTACCAGTTATACTTCCACTCTTTCCTATGTATCTGTATGTATCTGTATGTTACCACCCAATTAGATTGTAAGATCAATGGGGCAGGGATCTCTTTCTTCATGTTACATGTTTCAAGCACATTTAATGTATTTATTTATTGCCCCCCCTTGTATGATTTTTTGTATTCTATATTGTACAGCGCTGCATCCCCAAGTGGTGCTATATAAATAAACATATACATACATATATACAATTTCACCTTTTTGCCATCATTTCTGCATTTTTTGCAGTTTTACCAGAATTTTTATCAAAAATCATTAAGGCATTTTTCATAGCATTAAACGAAATAAATGCATCTTTGAGGAATGGCCCAGAAATGGGTTCTTTTACTTACTGGAATGTTCCATTTACATGACTATTTCTTACACAGCAGTATAGTATGTTACCCTATCAATATAACTGGTTAGATAATTAGCTGCAGTTTGCTGAAAATAGAAATAGTAATATTAATAAAAGAGAGAATTCGTCTGGGTGAGTTTTACACTATTTATCATATCTTTTGCTGACAAAAACACCATCAGGGCAATGCACCAAGAGGTGTGCTTGACTTAAGATGTTATATCACTTAGCTTGACTTAAACCCCCTTATTGTGGCGGCTGTGTGGATAACGTGGAAGTCGTCCACACAGATAGATATAGCAATGCACCGAGAGCAGCTCTTGGTGGACTGTGCTGCATATGTGTTTGGCTACTTTTAAATAACAAAGATAGGTGTTCAATTTAACACTACTTTGAAAAGCCAACAACAAACAAAATCTGTAGTGGGAAAAAACTGCATCATACTGTTTTTGTGTATTTCGGCGACATGTTTCAGAGCCGTATGCTCCTTTATCACACGGCTCTGAAACATACTGTCCATACTGATGACGGAGTGGAGTAGACTCGCAGCCCAAAAGATTTAAAGTGTTGTGAGTAACCTGTATTTGCTCATTGGTTGTCATACCTTGAAAAGCCACCAGGGAGTGTTACCTATTTACCATCGGGACTATAGGAGAACCTTATGGAGCTGGGATGTGAGGTAAGGATTACACTACACTACATGATGGGGCCAGTAGTGGGGGGGATTACAGTTTTGAGGGTGGACATGCCCTTTAAAAAAAAAATATTTAGCCAACTCCGAATTTGAACAGTCTTCAGTTTTTCCACAAAACAACCCCCGTAACTTAGAAATATCCCACACAAACTATATATTCCTTGAATCTACACACCTTCAGCTATGTAAGCATATTTTGTTCATTCATACCATCAATGGTGTGGGCGCAGTTCTTTGTAGAAGTTCGCACTTTTCTCAGATTTGCTGAAAAAATGAACAAAAATCAACTTTCAAAGGTAAAAATCATGCCAAAATTCCATGAAATATAAAATAAAGTTCCCAAATATCAATCCTCCAAATGTCCTGAATCAAACGGTATGCAATATGCATGGTTACACACGCGGACATGGAAGCTAACCGATATCACCAGGGGCATTGGGAAGCTTGGAGAAGACAAGTTTTTTGCTAATTTATAGTTTTAGGGTAAAAAAGAAAAAAAGGTGTGTGTATCACTTTAAGAATTTTTTGTGTGCATTTCCCCTTTTTTTGTTTCATTCCCAAAGATGATCATCAAATCATCTTAGGGAATGATAACGAACTTGGAATATGGGCATAAATGCCTGTTCTCCAATTCGAAATCCGATCGGAAAAATCTCTTTCAAAGGATTTCATTTTCCAGGAAGTGATTTTTCATTCATTGGCAAAAATCAATAATTTGGTGATCAGAAGAGATCACCATATTTTGATCTCTGTCCCCATTTTTTTCTTAGTCTTTGCTATGTAACAAAAGAAAAAATCCTTTGTCCTCACACTGACAGCTTTACTATACCAGGTACTGCACAGTGATCTGAATGGAGATCGCAGTGCAGTACCTCCACTAGACCACCAGGGGCAGCCTCCTACCACTCTTAGGGAAGACCCTGGTGAAGGAGGAAGCTCCATGACATCACTGGGGTCTCCCTTTCCGCTCTGACTTCTTCCTCCACGTGGGACCGGCTTCCTGCTATGTGGTCACGGCAAAAGGTAGGATATCTCACGATCCCCCCCTCGGATTTGGACAAAACCGATCGAGGGGGCTAGGGGGGCAGTTGAATGCTGCCCCCCGATTGCCCCTAGCGCGGCCAGATTTTTTTTTTTTAAAGGGACAGCCACAGAACATGTATTCACGTTCTGTGGCAGTTTGAGGCTTTCCTGCACAGAACGTGAATATACGATCTGTGGCAGTGAAAGGGTTAAAAAAGCGATCTTAGGAAAAATGGAAATCGCTGATCATATTACAGTAAATGCTTGAAAATAGTCTATCACCCCCCTGGGTAGTTATTAGTATTGAGAAACACTCCGCAATGTATTGACACCTTCCATAGACCCATTGGCAGGCTAGATAAACGGCAACTTATGCGTTTTTGCCAACTCGGACTTAGTGATTTTGAATGGCCGAACTTAACACAATAAAATGCTTTTTTTGGAGAAAGGTAGTAATGACTTTTCTCCACTGGTTTTCACTGCTTTAGAAATTGCGATAAGTCCAAATTTGGCGAAAAGGTGGTGATAATGGTGGTGAAGAATTTTTACAAACCTTTATAAATATACCCCTCAGAGTCACAGCAGCACTGACAGAAATTCATTACTTTAAAGGGCAATTTCCCCAACTGAAAAATTGCATATAGATAAATCATATCCCCCACCCCAAAACTGCACTAGTTCAAAAACTGACACCTAGGCACATTGGTTCCCAGTGCCTATCCGGACCAGCACTACCTAGAATCTAAAAACCCTTAGTGATCATATTCAGAATTGCCAATGCTCCAAAAAGCAAATCAGAGACTCACCCATCTTGATTGTCACAGTGAAATAAATCCCATCTAGTGTGTATAGGAAAAACTGGAAAATCAGTCAAGTCGTACACCTTTAAATCTCCCACGCTGCATAGAGAGCAATCCATAATTTCTGATCAGTATGTGAGTTTTATCGAGTGTGTTTTATGGAGTGTTTAAAGCTGTAATGTTGCAATGTTCCTTAAAATATGTCGACCTGAAATTCTAATGTCAATTGATATTAACCTGTTTAATAACATTGTATACACAGAACATCACTGAAAAGTGCATAAAGATTTCTGGAGCCCAAGAAACATTTGCATATAAAATATCGCAAGGAAAGGAGTATTTTCAGCTGTATTTAATAGAAACACGAACCTACTGTCTATGATAACAATGTCTATTTGTCTCAATTGACTTATTGGACGATCATCCTATCAGATAAATCAAGCGCTGTATCCTAATGATCATCTGTTCTGAGCTCTATCACATACAAACATCTTGATGTAATAAAGGAGGCAAAAAAGGGAGAACATGGGGTGAGATGATAGGAGGGATGTGAAGGAGATAGAGAAAAGAAATGCTGCTTTGTTATAGCTGTGGAGGTTGTTATATCCCGACTAGAAAAAGTTAAGTCCGATTCCTATAATCTTTTAATAGTTTCTATATTGCGCAGCACATAGACATGTTAAGCATAAGATTGATAATTGCCAGTCATCAGGGGCCATGTTTGTTTTTTCTTTCTGCACTTGTCTTGATTGCCACAAGCTTCATAGCATTAGGTGCTCCAGTATCTGACCACCACTGAATGAGCGGCTGATGAACATCCGTACAGGGGGCGATAATTGTCTATGGCTGTTAGGTTGGTCATCATTGGTTGTCTGACGCAGCAGATCAATGAATGACACCCAACTGAATGACCATACAAGTACAATTAACATCTGGCAGCCACATGCTTCGATTGTACATGTGTAGGGGCCTTAAAAGGCATGTCCACCCCCAAAACTAAAATATGATCCAGTGCTGGTCCCACTGTGTAGTGTTCAAAAACCCTTACCTTTCTACTCTGCTCCTTATGGTTGTTCTGCAGTAACTATGCAAAGGCCAGAAAAGTGAAGAGTAGGAGCCTTCCTATGTGTAATCCTGTATCCACCCGTTCCCTGTCATCCTAGAGGACTCAAGCTTTCGCTGTGGAGCTCCCTTCCTCCGGATCCCTTGTCGCTGCACCTTAATCTATAAGAAAAAAAAACGTTGCTGTGGTGCATAACCCCCATCCCCCCCATTAAACCCTAAATGCTAGGGTTATAACTTTAAAAAGTGTCCATTCCTGGAAGTAGCAATCAAGGCAGTGGTCAAGGGAACTTTTTAAACTTTAAACCCTAGCGTTTAGGGTTGGAGGGGGGTCCCCTGCACTACAGCAGTAGATATTGGGGTGGAGATACCTTTTAAGTACCACAGGTACTTACAGACAATACACAATACACCACACACATACCAGACAATATTTCAGCACAATTTACAGCCAGCAGGGGCAGATGCAGGATTTTTAAGGGAGGGATTTCTGAAAGTGTTATCATTTTTAGCCATGCCCTCGTTTAAAGGCCACTCCCGTGTTAAATGTAATTATTAAATCTGCAAGAATCCCTGTAATACAATGTGGCCTCTGTCAGTTAAATGTTGGTTTCTCCAACAAGTGTTTTTATATGTATATCTTATTGTCAGTACCTCTTTAAGGTATAGAGTGGTGGACCCCTTGTCTCCTCCTTTGTGATGTTTAAAACAGTGTGCTGTAAGTCCTTTCTTGATATGCCTATGTGTAAGTGCTTAACAGCACAAAGTGCATCAGGTGTGTTTTTTATGGATTGTGTCTAAATAAACTACTATTGAATTTTTCCAGTTTTCCTATGTCGAGTGGCCACTATCAGTGTCTATGTGATCAATTTTTAAATCTCTTACTTTTCATGTCTATGTCTTGGCTCCCATTGGTTTAATCGCATTTCAGACTAACACCCCTTTAACTCAAGATGCCAGGTAGGTAACTGTAATTCCACCTAAAATCACCTTTGGGTAGGACCGATATTATGGTTGATAGAGCTAAAATATTGACTATTATTTAGTATAAGAGATCAGACATGTTGGTTAATCATGGCTGATGCTGGTCTTCAATGCACCACATGACTGGTTAGGCCGAATTATACCTGGTCCTGTGCTGGTATTAAACCCATGCTATTCCTAACATCATATTGAATTACTGTGCTATGTAGACTCAGATTTTTGCCTGTTCCTGCACAGCCTGCGGAACCATGATGTACAAAGCTAAACTAATAACCAATAAGCCATGCAACATCTGTTTCCAGTTTTAAAGGGATTACACAGAAATTATATCCCTTTAAACAAACCCAAATATAATAATCCTTTTGGAAAGTACATTGTACATAGCCAGGTGTGCAGTGCTTGGCTGCGTTGAAACCCAAATAAGCTACAGTTCATTAAAGTGTTATTTGTCAAGTGTTATGTGAATTTTTAGATTCTACTTTTACTAGTGCAAAGGTTTACCTTTCCTATTAATTTGCTGCATCCATTCAGATTCTATCTAGCTGCAGTAACCCAGTAAATAGATAACATCTGATTGGTTGCTGCAAAATATAAACAACTTTTGTTGCTTATCTGTAGTCAATTTAAAGGGCAAGCATAGCCCCCACATAAAAAAGAATATATAGTTAAATCAAACACAAACACCAAAACTGCAATAGTAGGAAAGTTGAAAGATATAAGCCTAACCTGAAATGCTGCACAATGTCATGTTGTCCCTGTTTCTGCTTCCTGATTCTTCTAGTTACCCATGGACGTATTAGTAAATTCTAATCTCTTACCTGCCTATTCTGGGCATGCTTAAGCTCATAACCAGCTCACTAAATTGTTCAAAGGGGCGTAAACAAACATAGCCATTAGCACACACTACTCCATAGTTTTCTCGAGGCCTCAATGAGCATAACAGGCATAAGCAAAGTGATACGCTTGCATTTGATTCTCACAAAGGATCGCAAAACATGATCATAAGCATGTGAGAAACGGGCTAGTGTGGCTTAGCCCTTAAGATCGGGTTTATGGATGGCAACATGTGCAATGTTTATGCTTTGTAGGGTAATAACCAGTGTTAATGTTTTAAATAATGTTTATCGTGGAATTCACTTAAGCTAAGGGAGTTTAATGATTAGAACTCAAAGATGATAAATTATAATTTGTTAAATTAGCTTCACAAGTAATAGATTTACACTAATGAATAGTCTAACAGCACAGAGCATCATAAGGACAAAGCAAAATTGGAACAAACATGTACTAATTGACTTGGCTGGACGTGTCCATCATGTAATACTGGAGGATAACTTAATAAGTAAAAAACATATTAAACTGACTTGTACCCTCTGAGAAAAATGTATTTTCAGAATTAGTCTCAAAACTAGTGTAAAACAACTAGTGTAAAAAGAACTAGTGTAAAAAGAACTAGTGTAAAAAGAAAAGAACTAGTGTAAGAAGACCCAGTGTAAAATGGAAAGAATTAGTTTAAGAGGAACTAGTGTAAAAAGAAAAGAACTAGTGTAAGAATTCTCGTAATTTCAAAAACGTGTGAAAATACATATTTTCAAAAATTTTCGAAATTACGAGGATTTCTCGTATTTTCGAAGATTTTTTCATTTTAATGGGTTTAAATGGGTCCGCTCGAGCCGGCCTCGAGCAGACCGGATTTTGCTAAGTTCGGACATCTCTAGTTATATTAGGAATGGAGAGCTGCAGTGGCACTAATAATTGAACTAGTCACTTAGTGACATCACTGAGTTATTCTAATAAGGATTCTCGCCACTGCAGCTCTCCATTGAAAGTGCAGAGACTTGTGTATTATATAATAATATATCATTACCTACTGCAAAATATAATATATTACCTACTGCAAATTATATATATTACCTACGCGATATATATGTAATAATACATCATTACCTACTGAAAAAATTATTACCTACTGCATATATAATGTAATATATCATTACCTACTGAAAAATATATTACCTACTGCAATATATAATGTAATATATCATTACCTACTGAAAAATATAATATATTACCTACTGCAATATATAATGTAATATATCATACCTACTGCAAATATATTACCTACTGCAATATATGTATATTACCTACTGCAATATAATATATTACCTACTGCTATATATAATGTGATATATTACCTACTGCTATATTTAGAAAAATCCTCATTGTAGAATCCAAATATAACTTGGATGTCAGGATTGTACATTTCAAGGGTTTAGATTGGCTGTGGCTTCATGCAAGAAATTGATAGCATGAAAAACTGCAGTTTATTTGGGGAAATTTGTGCTATCTTTAAATTATACTGTCTGTGGTTAATTCGCAACGAGAATAGATCCAGACGGGTAAGACTTGATTTAATTGTCACTAAGAGACTATGTGGATTGTCATTGTCTGTAACTATTATGATGTGTAGCAGGGGGGAAGGGAGAAAGCTGCAAAATTAAAAAAATTAAAATAAAAAATAAATAAAATACCAGGTGGCAGCTGATACGCTGACAAATTTTTTTTTACAGAGAGAGGTTACAATAACAAAATTCTCCAGAAGGCACAAGACGATGTAGCAAAAATGCACAGGAAAGAACTGTTATCTATTAAAGGACGCACTCGACAAACAGATAAAATGACTTTTGTATCTCAATATGGAATGTATAGCCAAGAGATAGAAAAGATCATTAAAAGACACTGGTCGCTATTGCAACATGATGTGAAATATGGGCAGTTGTTCTTGACGTCCCCTAGGTTTTGTTATAAAAGAGGAGGTAATTTGAGGGACAAACTCTGTCCTTCTGACCTATCGGTACAGAAAAAACAGCAGCAATTGGACACTAAACGCAAGGGTACATTTCCTTGTATGGGATGTAACTGCTGCGGGTCCATAATTAAGGGCAAAGAGGTATGCCGCCCGACTTTGGGCCACAAAATCAAAATGCGACATTACTCCACCTGTGACACACGAAATGTCGTATATATGATCAAGTTCCCATGTGGAAAAGTGTATATAGGACAGACGAGTCAAGGGGTCAAAATTCGTATACAGGAGCATAAGAGCAACATCTGGAATTTTGCCCCGAATAGCCATAATGACACATCAGTGGCCAGACACTTTAATGAACAGCGACATAAAGTTAGTCAACTGGTGCATTATAGCACAGGTAAAAACACCATATAGGGTACAACTGTAACATTGAAATAATGAAAATGAATCTGTAAATAAGGTAACCATCTGAGTTTTAACAAAGTACATGAAAGGTTTTAGTTTGATTTGTTTAATAAAACTAGATAATGTTTATACTTTATGATACACAGGTCACTTTAACACATTGTTTACAAATTGGCACTTTAATTTTGAATGAAACAGATAGGCTTTTAATTAATTGTTGAGATATTGACACTCTGTTGTAGTCATTGACATATTGGCACTTTAATAGATTTAAAGATAAGTGACGCCACACTGGCATTTTACTGGTATTTGTAATGATGGTATGTTATGCACTTTATGGAACTTTATTATCATAGAATATTTCTTTGCTTTTTAGAAGAGTCAACGACGGCTCAGATTGGATTAACTGCTTTCACCAATGGGATGGACTTTATGGGGATTGGGTTGGGTATTTAATTGCTTCACTATTCACATGTGTGTTGCTTGAGAAAGAACTCATGTAGTTCGAAACATGTCGCAACTAATAAATACACTTGCTTGGAATTGCAGTGTGGTGTCCCCTTCTACTATTTGCATATTTTATATCAATTGTACATGCTGGGGGTATTGATTTGGTGGTGGAGAAATTCTTGAATTTGTTGTTGGGCATGCAGGCAGAATTGGCTAGATGCAAAGCTATTTGGAGGGACCTTAACATTTTTTGGTAATATATAACTTGAAGATTGAGTTGGAGGGGGGCAAGGTCTCCAGCGGCAATAGATAAAGCGAGAAGGTAAGTGAATAATGCTATGTGCTTGTTTATGGACTCTTTAAAGGGAGGGGTTATTGAACATCCTGATATTGACTTTAAATGTTTAGACCAGATGGGGTTCATTTGTCTGATGTTGGATTGGCAATTTTCATAAATAGTTTTCAGGAATACTTGGAAAAAGTGGCTAGTTGAGGTCATGGCGGCAGGAGTCCCCTCCTTTTTGTGGCGGAATGCGGTCTCCCCCTCCCCCAAACAGGGGTTAAGAGGTGCCATGGAAATACAGTATGGTACCCTACCGGCAGCACTGAGCTATGCATTCAGGTTGCATTAAGGTGGACCAAGTGTATGGGGCACCTGGGGTAGGTACGGACGACGATCCCGATTGTCTAAACCTCCACACACCAGCTGATGTGCAGAGGGACTTAGCTGGTGGGAGTGATTTAGGCCAGCTGATGTGCAGGGGGACTCAACTGGCTAGGGCGGTGAATGATTGGTTATGACAATCAATTTAAGGCCAGCTGATGTGCAGGGGGACTCGGCTGGCAAGGGCGGTGAAGGATTGGGGCTGAAATCAAAGCCTGTTAATACCAATCAATGCCAGCTGATATGCAGGGGGACTCACCTGGAAAGGGTGGTGAACATTTGTTTCTAATCGAGCCGGATAATACTAATCGTCTATGGGGGAGGAAGACCGCATTTAGTTTAGAAGGGGACTCTGCAATGTGTTTGTTATATATATATATTTAGGGAGATTCAATAAAAGTTCTTATTGTTTAAAATGGTGCTTATTTTGCCCCAACCAATCAGATCTTATTTAACATTTGTAAGCTAACATCTGATTGGTTGGGGCAAAATTAGCACAATTTTAAATGATAAGAACTTTTATTGAATAACCCTGATTGTTTTTTATTAATTAAGTGACCTCCCATGTTTTTCCACTTAGAGAATGTGTTGTGTGTGTGTTTTTTCCTGCGAATTTAGGTTTATTAATTTTCCTAAAAATAAGAGTATAATAGTGGGTTATAAGAATGTTGGTTTTTTATAGTGGGGTCCCTAACCCTTAATAAAAGAGCAGATGCGACTGAATGCAGGTAAGGTTCAGGATCACGAAGGCCTCAAGCCTTAATTTTAGTTTATCAAAGGGGTAGGGAAAGGGACAAAGGATTCCCTTACCTGAGCCAGGTAGAAAAAAGGGGTGGAACTAGTGAATGGTGGGAAAGTAAGGGGAGGAGTTTTAGGTATATAAGGTGAGCATGAGAAAGTTGAAATCAGAACTAACCTTTTTCTTTTTGTTTTTCCCACCCTCCCATCCCGAGGAGAGAATACAAGTTGTGGAATCTACTATGGAGGTCACTGAAGGGCAGAGGGGGGTAAAGAAATTTGTATAATTTAAGGGGCGGAATGCGATCTCCCCCTCGCCCAAACAGCGGTTAAGAGGTGCCATGGAAATACAGTATGGGACCCCACCGGCAGCACTGAGCTATGCATTCAGGTTGCATTAAGGTGGGCCAAGTGTATGGGGCACCTGGGGTAGGTACGGACGATGGGACAATCCCGATTGTCTAAACCTCCACACACCAGCTGATGTGCAGGGGGACTCGGCTGGCTAGGGCGGTGAATGATTGGGGCTAAAATCAAAGCCTGTTAATACCAATCATTTGTGGTAGGTATGGATGATGGGATAATCCCGATTGTCTAGACTTCCACACACCAGCTGATGTGCAGGGGGACTCAGCTGGCTAGGGCGGTGAATGATTGGTTATGCCAATCAATTTAAGGCCAGCTGATGTGCAGGGGGACTCAGCTGGCAAGGGCGGTGAATGATTGGGGCTAAAATCAAAGCCTGTTAATACCAATCATTTAATGCCAGCCATGTGCAGGGGGACTCGGCTGGCAAGGGCGGTGAAGGATTGGGGCTGAAATCAAAGCCTGTTAATACAATGAATGCCAGCTGATGTGCAGGGGGACTCACCTGGCAGGAGCGTGAATGATTGGGGCTAATCGAGCCAGATAATACTAATCGTCTATGGGGAGGAGACTGCATTTAGTTTAGAAGGGGACTCTTGCAATTGTGTTGTTTTATATATATATATATATATATATATATATATATATATATATATATATTTCCACTAATTCCAATAAGAGCACTCAAAAGGAATTCCATCAGCAAATAATCCAAAAAACTTTTATGTGCCTTAACGCATTTCCGCCCTCAGGGCCTTCATCAGAGGGCGGAAACACGTTAAGGCACATAAAAGTTTTTTTGGATTATTTGCTGATGGAAGTCCCTTTGAGTGCTCTTTATTGGAATTAGTGGTGGATGTGTACGGAGTAGCACCGGGGCATTGCAAAGTGTGAGTGTGGAGTGCGGTCAAATTGACTATTTGTTCTATATATATATTGTTTTTTATTAATTAAGTGACCTCCCATGTTTTGCCACTTAGAGAATGTGTTGTGTGTGTGTTTTTTCCTGCGAATTTAGGTTTGTTAATTTTCCTAAAAATAAGAGTATAATAGTGGGTTATAAGAATGGCAGTTTTTTAAGGTGGCGCCTCGTGGGATCTCTAACCCATAATACCTTATGCAAGTTGAGCAATAAATTATCTTACGTTGTTTAAAAAGCAAAGACAAAAAATAAAAAGAAGTGAAAGTCCTACATTTTTCTCCCTGAAACCGTGGTGTTATACTAAACTTGAACTAAACTTCAAATCCATTTGACCTAGGTCCATTTCATCCAAGTCATGGTATATCTGTAATATTCATCCATCAAGGTCATGGTATATCTGTAATATTCATCCACCCAGGTCATGGTATATCTGTAATATTAATTCATCCAAGTCATGGTATATCTGTAATATTAATTCATCCAAGTCATGGTATATCTGTAATATTCATTCATCCAGGTCATGGTATATCTGTAATATTCATTTATCCAGGTCATGGTATATCTGAAATATTCATAAAGAAAGAGGATCCTATTGAGAAATGTGGGTAGAGAGGGATCACTCTGGTCCAATGTGTTAGAGGAGGGGGGGAAAATCACTACTGGGTCAATGTTGTTAGTGGGGGAAGAGGTATCCTATTGGGTCAAATGAGTGTTAACAGAAAGGATCAACTAGTGGTACATGTGTTAGAAGAGGATCACTATTGGTAAAGTGTAGAGAGGGATTCACTATTGTAAATGTGTTAGAGAGGGATCACTACTGGTCAATGTGTAGAGAGGACACTAGGCAACGTGTTAGAAGAGGATCCTATTGGTCAAGTGTACAGAAGGATCCTAGTGGTAAATGTGTTAGAGAGGGATCACCTATGGCCAATGTGTTGAGAGGGATCATATTGGTCAATTGTGTTACAGAAGGATCACTATTGGTAAATGTGTTAGAGAGGGATCACTATTGGTCAATGGTTAGAGAGGGATCACTATGGTCGTGTGTGGAGAGGGGATCACGAATGGCCAATGTGTGAGAGAGGGATCAATACTGGCCAATGTGTTAGAGAGGGAATATCACTATTGGTCAATGTGTTAGAGAGGGATCACTATGGTAATTGTGTTAGAGAGGGAATCACTATGGTCAATGGGTTAGAGAGGGATTCACTATTAGTAAATGTGTTTTACAGATGACACTATGGTTAAATGTTGTAGAGAGGGATCACTATGGTAAATGTGTTAGAGAGGAGATCACTATGGTCAATTGGTTAGAGGGGGGATCACTATGGTATATCTGAGGGCCTATATAAAGAACCAAGACTATCTGTCAGTGCAATTTATACATTTATCGGTTCAGGACACAGGGCTCTGGCTTCTATGGGGTAGTCGGTTAAATAATGTACTAAACCTTAAAAAAAAAAAAAACCCAAACTCATTTCATTGTTCAGAGGAAATGGGCATGGAGGAATGTTTTTCTTCAGTCCCGCTATCATATAGGATATCCCTCCCTGTAAATGCCATCAGCAGCTCTCCTTTTTATGGTGAGAAGAATGTTTTTACTAGCTGTATGTGTGTGATGACATGGTTTACAAAGACGGACATATAAGTCTGGCAACTACAACACTACTAACACTACTAAACTTCCTTACTTCCCTACTAACACTCAGAAGAAAATGTTTTAATTCGCTAACCATGCTGTCAATCTGAAAAAAAAGCACAACAGGATTACAAACACTAAAAGGGAAGTGAAAAATATGTACTATGTAAGCTTCGATGCCTACTCTGTAAAACTTCCTGGGGTGTGTGGCGGGTAACAGTCACATTTTGAAGATTCCATTACAAAAACAGGAGTGGGGACTACAAGACTTATTATTTAGGTATATATTTTGCCGCTTACTTACTTTTCTATATACTTTATGTCATTGCTACATACTTGTGAAACTATTATTAGTGCTTAAAAAACACAGAAAACCTTGTATATTACCTTTTACCCACCCCCACCAACCTTAGTACCACCAAAAAAACCCAATGTATTCCCCATAAAAATTATAAATTTATGTATTTTAATAAAGGATATATTAAATATATTTATATATAATTATAAAGTATTCATTTCTGATAAACATTTCTTTATTGATACAGGCAAAAATGATGTGAATTTGGGGCAGAGAAATGTTACAAACACTACTACCTACAGTATATCCTAATACAGCTGTGTGGACTGGCACCAGGGTTACAGGAGAATCACCAGTAGATCCTAAAGCCCAGTCACCCAAGAAAACTGCCACCACAAATTAAATACAGAGCAAGATGGGTAAGGAGATCGTGTGTACACATGAGCAAATTTTTGGTTGATTGGACCGATCTAGTCAGTGTCTCAGTCGATTGGGGCCAGGAAAAAATTGCATGGATTGTCGGCCAAAATGGATGAATTCGTGGAAAACCTGGGCGAGGGGGGTCCCTCTATGGCCACATGCTCAAGTTGTGGCTACTTTTGCCGGCAACAGAACAGTCCTTTTGTCCTGGGACAAGAATTGCAAGGTTGTTAACAGACAATAAAGGCTTGTTACACCCCACAGTGTGCATCCCGAGCAATGACCCCTGACGGCTACACGCAAAGAACGCCCATTCGGCCGAGAAATGTTCCGTGTGTAGGGTTCGGGTCGGAGGTTGTTCGTTGATCCGCCTGGCAGCTCGACGAACGACCCACCAACGCATACACACGGATGATCTCGCCGAAAACAGACGTCACGTGTGTAGCCTTCTTGTCGGGGGTGGGGTCATGGCTCGGGCCGCATATTGAGCGTGTGTTTCGAACTTACGGATAGGCATTTTAACAAAAAAATAGTCAGAGGAGTAAGAGATATATGTAAATGAATGGATTTGATATCTATATATATAGAGATATAAAAAAATGTTGGGGGTGGCCAGTAACGCCGGGGACGGGTGGGTCCCAAAGTCCAGTCTCCACTGCAACAGGGAAGCGGGCGGGCTTGACTTAAATGGCAATTGATATTGGGGCCTATAAAGGAGTATAACGCGTGTAGATTTAAATAGAAGTCAGGCAGTATCAACCAAAGGGCCTCATAAAAGCAAGACCTACGTGTGGCATTGGCTTTTCCGGTTACCATTTGGCTGTGGTTGACTATTCCTTTTATGCCGGGAAAGACCTATACCGGTGTTCTACCTGGCTGTCGGACTTATGATTGTCCTTAATATTTTTATCTGTCATAAACCATAATAGAAAGATCAATTCCCACCACACTGGAATATAAATAGGAACTGACGGAACATGTTAAATAATTATATTTCATTTCAACTCAGTGTGAAATCATTTCAAGGTTCAAAGCCACTGAACATTTTCTTCCAGTCCATTGTGTGGCATTGCACACATTATAAATAAGCGAGGAGGATTGTGTTATCTTATAATAAACTGGAAATTGGACTTTTTATGTGGGTGATTGCAATGGATAAATATTAGAATATCATGTATAACCATCTAAATTACAATAATATAAAACGCTATATTTATTAATTTCCCATGAGGGTTAAGGTGTCAGTGTAGGTCCTAAACTGGGGCTTTATATATATATATATATATATTATAATATAATAATAGAAATACAATAAAAATAACTAACAGACATTACTAAAGACATACGAATAGAAATAATATAAAACAACTAAAGAAATACTCACAAAAATTACTAATAGAATTCTAAAGGAAATTACTAATAGAACTAACTTAATTTAAAATTAAGTATATAGATTTTATTTTTTTTTACTAATAAAAATAGCTAATGGAAAAAACTAAAGGAAATACTAAACAGAATTACTATAGAAATACTAATGGAATACTAATAGAATTACTATAGAAATACTAATCGAAAAAATAAAGGGATATACTAATAGATTACTAATAGAAAATAATAATGCGAAAACTAATGTAAATACTAATAGAATTACTAATAGAAATACTAATGGAAATACTAATAGAATTACTAATGGAAATGACGTAATTGAAATACTAATAGAATTACTAATGGAAATACTTAATGGAAATACTCAGAGAATTACTAATGGAAATACAATGGAAATATAATAGACTTACTAATGGAAAATACTATGGAAATACTAATAAGGAATTATGGAAATACTAATTAGAATTACTAATAGAAATTACTAATGGAAATTTATAATAGAATTACTAATTAGTAATACTAATGGAAGACTAATAGCATTACTAATGGAAATACTAAGTAGAATTACTGATAGGAATACTAATGGTAAAAAACTATGGAAAAAACTATAGAAATATAAATAGGAATTACTGAGAAAAACACCCTAAGGAAATTAACTACAGAATTATAATAGGAAAATACTATGAAAAAACAAATTAGAATAGACTCATAGAATAAGTAATATAAATACTTAATAGTAATAATAATAAATACTAACATAATTAATAGGGAAATACTAATGGAAATACTAATAGAAAAATAGAACTTAGAAGTATAAACTGTGTTAAGGAATGCAGCAGAACATGGATTTCCAGCAGGCAAAGGACAATTAGGAGCAAATTAGAGAAGAACAGAGAGCAAAAAAGATGAAGGAAATATCTAAGTAAAATTATTGGGTCAATAAATAAAAAACTAGGAGCGGAGAGAGATGGATGGATATATGGATAGCTGAAATGAATAAAGTGCAAGACAAAATGGAGAGGAGATATGAAAAAACTATTTGAAGAATAACAGAAAAAAATGGTAGCAGAACAGAGAGAAAGACAGACAGGAAATTTGGCAAAAGTACCACAAGGTGAAGGGAAAAGAATAGAGGGAAGGATTAGGAACATACAGGACTGGGGTTAAAAGGGAAGACAGGAGAAGGGAAGAAGAAGAATAGAAGAGAAAACGGGGAAGAATAGAAAGACAGAATTGGGGTAAAGGGAATACAGGAGAAGCGGTAGAATTAGAAGTTAGAAGAACGGGGAAGAACTAGAATGACAGGAATGGGTTATTTGGGGTTGGTAAAGGGAATTCCATGGGGAAGGGGGAAGGAACAAGGGGAGAAAAGTAAATAGACAGAATCGGGATATGATATTAAAGGGAATTCAAGGAGGAAGGGGAGAGAACAGGGAAGAAAAGACAGTTGGGGGGTAAAGGACTTACAGGGAGAAGGGGAGAAGAACAGGGGGAGAAAAAGAAAAAGACAGTTGGGTATAAAGGGAAATACAAGGAGGAAAGGGAGAAGAAGAACAATGGGAAAATAAAAATAGAAGACAGAATTGGGGGTAGGTTAAATAAAGGAATTCAAGGAGAAGGGGAGAGAAGAACAGGGGAAGGGAAGGAAAGAAAAGACATTGGGTGTGTTAAAGGGAATACAAGGAGAGAAGGGGAGAAGAAACAGGGGAAAGAAAGACCAGTTGGGAAAGGGACTAAAGGAGAAGGTGGAGAAGAAAACAGGGGGGAAGAAAATACAGTGGGTAAGGGAAATACAGGGAAGCAAGGGGAGAGAAAATGACAGGGAGAAAAACAGAAAGAATAAGAATAGACAGCATTGGGTAAAGGGAAGAATAATACAAGGAGCAGGGGAGAAGAATGGGAGAATAAACACAGGAATGGGTTAAAGGAAATACAAGGAGAAGGGGGAAGAAAAGAATCGACAGCAATTGTCAAGGAATACAGGGGAGATGGAAGAAAGAAAAACAAGGAAGAATAGAACGACAGAATGTATGGAGTAAGGGAGAATACAAGGAGAAAGGGAGAAGAAGACAAGGGGAGGAAAAATTAAAATAGACAGAATTGAGGTAAAGGGAATACAAGGAGAGGGGGGGAGAAGAAACAGGGGGACGGAGGAAGCAAGATGAATTGGGTAAGGGAATACAGGGAGAAGGGGAAGAAAAGAAGATGAAGGAATAGGAGAGACAGAATGAGTAAGGGTAAAGGGAAACAAGGAGAAGAGGAGAAGAAAACAGGGGGAAGGAAGCAAATAACAGAATTGGGTAAAGGGAATACAGGGAGAAATGGGAGAAAAAAGAATAGACAGTATTGGGGTAAAGGGAAATACAAGGAGCAGGAGAAGAACGGGGATGAATAACCAAATTGGGTAAAGGGATACAAGGAGAAGGAGATAAAATGGTTGACGGATAGAACAGACAGAAATGGGTGGTAAAGAAATACAAGGAGAAGGGGGAGGAAAGAAAACAATAACAGCAATTGGTGTAAAAGGAATATACAAGGAGAAGGGGGGAGACGAACAAGGGGAAGAATTAGACGAGTAGGTAAAGAGAATACATAGAGAAGGGGGGAAGGGAGACGCACGGAGGGAAGAATAGAAAACAGACAATTGGGTTTAAAGAGGAGTACAAGGAAAAGGGGAGAAGAAAAACGGAGAAGAACAGGGGGGAGAGAGAAAAAGAAAAAACAGTTGGGTTTAAGGTAAAGGAATACAAGGGGCATTGAGAAGAACAGCGGGAAGAATGAATAGGACTGAAATTGGGAAGTAATACAAGGAGCATTGAGAAGAACAGAAGGAAGAATAGAATAGGGAATGAGTGGGTGAAAAGGGGGAATACAAGGCGAAGGGGAGAAGAACAGGGGGAAAAAGAGTAGAAAGAGTTGGGTTAAGGGAATAAAGGAGAAGGGAAGAAGTTGACAGGGGAAATAAATAAAATAGACAGAATTGGGTTTTGGTATTAGGGATTACAAGGAGAAGATAGGATAAAGGGCTGAAAAAGCATTTAGAGGATTAAAGTTAGATAGACTAGAAAGGATAGGCGAAATGGATTGAAATGTGAGAAGAAGAAGAGAAGACCAGTGAAGAATGGTAGCTGAGATTGGAGAAGGGGTATCATGAAGGTAGTAAAGTTGAATAGATTTTTTAAATTTCCAAAATAATTAATTACAAAAACATTCTATTAACCAACCTGTAATGAATTCAATTAAATGTAAATTCAGAGTTTATCTTGATATTCATTAGTTAAATTTTACTTGTGATTTTATGCTGTTCGTTGTCTGTGTGATTGCAGCTTGATTATTGTGTCCACACAGGCATGGAGTCTAGGGCGGATTTGTAATCAGCACGCGGCCTGTGTGCAATGCGAATTTAAACCATCTGTTCCATAAACAGATCAATAGGTCAATGAAGGGGGAAATGAAAAAGATCAGGCAAATGTATAAATAGACAAAAAGACAAAACCCATAAGGCTTTAATTTCCAGAAAGTGGCCTAGGGTAAAAAATTCCAATTCTACCCCAAAAGGTTTCTTAAAGGGACACTTTACTTGAAAAAATTACTTGCCCATCTTAATTATAATTGAATACATTGTAAGTAGCACTTTACTCTGATTGGCGTGTGTTTGCTACATGCCATCAACTGCACACAGTTTGTTAAGGAGCAGTATCCCCCCCTCTTTTAAACCAATCCCAATTCCACCGACCTGACTTTTTTACCACAAACCAATGTCAAGCCTTGCACACAGCAGACAGCATTTTCAACTGTCAAAACTCTGTCACATTCCAGCTACACTAAAATATTCACAAAGAATAGTTTTGAAAGCAAGGAACAGGATTGGACAGCTGAAACATTAAAAAAGTTTTAGATTGGATATCTAAAGAAATAGGGGGGCAGGTCACAAAAAATGATACAGTGGTGGTTGGTAAGAATTATACAGGGAGATTCAATAAAGTTCTTTAAAATGCTGCTAATTTTTCCCCAATCACGATATTATTAATTAGTATTTTAAGCCTAAACATCTGATTGGTTTTGGGCAAAAAATTCAGACATTTTAAAACGATAAGAACTTGGATGAATAACCGATGTTTCCAGTATGGTCAATTTTAAAATAACCTATTTTTCGGGGTAAGATGCCGTTACAATGTAGAAACTTGGCAATATTCATGGGTCAAAATACACTAAACAATATGAAGAAAGAAAGTTAATACTATAGCTTACATAGATGGGACCATTAAAATAAACATGTTGAAAGGTTACCTCCTCAGCCAGCCCTTAAAAGTAAATACTCAGGGGCAGATTGATAAATGATCGCACAAACAGGGAGATTCACTAAAGTTGTTATCTTTCAAAATGGTGGCTAATTTTGCCCCAACCAATCCCAATCTGGTTTAAACATTTGAAGCTAACACCTAATTGGTCGGGGGAAAAATTAGCCCATTTTTAACCCATAAGAACTTTTATTGAATCTTACTGAAAGAGTGCTTGTTGAACATTATTTATAAAAACTGTGGAGATGTGTGCCGTAGTATTGGCTTGTGCACTGAAAAATTGCCTTATTCGCGGCGGAAAAGAGAAATTGCTCTCTAGGCATCGAGCCATTACCACACCAGGGCGGCAAGCAAAAAATTTCCGCAAGGGGGGGTGGGGGGTCTTGAGAAAAAAAGAAACACTAATGTTATGTTGATTTTGGGGCAGATTTATTAAAGCAGAGAGGTGAATATGTGGTATCATTAGATCAACTGGAATGAATGTAGTTTGAAGAGTCGTTTTTCGATAGGTCACCGATGGATTCTTCAATTCAAGATGAATTGTACAAGAATCTGTTTATGGCAATGATGTACCCTGGAAATAATTTTTCCAAATTAGCATATCACAAGCCGAAAAGTGTTTTTTAAGGGCGTCGATTGGATGTGATTGGATAGTGGTAAGAGGTGTTATATAGGAAACGCCCAGATGTAAGTGTCAAAACAGCATTGACATGCAGACATTGGTGTTGAACCCCCCACCCTCTATTAGGCTTGGTTTCTTTATTTTCACATTAAATTACCTCCTTAAAGCCCTCTTGACCAGTCACTTCTTTGCCAATTATGTTTTGACATTCAATCTTCAGTATGTCCTGTATCCTTAGCAGGGGAAATTGGCTCTTATGCTGCTGGGCCATAGTTGATGCAGTTGTTGTTGGGTCTCCCCCACAGACCAATCTAGAGCATTCTTCACTGCACTGTGTGATGGATGTCGCTTTTTGTGTTTCGGTTATTTGTTTTTGGGATGTACCAATTGTTGCCTCAGTGTGTTATGTGGTTTAAAGCAGGACAGGATGACGGTGTTTGTTGTTTTATTGAAAATTTGTCTTCATTTATCGGAGGACCAATGCTACATATGGCAAGGACCATGTTCTTTCTCTGCTGCTTCTCCTTCACTCGTTGGATTGTTCTTTTCTTCCTTCTACTTCTTTGACAAAGGCCCCCAGTCCAGGATATCCACAAGTTTTTAAGGGCTCCTCTGAGATGTTTCATTCTTAGCATTCAATCTCTGTGCTAGTGGCGGAAGGTTTCCCACCTCAAAACCTCCCACATTTTGCCATTTCTGTGTACAAACACTCCCCTTTACCCGAATTCAGGCGGCACATTGCTTGGGGTATAATTGATTCCTCTATTCCTTTCTAATCACCATAACTGTGTTGCTAAAATCTGTAGCGTTTTTCTCCAAACACCAGAAATCAGTAGATTCCCCTCTCTTCCAACAACCAACGCTATGGTCTCATCCTATCAGGCCGGGGATATTGTAAACCTTACGGTTTCTGGTCTTCCTGCTTCCCATATTCTTCTCCTCTTTGGTTCCATACTTAACTCTGCACAAGATTGGCTCGCTCTCTAAACAATCAGGAATTAAATTAACATTTAAATCCCTTCGCTCTGTTGCCCTTATTCTTCTCTTGTGTAGCCATATGTCCATGCCATACCCCTCCGCTCATCCAGAACAAATACTTATACAGACCACCCTACTCACATTGCTCCTTATGGCCTTAAACTTTTACTATTGTTGGCTCCCGTCATCTGAATTTATTCCCTTGCTCTCTCATCAAGAAACATCAATAAACAAGTTGTAAATCAACTGATCATCCTATATCTCAGAGAACAGCACAGCAGAGGACTGTTGACATTGTACCAGTTATACTTCCACTCTTTCCGATGTATATGTAGGTATCTGTATGTTACACCAATTAGATTGTAAGAGCAATGGGGCAGGGATCCTTCTTCATGTACATGTTTCAAAGCACATTTAATGTATTTATTTTATTGCCTCCCCCTCCCCCCCTTGTATGATTTTTTGTATTCTATATTGGACAAGGCGCTGCGATCCCCAAGTGGTGCGATATAAATAAACATTATACATAATATATACAATGTCACCTGTGCGCCGCAGTTCGGCATATTTTTGCAGTTTTACCAGAATTTTTTTATCAAAAATCAGTAAGGCATTTTTCATAGCATGAACGAAATAAATGCATCTTGGGGAATGGCCCGAAATGGGTGTCTTTACTTTACTGGAATGTTCCATTTACAGGGACTATTTGTACCAGCAGTAAGTATGTTACCCTCATCAATATAACTGGTTAGATAATTAGCCTGCAGTTGCTGAAAATTAGGAAAATAGGTAATATAATAAAAGAGAGAATTCGTTCTCTGGGTGGTTTTTACACTATTTATCATATCTTTTTGCTGCAAAAACACCATCAGGGAAATTGCACCAAGAGGTGTGCTTTGACTTAAGATGTTATATCACTTCAGCTGGACTTAACCCCCCTATTGTGGCGGCTGTGTGGATAACGTGGAAGTCTTCCACACAGATAGATATAGAATGCACAGAGAGGAGGCAGCTCTTGGTGGACTGTGCTGCATATGTGTTTGGTACTTTTAAATAAACAAAGATAGGTGTTCAATTTAACACTAATACTTTGAAAAGCCAAACAAACAAACAAAATCTGTAGTGGGAAAAACTGCATCATACTGTTTGTGTGTTATTTCGGAGACATGTTAAGAGCCGATGCTCTTTATCACACGGCTCTGAAACACATTTCTGCCATATGCTGGACGGAGTGGAGTAGACTCGCAGCCCAAAAGATTTAAAGTGTTGTGAGTACCGGTTGTGCCATGGGTTGTCATTACTTGAAAACCACAGGGAGGTACTATTACCATCATATTAGCTGAACTTAACTTTTCGAACAATATTCAGCAGTACTAGCAAAAAAAAACTGTTTTTACCTCTTCTGCCACATAACTTTTACCTTTGATTGAAAAATTCGCCTTTTAAATAACTATGATGAAAAGAAATGTTGAAAGTTTCAAAATTTTGGTTTGTAAAGTCTGGAGGAAAAAAAATGTAAAAAAAATAATGACCCTTTTACAAAATATGTCCCTAGACCTTCCTTTCATTTTATTAGTAAATAAAGAAAAGTGGAACCTTAACCCTTCAGGGCCAGCGAGACATTTCATTTTTTTTTTGCGTTAATGTCAGCAGAATGTTCAGGATTTGGCCCTTAATCGCTTTTTTAGGAGGAAATTTTACAGTAGGAAACCTTGCAGAAATCAGGAATATTTATACATGTTTTTTCAGCACAAAGTTTACTAAACACGGTTTTGTGATGGTCCCCGCCTTTTGTCCCCCTACTAATCTGGCACGAGGTTTCACACCATCCGCCTCTCGGGACCCTAAGGGGGGGCCCAGGAGACGACGGAGAAGCGGCGGGCGGGGTCATGGGGAGCTAAAGGATAATCACCCCACAGAGAGAGAGATCTTACTTTTTCTAAAAGCTCCTGACTAACTCCACGGTACAACGATACCCAGAGATATATGTAGGTACCACGTTCCTGTACGGAGACCACCCCAAACTAAAACTGCACTTAGAATATTACACCAAATTAAAATGTGATAACCAATACTGACAGGTAACATAGAATATCTCCAAATATCTAAATATTCCCCACAGTGGCGATATTTTTGAAACGTACACACCGCAGGATTTACTGAGTGAGGTGTTCGAATCAAAAGCAGATACCGCGGCGCAGCTCTTGTCCAATTGTAAGTTGATTTCCACATTTTTCCTTTTTTCCTCAAACTGTTCAAATCCAGAGACCAAAAATCAATGGAATTTCAGCAAAAAACACGAGTGAGAAAGTTCAACACGCATCTCAAATTGAAAGCCTAAACCCTCCCAATAAAAAGGATGCCGCACATTCATGGGGTACACAGAGCATGGCCCAACTAACCCAGAGGGGACCAGTGTCAAGTAGCTGCGTAGCAGCAAAAAAAAAAAGGTGACCACCCAGGGTTTTTTTGTATTGAACAGTCTGCAGTTTGTTCCACCAAAAACACCCCCCAACTCAAGAATACCTCCACAAAACTAACTATACATCCTGTAATACTACCACACCTTCAGCTATGTAACGCTGTTGTAGTTCGTTCACTTCATACATCAATGCGTGGGGGGCGACAGTTCTTCGTAGAAGTTTGACTAAACGTTTTTATCAAGTTTTACAAAATATAATGAACATCAAACAACATTCAAAAGGTCGAATATGCAAACCTCATGGAATGTAAAAAAAAGGTTACCAAAATATCATTCCCAAAGTGTCTGAATCAAACGGGTATGCCATATGCATGGTTACACACGCAACGTGGAAGCGAAAGCCACGAAGTGAGACAATGCAACGATGGCTCAGAAAAACAATATTAAAGGGTATGTCCACCCTCTGAAACTATTTTTTAATATATATGAACCCCCCTGTCCCCCCCCCCAGCCTTTATAAAAAAATGCCCCAAACTTACTCTTCCTCTGCCGCGCTCAGGCCTCTTGCTTGCGAAAATGCAAGCAGAGGGCGGGACCAGCAGTCGCATCTCTGATTGGCATGAGCGGCAGCCAATCACGGACGGCGGGCGCTCGGCAGGAGTTCATTGCGGGGGGGAGGAAAGAGGGAGGTAAGAAAAAAATGTTTGGGGCGACGGGGCTGGGGGGAACGGGGGAAATTTATGTAAAGGGATTACACTAGGGGGAGGGAATCAATCGGGAGAGAGCGGAGGGGGAGAAGGGATGCAGTACGCATGCCAAACTTCTCCGGAGGCCAGGTAGGAGGCAGAGTCCTATATGGACTCGAGATCCTCCTTGGTGGGCATTTTTGGGGATTGGGGGGGGGCTAAAGAGAACCATATGGAGCTGGGATGTGAGGTAAGGATTAAATACACTACATGATGGGGCCAGTAGTGGGGGGGCTTACAGTCTTGGAGGGTGGGACATGCCCTTTAAAACCAAAAATATTTAGCCAATCCGAATTGGAAAACAGTCTTCAGTTTTCACAAAACAACCCCCGTAACTTAGAAAATATCCCACACAACTATATATCGTGAATCTAACACCTTCAGCTAGTAAGCATATTTTGTTCATCTTACCATCAATGGTAGTGGGCGCAGCAGTTAGTTATTTTGTAAGAGTTGTCGCACTTTTTTCTAGATTTGATGAAAAAATGAACAAAATCAACGTTCAAGGTAAAAAATCATGCCAAAATTTCAGGAAATATATACAAAAAAGTTACAAATATCAATACTCCTAAATGTCCTGATCAAACGGTATGCAATAGGCATGGTTACACACGCGGACATGGAAGCGAACAGCCACGAATGAGACCAATGCACAAATGGCTCAGAACAGCAAAAACAAAAACAATTTAGCCAACCCGCATTTGAACAGTCTTCAGTTTTTCCCACAAAACACCCCAACAAACTATATATCTGAAATCCACACCTTCATCTATGTAACGATGTAATTCTTCATTCATACCATCAATGGTGTGGGCCCGCCCGCGATCCCGCCAAGAAGGTCGCCACTTTTCTGCAACGCACACAACCAACAGTCGATACAAAAAACAACGTCAAACGGCGCCTACAACTAATCATGCCAACATTCTCAGGCCCATTGCACTCCCCCAAAACAGCAGTACCCCCCCATAGAAAATATCAATTTCCCAACGTCCCTGAATCCAACGGTATGTCATTATGTGTGGTTCACACGCGCGTTGTGTAGATATCGAGGAGGGAATGAGAGCAACGAGTCGGACATTTGGAGAGATCAAAGCGACAAGGCAGAGTGTAAGAATAAGATCAGAAGCGGAGCAGAGCAGAGCATCTGCACACGAGAGTGATGTGTATCACCAGGGCACAAAAAACGAACACCCCCACAAACTATATTTCCTCAAATATTACACACTTTCAACTACGGAAATGCTGTAGTTGTCATTCATACCATCCATGGGTGGGCGCAGTTCTTCATAGGAAGTTTGCATTTTTCGGCAGATTTTCTGAAAATAATTACAAAATCCACTTTCGAAGATAGAAATCATGCCAAATACCAATGAAAAGGGTAACAATTATAAACATGAAAAGTACCACATATCAATCTTCAAAAAGGCCCGAATCAAATTGTATTCCATATAATGGTTAACATACGTACATGGAATCGGAATAGCCACAAAAGTGAGCCAAATCAACAGTGGCCAATTACAGCAACTTTTCAGATTTTATCAGACTAAACGTCCCTCTTAGATTAGAAATACCCCCCCAAAACGATTATTTTGGAATCTACACCACCCTCAGCTAGCAACAGTGTCATTCTTTTATGCTGTGCACACAGAGACATGGACCACCAACTAGCTCAAATGGGAAGCATGCCCAAGTGCAATACAAGAAAAAAAATTCAAGTGCTCTGTAATTTGAAAGCCCTATGTTTTTCAACTAGATGATTCAAAGGTTGAAAATCATTCAAACCCACACCTTGACAAGCAAAAACTCCAACTAAATGTCAAGCTCAAACAGGTCCTGGAATCAAACGGTACTTGTATATGCTGGTGCACACAGAGAGTGGCCAAAACTAGCTCAAATGGGACGCATGCCCAAGTGCAATTACAAGAAAAATCTAAGTGTTCTGTTAATTGGAACAGCCTACGCTTTCAAAGGAAAACAGTCCGAAACTTGGAAATTACCCCCCCAACAAAGATATTTTTTGAATCTACACTCCTCAGCTATTGTTACGGTGCCAAAGCTTTCATACATACATGAAGAATTCCAGACACAGTATTCAAAAGAACTCGGTGTTTTTGGGAGATTTTGTGAAAATAAAATTAGATGATTCAAGGTTGAAATCTAGTTAAAACCCACGTGACAAGCAAAAAAACTAACAGTTAGTCAAAAACGTTCTTATCGTTTTAAATGGTGCTAATTTGCCCCAACAATCAGATATAGATGTCAAAATGTTAAATATGTTTGATTGTGGGTGGGGTTTAAAATTAGCACCATTAAACAATAAGAACTTTTATTGATCCCCTTGTAAATGTCAATCCACACTAAATGCCACACTAAGTCAATCTTCCACTGTCCTGAATCAAAACGGTATTCCATATGCATGGGGTGCACACAGAGCATAGCCACAAACTGCTCAAAATGGAATGCATGCCCAAGTGCAATTACAAGGAAGAAAAAATCAAAGTGCTCTGTAATTTCAACAGGTCTACACATTTCAAAGGAAACAGCTCTGAAACTTGGAAAATACCCCCCACAAACTATAATTTTGGAATATACAACATTTACATACGTGACATGTCATGCTTTCATATATACATTGAAGAATTCCAGGACACAGTTAAATCCATAGAACCGGTGCTTTTTAGGAGATTTGTAAAAAATATAATAAGGTGATTCAAAGGTTGAATCCTACCTAAACCACTGACAAGTAAAAAAAGCCACTAAATGGCAATCCCCACATGTCTGAATCCAAATTTTTAGTATGCCCATATGAGTGGGTGCACACAGAGGCGTGGCCACCCAAGTGTTCTGTAATTTTTAACAGCCGATTCAACGTGGAAAACCCCCCCACAAAAACTATATATTTTTAGAAGTACACACCTTTAACTACATAAAGGTGTCATGCTTTCGATATAAATGAAGAATTCCAGACGATGTTATTCATAGACATCCTGCTTTTAGGAATTTTGTGAAAAAATAAAATAAGAGGTTGATGATATCCTACCTAACTAACTGGCAAGTAAAAAAAAACCCCACTAAATGGAATCTCCCAAATGTCATGGACCTGAATCAAACTGGTTATGCATATATGGGTGGTGCAAACGAGACGGGGCACCCAAACTAGCGAAAATGGGACCAGGTGCAATTGCAATTACAAGAAAAAATTTTAAAAGCAACAACTCGCCCCCCACCCCACTCCCCCTTTAGTGGTATTTTAGTGAAAACCAGTGTTTTTTAGCTTTTAGGGGTAGCACACAGTTTTTGCACCCTTTACGATCTAAATTCAATTCCAAGTAATTAAGATGAATAAAGACATACGTCCATCAGTCCAACCTATCACTTTTTTTTAACCCTACCTAACGTTATCCAGAGGAGGCAAAAAAAAACAGCTAAAAAAGGGGGGAAAATTCCTTCCTGACTCCAACGGCAATCGGAAAGTATCCTGGATCCAACCAGATCTATATTGCATTAATACCAGTAATTCAATATTTTTATTTTAGAAACTTATCAGGCCTTTTTAAAGTATTCAATGAAATGCTTACCACCATTCTGCTTGAAGATAGTTCCACAGTTTCACCGTTCTTCACGTAAAGAAAACCTCTCCTAACCTGAAGATGAACTTCTTTCTTCAACCTTAAAGGAGGTCCACGGTCATCTGATATGACCTTTAGTGAAACAATGACACCAGAGAGTCATTGGTGGGCCATTAAGAATTTGATAAGGTTATCATTGTTCCCCACGCAACCACAGCTTCCCAATTTAATGTAAACAGCCCTAATTGTTCTAATCTGCAGCATATCACGCCCCTCCATTTTGGCTACAGCTGCAAATGTCTAACTCAAAATAGGCTTGGGTTCCTTGAAATCGAACAAATAATGATCTGCGTTTACTTAAACGGATTATCACCAGGGGCATTGGGAAGCTTGGAGAAGACACAGTTTTGCTACTTTATAGTTTTAGGGTTAAAAAAGGAAAAAAAAAAGGTGTGTGGTTTCACTTAAGAATTTTTTGTGTGCATTTCCCCTTTTTTGTTTCATTCCAAAGATGATATCAAATCATTCTTAGGGAATGATAACGAACTTTGGGATATGGGAATAAATGCCTGTCTCCAATTGAAATCCGATCGGAAAAATCTCTTTCAAAGGATTCATTCAGGAAGTGATTTTTTCATCATTGGCAAAATCAATAACTTGGTGATCAGAAGAGATCCCATATTTTTGATCTCTGTCCCATTTTTTTTAGTCTGTGTATGAAACCAAAAAGAAAAAATCCTTTGTCCTTCACCACTGAAGCTTTACTATACCAGGTACTGCACAGTGATCTGAATGAGATCGCAGTGCAGTACCTCCACAGACCACCAGGGCAGCCTCCTTACCACTCTTGGGAAGACCCTGTGAAGGAGGAAAGCTCCAGACATCATGGGTCTCCCTTTCCGCTCTGAATTATTCCTCCACGTGGGACCGGCTTTCCTGCTAGTGGTCACGGCAAAAAGGTAGGATATCTCACGATCCCCCCTCGGATTGGCAAAACGGATCGAGGGGGCTAGGGGGGCAGTTGAATCTGCCCCCGATTGCCCCTAGCGCGGCCACAGATTTTTTTTTTTAAAGGGACAGAACAGAAACAGTATTCACGTCTGTGGCAGTTGAGGCTTTCTGCACAGAACGTGAATATACGATCTGTGGCAGTTGAAAGGGTTAAAAAAGCGATCTTAGGGAAAAATGGAACATCGATGATCATATTACAGAAATGCTTGAAAATAGTCTATAACCCCCCTGGCGTAGTTTATTAGTATGAGAAACACTCCGCATGTATTGACACCTTCCCATAGACACCATTGGCAGACTAGATAAACGGCAACTTATGCGTTTTTGCCAACGCGGACTTAGTGATTTTGAATGCGACCGAAGCGTTAAAACTAAATAAAATGCTTTTTTGGAGAGAACTGGTGAGGCAGTAATGACTTTCTCCAATGGTTTTCACTGCTTTAGGAAATTGCGGAGAAGTCCAAATTGGCGAAAGGTGGTGATAATGGTGGGTGAAGAATTTTTACAAACCTTTAAAAATTACCCCTCGAGTCACAGTCAGCACTGACAGAAATCATTACTTTTAAAGGCATTTCCCCAACTGAAAAATTGCATATGAGATAAATCATATCCCCCACCCAAACTGCACTAGTTCAAAAACTGAAACATAGGCACATTGGGTCCCTCAGTGCCTTATCCGGACCAGCACGACCTAGAATCTAAAACCTTAGTGAGCTATTCAGAATGCCAATGCTCAAAAAGCAAATCAGGACTCACACATTCTTGAATTGTCACATGAAATTAAATCCCATCTAGTGTTGTATAGGAAAAACTGGAATCAGCAAGTCGTACACCTTTAAATCTCCCACGATGCATAGAGAGCAATCCATAATTCTGTCAGTATGGGAGTTTAGCGAGTTGAGTGTGTTTTATGGAGTGTTTAAAGCGGTTGTAATGTTGCAAGGTTCCTTAAAATATGTCGACTGAATTCTAATGTCAATTGATATTAACGTTTAATAACATTGTATACCCAGGAACATCACTGAAAAGTGCATAAGGATTTCTGAGCCAAGAAGAAACATGGCATATAAAATATCGCAAGGAAAGGAGTATTTTCAAGCTGTATTTAATAGAAACACGAACCTACTTGTCTATGATAAAAATGTCTCTTGTCTCAATGATTATTGGACGATCATCCTATCAGATAAAATCAAGCGGGTTTCCTAATGATAATCTGTTCTGAGCTCTATCACATACACAACATCTTGATGTAATAAAGGAGTGGCAAAAAAGGGAGAAACATGGGGTGAGATGATAGGAGGGATGTGAAGGAGATAGAGAAAAGAACTGCCTGCTGGTTTTAGCGTGAGGTTGTTATATCCGGACTAAGAAAAAGTAAGTACGGAGCCTATAATCTTTATAGTTCTATTATTGCGCAGCACATAACATGTTAAGCAGTAAGATGATAATTGCCAGTCATCAGGGACAGTTTGTTTTTTTCTTTTGCACTTGTCTTGATTGCCACAAGCTCATAGCATTAGGTGCTCCCAGTATCTGACCACAAGAATGAGCGGATGATGAACATCTCCGTACAGGGGGGCGATAATTGCTATGGCGTTAGGTTGGTCATATTGGTTGTCTGACGAGCGATTCAAGAATTGAGACACGCCCAACCTGAATGACCAACAAGTACAATTAAAAATATGGCAGCCACATGCGTCGATTGTACAGTGTAGGGGCCTTAAAAGGCTGTCCACCCCCAAAACGAAAAATATGATCCGTGCTGTCCCACTGTGTAGTGTTCGTCAAAAACCCGTACCTTTCTACCTTGTCCTTAGGGTGTTCTGCAGTAACTATGAAAATGCCAGAAACGTGAAGGAGTAGGGCCTGCCTATGTTAATCCTGTATCCACCCGTTTCCCTGTATCCTAGAGGACTCAGCTTTCGCTCTGTGTGAGCTCCCTTCCTCCGGATCCCTTGTCGCTGCACCTAATCTATAAGAAAAAAAAAGTTGCTGTGGGCAAACCCCCATCCCCCCCATTAAACCCTAAATGATAGGGTCTATACTTTAAAAAGTTGTCCATCCTGGAAAGTCGAGCAATCAAGGCAGTGGTCAAGGGAACTTTTTAAACTTGTAAACCCTTTAGCGGTTAGGGGTGAGGGGGGTCCCCTGCACTACAAGAAGTAGATTTGGGTGGAGCTACCGTTACGTATCGCTAGGATAGTATTTGAGGTTTGAATAAAGACATACGCCATCCAGTCCAACCCATCTAGACAATATCCTCATTTCCTGCCTAACTGTTGATCCAGAGGAAGGCAAAAAAAACCCCACCAAATTTTGAAGGGGGAAAAACTTCCTTCCTGACTCCAAGTGGCAATCGGAATTTCCCTGGATAAACTCTACTAGTTGTATCAATACCAGGAACTTGCACTTCCTTGTTGCAGAAACTCATCCAGCTTTTTGGTTAAAATGACACAATAACCCTGCCATTACAAACATCCCCAACGAAGGACAGTTCCTGTCCTTACCGTTCTCACAGTGAAAAAAACCCTTTCGAGCTTGAAGCCTAAACCTGTTTTTTCTTCAAGATCTTAGGGATGTCCTCGTTGCCTTTGACATTGTTCTCTGTGAACAATGCCCCAGATAGTTTATTGTAGGCCCGTTAAATGTATTATACCACAGTAATTCATATCCTCCACGCATAGCGCCTTGTCTCCAGCGTACCATAATTGTAACTTTTCCAGTCTCTCTTCATATTCAAGCTCCCCAATCCCTATTGTAATTTAGTTGCCCTTCTCTGAACCCTTCCATTTCAAAGATGTCCTTTTTGGACACAGGATTCCAAGAAATGCACTGCATTTCCAATGAGGCCTTAACAATGCCTTTGTAAGAGGGGAGAATTACCATTTCCTCCCTTGAATCCTACCTCGCTTTATTCAAGACAATACCAGGATGCTCTGGCTGTTGTCGCTGGCACTGCTTTGGCTACCTTTACGTTTGTATCCACAAAACTACACGATCCGTTCCAAACAGGGATCACTTAACACAGAGCCATTTATCAGTATAAGTAGCCAAAAGTTATTTTAAGTCCAAAACATGCATCACCTTACATTAATTTTTTCAACATTTGAATTTATCTGCCACTTAGAGCCCAATGTGATAATCTATCTAGATCCCTTGCAACGAGTGCACATTTCTCTGAAGTTTTTAATGGTCGACAAAGTTTGTGTCGTCGAACACACAGAAACCTGGCTACATCCCCACTTCCAAATCATTAATAAATCGAATTAAATAGAAGCGGCCCCAAACAGAACCCTGTGGCAACCCCACGTAGCACTTTAGTCCATAATGATGACAGCCCCCGCCCGCGCCGCCCTCCAACCGCGGCGGGATACAGGAGGAGGGTACCAGGACCGGCGGGATCACAGCAGCTGGCCGAAGCAGGAGAACGAGACTCCACGGGGGCATGACAAGAGAACAGTGAGCGGAAAGGCTAGACGAAATAAGATGCTTGATATTCACAGCGGTGGTGGCCATGCCCCGATTAACGATTAACAGCGAGCATCCCCTATGACAACAGCAAATGTGTTGGCCCACTCGAACGCGCCCGGCGCACAAACAGGAGACGAGGATGCCAACCATACCTTCGCTGGTAGGATGTGGGAACGAAGTCTGAGATGAGGTCATGTGGATCGGGGTACTGTAGCGGGAAAAAGCAGCCTGTGGTAGTACACTACATCTATGTGTGCTGCATTTTAGGAGGTATACCACGAGTCTAAAGTAACTTAACTTAGTACCACAGGTACTTAACAGACAATTACACATACAAAACACACACATACCAGACAAGCATTTCACTTACAATTTACAGCCAGCGCGGGGCAGATGCAGGATTTTAAGGGAGGGATTTCTGAAAGTGTTATCATTTTTAGCCTGCCTCGTTTTAAAGGCAACCCCGGTTAAAATGTAATTATTAAATCTGCAGAATCCCTGTAATTACAATGTGGCCTTGTCAGTTAGTCTTAAATGTTGGTTTCTCCAACAAGTGTTTTATATGTATATTATTGTTCGTACTCTTTAAGGTATAGAGGGGGACCCCTTGTCTCCTCCTTTGTGAGTTAAAACAGTGTGCTGTTCAAGTCTTCTGATATGCCCTATGTGTAAGTGCGTAACAGCACAAAGGCATCAGGGTGTGTTTTTAGGATTGTGTCTAACTAAATAATATTGAATTTTTCCAGTTTCCTATGTCGAGTGGCCACTATCAGTGTCTATGTGATCAATTTTAAATCTCACTTACTTTCATGTCTATGTCTTGGATTCCCATTGGTTTAATCGCATTTCAGACTAACACCCCTTTAACTCAAGATGCAGGTAGGTAACTGTATTCCACCAAAACACCTTTGGGTAGGACGATATTATATGGGTGATAGAGCTAATAGGCGATATATAGTGATAAGAGATCAACATGTGTGGGAATACATGGGTCTGAGTGGTCATCATGCACCAAACTGACGTTAGCCGAATTTATACCTGGTCGGGCTGGGGATTTAAACCCATGGCTATTCTAACAAATATTGGACTTACTGAGTGCTATGTAGACTCAGATTTTTGCTGTTCACTGCACAGCCTGCGGAACCAGGAGGTACAAGCTAAAACTAAGAACCCAATCAGCCATGCAACATCTGTTTCCAGTTTAAAGGGATTACACAGGAAATTAATTCCCTTTAAAACAAACCACCAATAATATAAATTCTCTTTGGAAGACATTGTAGCATAGCCAGTGGCAGTGCTTGGCTGCGTTTGAAACCCAAATAAGCTACAGGTCATTAAAGTTTATTGGTCAAGTGTTATGGAATTTAGATTCTATTTTACTAGTCAAAGTTTACCTTTCCTATTATTTGCTGCATCCAATTCAGATTCTTAGCTGCAGGTAACCCAGTAAATAATAACATTCTGATGGTTTGCTGCAAAATAGAAACAACTTTGGTGGCATTACTGTATGTCATTTAAGGGCAAGCTATGCCCCACATAAAAAGAATATATAGTATAACCAAACACACACAACCAAACTACGCAATAGTAGAAAGTTGAAAGATATAAGCCTACCTGAAATCGGCCACAATGTCATGTTGTCCGTGTTTCTCTTCATGATTCTTCTAGTTACCCATGGACGTATTAGTAAAATCTAATCTCTTTACCTGCCTATGTCTGGGGCATGCTTAAGCTCATACCAGCTCTGAAAATTGTTCAAAGGGGCCGATAACAAAATAGCCATTAGCACACACACTACTCCATAGTTTTTCTCCGAGGCCTCATAGCATACAGGCATATCAGCAAAATATACGCTTGATTTGATTTACAAAGAGCGCAAAACATGTCATAGCATGTGAGAACGGCTAGGTGGCCTTAGGGCCCTTAATATCGGGTTTATGGATTGGCAAACATGGTGCATGTTTAGATGCTTTGTAGTGGTAATAACCAGTGTTAATGTTTGTTAAATCTGTTTAGTCGTGGAATTCACTTAAGCCTAAGGAGTTTAATTGATTTAGAACTCAGATGATATATATAATTTGTTAAGATAGCTTTCACAAGTATAGATTACACAATGATAGCTAACAGCACAGAGCATCACTAAGGACAAGATTAAATTGGAACCAAACAGTACTATTGACTTGGCTGGAACGTGTCCATCATTGTCAATACTGGAGGATAACTTAATAAGAAAAAACCTAATCAACTGACTTGTACCCTCGAGAAAAATGTATTTCAGGAATTAGTTCCTCAAAACTAGTGTAAAAACAACTAGTGTAAAAAGAGACCTAGTGTAAAAAAGTGTAAAAGAAAAGAACTAGTGTAGAAAGACCCATGTAAATAAAGAAGAATTAGTTTAAGAGTAACTAGTGTACAAACGAAAAGAACTAGTGTAAAGAATTCTCGTAATTTCAAAACATGTGAGGAAATACATATTTTCAAAAATTTTCGAAATTACAGGATTCTTTCTCGTATTTTCGAAGAGTTTTCTTGTCATTATATGGTTTAAACTGGGTCCGCTAGAGCCGGCCTCGGGGACCGGATTTTGCGCAAGTTCCGATAGTTCGGGATAGTTTATATTAGAAAGAGAGCTGCAGTGGACGTATAATTGAACTAGTCACTTATGACATCACTGAGTTATCTAAGTAAGGATTCTCGCCACTGCGCTCTCCATTGAAAGGCGAGAGACGTGTGTGTATTATATAATGAATATATCAAGTTACCACTGCAAAATATAAATATACCTACTGCGAATGATAATGTAAAAATTATCTTACCTATGAAAAAATATATACCTTGCAATATATAATGTAATAATTCATTCAACTCACTGAAAAATATATTACCTACTGCCAATAGATAATGTATATATCATTACCTACTGAGAAATAATATTACCTACTGCAATATAAATGTATATATCATACCTACTGTAAAAATATATAGCTCTACTGTCAATATATAATGTAATATAATCATTACCTACTGCCAAAATATAATTATTACCTACTGCAAATATAATATAATACTCATTCCACTGCATATTATTAATGATATTACATGACTGCTAATCAATGTGTATACTATAATGATATAGACTACTGCAATATATAGTTATTTAACCTATGCTATGATAATGTGATATATTACTACTGCTATATAAATGTGATTATTACTACTGCTAATATATAATGGGGATACTATTACCTACTGCTATATATACATGTGGATCATATTACCTACTGCTATATATAATGTGATATATGACCTACTGCAATATATAATATATCATTCCCTACTGCAATAGATAATGTGATATAGTTACCTACCCTTGCAATATATAATGTGATCTATTACCTACTCTCAAATATGTATATTACTATGTATATGTTATATTTACCTACTGCTATATATAAGTGATATATGACCTACTGCTAATATAATTGTATCTATCCTACTGCGACTATATAATGTGAATTATTACCTCTGACTATATATAATGTGATAATTTACCTACTCAAATATATAATTGATATTTCCTACTGCACTTATATAATATGATGTATCATACTACATTATACTGTACATAACTACTACTAATATACTAATTATATTTACCTACTGCGATATATAATGTGATATATTTTACCACTGATCTGTATAAGATGTATATATTACATACTGCAGCACATAATTACAGTTTATAATGTGATATATTACCTACGGATAGTATAAGTGTGATATATGTACCGACTGCTATCTAAATGTGATATTACCTCTGCTATTACTAAGGTATATACTACGCAAGATAAACTGTGAGGTTTCCCGGCGGTAGTAGGCCTAAATCGAGATAGGTACGGACATGAGTATATATAATGTGATATATTACCCTACTGCATATATACTACATATGTGATATATACTACTGCATTAGGATATACTACGTGTATATATTGTTTACTATATATATAGTGCTAATTATATGCTATATGATATGTACCTACTTGCTTATGTGATAAACTACTGCAATATAATTGATATATTACCTACTGCTATTTAGAAAAATCCTCATTGTAGAATCCAAATATAACTTGGATGTCAGGATTGTACATTTCAAGGGTTTAGATGGCTGTGGCTTCATGCAAGAAATTGATACATGACAAACTAAACTGCAGTTTATTTGGGGAAATTTGTGCTATCTTTAAATTGATACTGTCGTGGTTAATTCGCAACGAGAATAGATCCAGACGGGTAAGACTTGATTTATGTGTCCACTAAGAGACTATGTGGATTGTCATTGTCTGTAACTATTATGATGCTGTAGCAGGGGGGAGGAAAGAAAGCTGCAAAATTAAAAAATTAAAATAAAAAATAATAAAATACCAGGTGGGTCAGCTGATACACGGGAACCAAAAATTTTTTTTTACAGAGAGAGAGTTACATAACAACACAAAATCTCGGAAGGCCACAAGACGATTTGTGCAAAAATGCACAGGAGAAGAAAGAACTGTTATCTATTAAAGGACGCACTCGACAAACAGATAAAATGACTTTTGTATCTCAATATGGGAATGTTATAGCCAAGAGATAGAAAAGATCATTAAAAGACACTGGTCGCTATTGCAAACATGATGTGAAATATGGGCATTGTTCTTGACGTCCCCTAGGTTTTGTTATAAAAGAGGAGCTATTGAGGGACAAACTCTGTCCTTCTGACCTATCGGTACAGAAAAACAGCAGCAATTGGACACTAAACGCAAGGGTACATTTCCTGTGTTATGTGTAACTGCTGCGGGTCCATAATAAGGGCAAAGAGGAATGCCGCCGCTTTGGCACAAAATCAAATGCGACATTACTCCACCTGTGACCACGAAATGTCGTATATAGATCAAGTTCCCATGTGGAAAAGTGTATATAGGACCGACGAGTCAAGGGTAAAATTCGGTACAGAGAGCATAAGAGCAACATCTGGAATTTTGCCCCGAATAGCCATAATGACACATCAGAGGCCAGAACTTAATGAACAGCGACTAAAGTTAGTTCAACTGGTGCATATAGCACAGAATGTAAAAACACCATATAGGGTACAACGTAACATTGAATAATGAAAATGAATCTGTAAATAAGGTAACTCTGAGTTTTAACAAAGTACATGAAAGGTTTTAGTTTGATTTGTTTAATACAATAGATAATGTTTATACTTTATGATACACAGGTCACTTTCTTTAACACATTGTTTACAATTGGCACTTTAATTTTGAATGAAACAGATAGGCTTTTAATTAATTGTTGAGATATTGACACTGTTGTAGTCATTGACATATTGGCACTTTATAGATTAAAGATAGTGACGCCACACTGGCATTTTACTGGTATTGTATGATGGTATGTTATGCACTTTATGGAACTTTATTATCATAGAATATTCTTTGCTTTTAGAGAGTCAACGACGGCTCAGATTGGATTAACTGCTTTCATCAATGGGATGGACTTTATGGGGATGGTTGGGTATTTAATTGCTTCACTCCTATTCACATGTGTGTTGCTTGAGAAAAGAACTCATGTAGTTCGAAAACATGTCGCAACAATAACTACACTGCTTGGAATTGCAGTGTGGTGTTCCCCTTCTACTATTTGCATATTTTCTATCAATTGTACATGCTGGGGGTATTGATTTGGTGGGAGAAATCTTGAATTGTTGTGGGCATGCAGGCAGAATTGGCTAGATGCAAAGCTATTTGGAGGGGCCTTAACATTTTTTGGGTAATATATAACTTGAAGATTGAGTTGGAGGGGGGCAAGGTCTCCAGGGCAATAGATAAAGCAGAGAGAAGGTAATGAATAATGCTATGTGCTTGTTTATGGACTCTTTAAAGGGAGGGGTTTTGAACATCCTGATATGGACTTTAAATGTTTAGACCAGATGGGGTTCATTTGTCTGATGTTGGATTGGCAATTTTCATAAATAGTTTTCAGGAATACTTGGAAAAAGTGGCTAGTTGAGGTCCATGGCGGCAGGAGTCCCCTCCTTTTTGTGGCGGAATGCGGTCTCCCCTCCCCCAAACAGGGGTTTAGAGGTGCCATGGAAATCAGTTATGGTACCCTACCGGCAGCACTGAGTCTATGCTTCAGGTTGCATTAAGGTGGACCAAGGGTGTATGGGGCACTGGTAGAGGTCGGACGACGATCCGATTGTCTAAACCTCCACACCCAGCTGATGTGCGAGGGACTTAGCTGGTGGGAGTTGATTTAGGCCAGCTGATGTGCAGGGGGACTCAACTGGCTAGGGCGGGTGAATGATTGGTTATGACAATCAATTTAAGGCCAGTGATGTGCAGGGGACTAGCTGGCAGGGCGGTGAATGATTGGGGCTAAATCAAGCCTGTTAATACCAATCATTTATGCCAGCATGTGCAGGGACTCGGCTGGCAAGGGCGGTGAAGGATGGGGCTGAATCAAACCTGTTAATACCAATCATTTCTGGTAGGTATGGATGATGGATAATCCCGTTGCTAGACTTCCACACCACTGATGTGCAGGGACTCAGCTGGCAGGCGTGAAGATTGGTTAGCCAATCAATTAAGGCCGCTGGTCAGGGGACTCACTGCAAGGGCGGTGAATGATTGGGGCTAAAACAAAGCCTGTTAATACCAACATTATGCCAGCATGGCAGGGGATCGGCTGGCAGGGCGGTGAGGATAATGGGGCTGAAACAAAGCCTGTTAATACCAATTCAAGCCGCGGATATGCAGGGGACTCAACCAAGGGTGGTAACATTGTTTCTAATCGAAGCCGGATAATCTAATCGTCTATGGGGGAGGAAGACCGCATTTAGGATTTGTTTAGAAGGGGACTCTGCAATAGTTTGTTATATATATAGATTTAGGGAGATTCAATACAAGTCTTATTGTTTAAAATGGTGCTTATTTTGCCCCAACCAATGCAGATCTTATTTAACATTTGTAAGCTACATCTGATTGTTTGGGGCAAAATTAGCACAATTTTAAATGATAAGAACTTTTATTGAATAACCCTGATTGTTTATTAATAAAGTGACCTCCATGTTTTTTCCACTTAGAGATGTGGTGTGTGTGTTTTTTTCCTGCGAATTTAGGTTTATTAATTTTCCTAAAAATAAGAGTATAATAGTGGTTATAAGAATGTTGGTTTTTTATAGTGGGGTCCCTAACCCTAATAAAAGAGCAGATGCGACTGAATGCAGGTAAGGTTCAGGATCACGAAGGCCTCAAGCCTTAATTTTAGTTTATCAAGGGGAAGGGAAAGGGAAACAGTTCCCTACTGACCAGGTATAGAAAAAAGGGGTGGAAACTAGTGAATGGTGGGAAAGTAAGGGGAGGAGTTTTAGGTATATAGGTGAGCATGAGAAATTTGAAATCAGAACTAACCTTTTTCTTGTTTGGTTTTTCCCACCCTCCCTCCCGGAGACGGGAGAGAATACAAGTTGTGGAAATCTTACTATGGAGGTTCACTGAAGGGCAAGAGGGGGGTAAAGAAATGTTTGATATTTAAAAGGGCGGAATGCGATTTCCCCCGCCCCAAACAGCGGTTGTAAGAGGTGGCCCATGGAACATAAGTTTATGGGAACCCCCACGGCAGCACTGAGCTATGCATTCAGGTTGCATTAAGGTTGCCAAGTGTATGGGGCACCTGGGTAGTACGGATATGGGAATCCCGGATTGTCTAAACCTCCACAACCAGCTGATTGCAGGGGGACTCGGCTGGCTAGGGCGTGTGACTGATTGGGATAAATCAAAGCCCTGTTAAAGTACCAAATTTTGGTAGGTATGGATGATGGGAATCAACCGTGTCTAGAATTCCACACACCATGCTGATGTGGCAGGGGGAACTCAGTGGGCTAGGGCGGTGATGATTGGTTATGCCAATTAATTTTAGGCCAGCTGATTGCGGAGGGGGGGACTCAGCTGGCAGGGCGGGGTGAATCATTGGGGCTAAAATCAAAGCCTGTTAATACCATCAGTTTAATGGCCCAGCCGATTCGGCTGGGTCAGCTGGCAAAGGCGTGGAAGGATGGGTGAAATCAAAGCCTTTATACCAATGAATGCCAGCATGATGGTGCAGGGACTCACCTGGCAAGGAGCGGTGAATGATTGGGGCTAATGAGCCGCATAATACTAACTCTATGGGGAGGAAGACTGCAGATGTAGTTTAGAAGGGGACTCCTGAATTGTTTGTTTTATATATAGTATATATATAATATATATAGTATACACCCACATCTATATATGATTCCCTATTCATTAAATTAAGAGCACTCAAAAGGAATGCCATCAGCAATAATCCAAAAAACTTTTTATTTGGGCCTTAACGCATTTCCGCCCTCAGGGGCCGTCAATCAGAGGGCCGGAAACACTAAGTCACAATAAAAGTTTTTTGGTTATTTTGCGATGGAAGGTCCTCTTTGAGTGCTCTTTTGTGGATATTAGTGGTGGATGTGTAAGGATAGCACGGGGGGGCATTGGCAAAAGTGGTGAGTGGGCGGTCCACAATGACTATTGTTTATATATATATTGGTTTTTATTAATTAGGACCCTCCATTTTTTGCCACTTAGAGAATGTGTTGTGGTGTTGTTTTTCCTGCGAAGTTAGGTTTTGTTATTTTCCCTAAAAAATAAGAGTAATAAGTGGTTTTATAGAATGGCAGTTTTTTAAGGTGGCGCCGCGTGGGGATCTCTAAACCCATAATACCTTATTGCAAGTTGAGCAATAAATTATTTCACAGTTGTTTTTAAAAAGCAAGACAAAAAATACAAAGACGTTGAAAGTCCACTTTTCGTCCCTGAAACGTGGGGTTTAGTTACTAAACTTGAACTAAACTTTCAATCCATTTGACCTAGGTCCATTCATCCAAGTCATGGTATATCTGTAATATTCATCCTCAAGGTCGGGTAATCTGTAATATATCCACCCAGGTCAGGTATATTCTGTAATATTAATTTATCCGAAGCATCATGGATATCTGTAATGATTAATTCATCCAGTCATGGTATATATCTGTAATAATTACAATTCATACCAGGTTCATGGTATATCTGAAATATTCAAATTTATCCAGGTACACAGTATATCTGTAATATTCATTTATCCAGGTCATGGTATATCTGTATTAGTCATCTCATCAAGGTAATGGTATATCTTGTATGCACTGTACATTATGTACTGCATTGTGCTGTATGTACTGTACTGTATGTACTGTATTGTGCTGTATGCACTGTACATTATGTACTGCATTGTGCTGTATGTACTGTACTGTATGTACTGTATTGTGCTGTATGTACTGTACACTATGTACTGTATTGTGCTGTATGTACTGTACTGTATGTACTGTATTGTGCTGTATGCACTGTACATTATGTACTGCATTGTGCTGTATGTACTGTACTGTATGTACTGTATTGTGCTGTATGCACTGTACATTATATACTGCATTGTGCTGTATGTACTGTACATTATGTACTGTATTGTGCTGTATCTAGTGTCTTGTCTGTACTGTACTGTTCTGTTGGTACTTTATCATATGTACTGTATTGTGAATGAGAGAAGTACTAATAGAAATACTATGGAATACACTAATGAAGATGACTTAATAGAATTACTAATGGAAATACTAATGGAAATACTAATAGAATTATGGAAATACTAATAGAATTACTAATAGAAATACTAATGGAAATACTAATAGAATTACTAATAGTAATACTAATGGAAATACTAATAGAATTACTAATGGAAATACTAATAGAATTACTGATAGGAATACTAATGGAAAAACTTATGGAAATACTAATAGAAATACTAATAGAATTACTGAGAAAAAAACCCTAATGGAAATACTAACAGAATTACTAATAGAAATACTATTGAAAAAACAAATAGAATAGACTAATAGAATAAGTAATATAAATACTAATAGTAATAATAATAAATACTAACATAATTACTAGTGGAAATACTAATGGAAATACTAATAGAAATAGATTAGAAGTATAACTGTGTTAAAGGAATGCAGCAGCACATGGAATTTCCAGCAGGCAAAGGACAATTAGGAGAAAATTAGAGAAGAACAGAGAGCAAAAAAGAGAGAACAGGGGTATCTAAGTAAAATTATTGGGTCAATAAATAAATAAACAGGAGCGGAGATGGATGGATAAGGATAGCTGAAATGAATAAAGTGCAGCCAAAATTGGAGAGGAGATATGAAAAAACTATTTGAAGAATAACAGAAAATGGGTAGCAGAACAGAGAGAAAGACAGAATTTGGCAAAAGATACCACAAGGTGAAGGGGAAAAGAATAGAGGGAAGATTAGAACATACAGGACTGGGTAAAGGGAATACAGGGAGAAGGGAAGAAATACGGGGAAGAATAGAACAGACAGAATTGGGTAAAGGGAATACAGGGAGAAGGGTAGAAGAACGGGGAAGAATAGAATAGACAGAATTGGGTAAAGGGAATTCATGGAGAAGGGGAGAAGAACAAGGGGAAAATAAAATAGACAGAATCGGATAAAGGGAATTCAAGGAGAAGGGGAGAAGAACAGGGGGAAGAAAAGACAGTTGGGTAAAGGGAATACAGGGAGAAGGGGAGAAGAACAGGGGGAAGAAAAGACAGTTGGGTAAAGGTTCTTCTCCCTTCTCCTTGTATTCCCTTTAACCCAACTGTCTTTTCTTCCCCTGTTCTTCTCCCCTTCTCCCTGTATTCCCTTTACCCACTGTCTTTTCTCCCCCTGTTCTTCTCCCTCCTTCTCCTTGAATTCCCTTATCCGATTCTGTCATTTTATTTTCCCCTTGTTCTTCTCCCCTCTCTCCATGGAATTCCCTTTACCCAATTCTGTCTTTCTATTCTTCCCCGTTCTTCTACCCTTCTCCCTGTATTCCCTTTACCCAATTCTGTCTGTTCTTTCTTCCCGTATTTCTTCCTTCTCCCTGTATTCCCTTTACCAGTCCTGTATGTTCTAATCTTCCCTCATTCTTTTCCCCTTCACCTTTTGGTATCTTTTGCCAAATTCTGTCTTCTCTCTGTCCTGCTACCCATTTTCTGTTATTCTTCAAATAGTTTTTTCATATCCCTCTCCAATTTTGGCTGCACTTTATCATTTCAGCTATCCTATCCATCCATCCGCTCCTGTTTATTTTATTGACCCAATAATTTTACTTAGATATTTCTCTCTTTTTTGCTCTCTGTTCTTCTCTATTTTCTCCTAATTGTCCTTTGCCTGCTGGAAATTCCATGTGCTGCTGCATTCCTTAACACAGTTATACTTCTAATCTATTTCTATTAGTATTTCATTAGTTTCCACTAGTAATTTGTTATTATTTATTATATTACTATTAGTATTAATTTACTTATTCTATTAGTCATTCTATTTGTTTTTTCAATAGTATTTCTATTAGTAATTCTGTTTATTTCCATTAGGGTTTTTTCTCAGTAATTCTATTAGTATTTCTATTAGTATTTCCATAAAGTTTTTCCATTAGTATTCCTATCATAATCTATTAGTATTTCCATTAGTATTCTATTAGTATTTCCATTAGTATACTATTAGTAATTCTATTAGTATTTCCATTAGTATTTCTATTAGTAATTCTATTAGTATTTCCATAATTCTATTAGTATTTCCATTAGTATTTCCATTAGTAATTCTATTAGTATTTCCATTAGTATTTCCATTAGTAATTCTATTAGTATTTCCATTAGTATTTCCATTAGTAATTCTATTAGTATTTCCATTAGTATTTCCATTAGTAATTCTATTAGTATTTCCATTAGTATTCTATTAGTAATTCTATTAGTATTTACATTAGTTTTTCCATTAGTATTTCTATTAGTAATTCTATTAGTATATCCTTTAGTTTTTCTATTATTTCATTAGTATTCTATTAGTATTTCATTAGTATTTCTATTAGTAATTCTGTTAGTATTTCCATTAGTTTTTCATTAGTATTTTTATTAGTAATTCTATTATATTTATTAGTTAGTTCTATTAGTATTTCTTGATTCTATTAGTAATTTGTGAGTATTTCATTAGTTGTTTTATTATTATTCTATTCGTATTTCTATAGTATTCTGTTAGTTATTTTATTAGTATTCTATATATATATATATATATATATATATAAAAGCCCAGTTAGGACCTACAATAGACACCTTACCTCATGGGAATTAATAAATATAGCAGTTTAATATATATGTAATTTAGATGGTTAATAAAATGATTGCTAATAGTATCCATGCAATCACCACATTAAAAGTCCAATTTCCAGTTTATTATAAGATAACACATCCTCGCTTATTATAATGTGTGCAATGCAACACAATGGAACTGGAAGAAAATGTTCAGTGGCTTTGCACCTTGAAATGATTTCACACTGATTATGAATGAATATAATTTATGTAACATGTTCCTTCATTCCTATTTATATGTCCAGTTGGGTGGGAATTGATCTTTCTAATATGGTTTATGACATTAAAATATTAAGGACACAACTAGTCAAACAAGCCAGGTGAGAACACACGGTATAGGTCTTTCCAGGCAGTAAAAAGGAATAGTCAACAAAGCCAAATGGTAACCGGAAAAGCACAATCACAAGTAGTCTTGCTTTAATGAGGCCTTTGGTTGATACTGCCTGACTCTATTAAAAGCTACACAGTATATACTCCTTTATAGCCCCAATATCATTGCCATTTAAGTCAGCCCATTCCATGTTGGCAGTGGCAGACTGGACTTTTGGGACCCACCAGTCCAGGAGTTTTAAGGGCCAACCCCAACATTTTTTTATATCTCTAATTATAGAGATATATAAATCCATTCATTTACATATATCTCTTCCTCCTACGGACTATTGTTTGTTAATGCATTCCTTAAGGTTCGTACACACGCCAATATGCGCCCGAGCCATGACCCCCGACACAGAAGGCTACACACGATGAACGTCGTTTTCGGGCGAGAATCATCCGTGTGTATGCGTTTGGTCGGGTCGTTCGTCGATCTGCCAGGCGGATCAACGAACAACCTCCGACCGAACCCATACACACGGACGATTCTCGGCCGAAATGGGCGTTCTTTGCGTGTAGCCGTCAGGGGTCATGGCTCGGGATCACACTGTGCGTGTGTACAAGCCTTTATTGTCTGTAAACACCTTGCAATTCTTTGTCCCAGGACAAAGGACTGTCGGTTGCGGCAAAAGTAGCCACAACTGAGCATGTGGTCCATAGAGGACCCCACAATCGCCCATGGTTTTCACGAATTCATCCATTTGGCCGAACAAAGCCATGCAATTTTTTCTGCCCAATCGACTGATACACTGAACTATCGGTCAATCAAGCCAAAAATTTGCATCATGTGTACACGATCTGCCTGACCCATTGCTCTGTATTTAAATTTTTGCAGTTTTCTTGGGTGACTGGGCTTTAGGTCCACTGGTGATTCTCCTGTAACCCTGTGGCGCAGTCCAACACTGTATGTAGGATATACTGTAGGTAGTAGTGTTTGTACATTTCTGCCCAAATTCATCATTTTGCATGTATCAATAAAGAAATGTTTATCAGAAATGTAATACTTATAATTATATAGAATATATTAATATATCACTTATATTATATAATAAATTTATAATTTTATGGGGAATACATTGGTTTTTTCGGTGGTACTATGTTGGTGGGGGTGGGTAAAAGTAATATACATAGGTGTTTCTGTGTGTTTAAGCACTAAATAATAGTTATTAAAACAGTAGGTAGCAATGACATTAAAGTATATAGAAAAGTAAGTAAGGCAAATATATAAAAAATAAAGTACTTAGTATCCCCACTCCTGTTTTGTAATGGAATCTTCAAATGGACTGTTAAGCACACCCCCCAGGAAGTTTTACAGGGAGGCAATAGAACGCTACATAGGACATATTTTTCACTTCCTTTTAGTGTTGTATCCAATGGTGTGCTTATTATTAGATTGACAGCAGGGTTAGCGAATTAAACATTTTCTGAGTGTGTAGGGAAGTAGGAAGTGTTAGTAGTGTTAGTAGTGTTGTAGTTGCAAACTTTATGTGCCACTTCCTTTGTAAAACATGTCACAGCCTTAGTAAAAACATTCTTCTCACTCATAAAAGAGAGCTGCTGATTGCAGGACAGGAGGGATATCATATGATGCGGGACTGAAAGAAAAACATCTCCATGCCCATTTCTCTGAGACAATGAAATGAGTTTGTTAATGGTTTATTACATTATTTAACCAATAGACCCCATAACCCATGAGCCTGTGTCCTGAACCGATAAATGTAATAAGATTGCAACATGACAGGATAGTCTGGGTTCTTTATAGGACCTCAGATATACCAATAGTGATCCCCCTCTAACACATTGACCAATAGTGATCCCTCTCTAACACATTTACCAATAGTGATCCCTCTCTAACACATTTACCAATAGTGATCCATCTGTAACACATTTACTAATAGTGATCCCTCTCTAACACATTGACCAATAGTGATCCCTCTCTAACACATTTACCAATAGTGATCCCTCTCTAACACATTGACCAATGATCCCTCTCTAACACATTGGCCAGTAGTGATCCCTCTCTAACACATTGGCCAGTAGTGATCCCTCTCTACACCTGACCAATAGTGATCCCTCTCTAACACATTGACCAATAGTGATCCCTCTCTAACACATTTACCAATAGTGATCCTTCTGTAACACATTGACCAATAGTGATCCCTCTCTAACACATTGGCCAGTAGTGATCCCTCTCTAACACATTTACCAATAGTGATCCTTCTGTAACACATTGACCAATAGGGATACCTCTCTAACACATTGACCAGTAGTGATCCCTCTCTAACACATTGACCAGTAGTGATCCCTCTCTAACACATTTACCAATAGTGATCCCTCTCTAACACATTTACCAATAGTGATCCTCTCTAACACATTTACAAAGTGATCCTTCTGTAACACATTGACCAATAGGGATACTCTCTAACACATTGACCATAGTGATCCTCTCTAACACAATGACCATGTGACCCCTTCAACACATTACCAATATGATCCCTCTCTAACACATTTACCAATAGTGATCCCTCTCTAACACATTACCAATAGTGATCCCTCTCTAACACATTTACCAATTGATCCCTTCTGTACCACATTGACCAATAGGGATACCTCTCTAACACATTGACCAGTAGTGATCCCTCTCTAACACATTGACCAGTAGTGATCCCTCTCTAACACATTTACCAATAGTGATCCCTCTCTAACACATTTACCAATAGTGATCCCTCTCTAACACATTCTCACCATAGTGATCCCTCTCTAACACATTTACCATAGTGATCCTTCTGTACCACATTGACCCAATAGGGATACCTCTCTAACACATTGACCAATAGTGACCCTCTCTAACACATTAATCAATAGTGATCCTTCTCTAACACATTAACAATAGTGATCCCTCTCAACACATTGAACAATAGTGATCCCTCTCTAACAGAATCCCTGGTGACAGCTGTGAGTTAATGGGGAGGGTGAGTATTGAAAGACGGTTTGATAACTTTATAATTATAGATAGATGATATTATAGATAGATAGATAGATAATAATTATAGATATAATAGATAATATATCTAGATAGATAATGATCGATCGATAGATAGATAGACAGATAGTAGATATATAGATAGATAGATAGATAGCTAATAGATGATATATAATAGATAGCTGCTAGCTGATCAGATGCATACTCCTCGCTAGCTAGCTAGCTAACTCTCTGATCGATCGTGATCGCTAGTTCTAGCTCGCTGCTCGCTCGATCGATCGCTCGCTCGCTTCTCGCTCGCTCGATCGCTCTCTGCTCGCTGCTCGCTCCATAGCTCGCTAGCTGCTGCTCGCTCGCTCGCTCGCTATCGCTGCCGACTAGCTACTTGCTCGCTCGCTCGCTCGCTCGCTGCTCGCCCGCTCGCTCGCTCGCTCGCTCTCTCGCCTCGCTCCTCCGCGCTCGCTCTCTCGCTCAGCTCGCTCGCTGCTTGCTCCGCTTCTCGCTAGCTGCTCGCTCGCCGCTCGCCTCCTGCTCGCTCCTCGCTCCTCGATGCCGCGCTCGCTCGCTGCTCGCTCGCCTCTCTCGCTCTCTTGCTCGCTCGCTCGCTCGCTCGCGGCGCGCTCGGCGCTCGCTGCTCGCTCGCTCGCTAGCTGCTCGCTCGCTCCTAGCTGCTCGCTCTCGCCGCTCGCTCCGCTCCTCCTCGCTGCGCTCGCTGCTCGCTCGCTCGCTCGCTCGCTCTCTCGCTCGCTCGCTCTCTCCCTGCTCTCTCGTCGCTCGTCGCTCGCTCCTCGCTCCTGCTCGCTCGCTCGCTCGCTACGCTCGCTAGCTTCTCGCTCTCTCGCTCGCTCGCTCGCTAGCCGCTCCGCGGCTCGCCTCGCTCGCCCTAGCTCGCTCGCTCGCTCGCTCGCTGCTCGCGCTCTTCGCGCGCCTGCTCGCTCGTTGTTCCCTCGACTCGCGCCCTGCTCGCCACCCATCGCCCGCTCGTTCCGCTCGCTCTCTGTTGTCCGGACCGGTTCCGCCTCCCCCGTGTGTCCGCGTGCCTGCCTCTCTCCTCGTCCTCGGCTCTGCCGCGTCTTCGGCTTCGCACTTCCCCCTCCCGGTGCGTGCGCGCTCTCCTCTTTACGGCCTTTCCTTGCACTCCCTTCTCCAGTCCTTTCCTCTCCTCCTCACTCCGGCCCCCGCCCCCCGCACCCCCACAAACACTTTATAGGTATTGCTGCTGGCGGGCTGGGGAGTCTGGGGGGGGGGGGGGGGGTTCGTGTTTTCTTTTTCTCTCTGCTGAGGGGTCCCCTTTGACTAAGTTTGCAGCCTGCATCAACCAAGAATAAATGTGCCCAGGCACAAGCAGGCCTAGCATAAATATTATAAGCCAGTGATGATGATGAGATAGATCTATGATCTAGACAGATAGATAGATGATCGATCGCTCTATAGATTAATCTACTAGATCGATACGCTCGCCTCGATTCATAGATCTCTCGAATGATGCTCCTAGCTCGCTCGATGCGCTCGCTCAAGCTCGCTCTCGCTACCTCGCTCTATCGACTCGCTCGCTGCTCGGCTATCTCGCTCGCTCGCTCGCTCGCTCTCTCGCTCTCGTCTCTCGCTCCCTCGCTCTCGCTCGCTACGCCGCTCGCTGCTCGCTCGCTAGCTCGCTGCTCGCTAGCTAGATCGCTCGCTCGCTCGCTCGCTCTCTCGCGCCTCGGCCTACCTCGCTCGCTCGCTCGCTCGCTCGCTGCTCGCTCGCCTCTCTCGCTCCCCCCGCCCACTTTTTTTTTGCCCCCTCGCTGCTCGCTCGACTTCTCCTCGCTCGCTCGCTCCTCGCTGCTCGATCGCTCGCTTCGCTCGCTCGCTCGCTCTCTTGCTCCCTGCTCTCTCTCTCGCTCGTCTCGCTCGCTCGCCTCGCTTCTCTCTCGCCTCAGCCTGCTGCTCCTGCTCGCTCGCTCTCTCCTCGCTCGCTCGCTCGCTGCTCGCTCGCTCGCTCGCTGCTCGCTCGCTCGCTCGCTCGCTCGCTCGCTGCTCGCCTCCGCATCGCGTCGCTCGATCGCTCGCCTCGCTCGCTCGCTCGTTGTTCGCTCGCTCGCCGCTCTCGCCCCCCTTCGCCCGCTTCGGTGTCTTTTCCCCGCTCGCTAGCTGCCCGCTCGCTCGCTCCGTCCTCTTCTGCTTTTTTTTCCTCCTTGTTGCTTTCTCTTCCGTTGCCCTTTCCTCTGTCCCTGACCCCCTTGTCCCGCTTGTGCTTGGCGATTTGGCCTTTTCTTCTTCGCCTTTTCCTCCCCCTTCTCCCTTCCCCTTTTGTCCTCCTGTTTGTACCTTTTCCTTCTCCTCGTCCTGTGTGTCGTTCCTCCCCGCCCTCTCCTCTGCTCGCTTCCCTCGCGTTTGTTTCGTTCCGGTCGGTTAGCTTCGGTCGGTTCGTTCGGGTCCCCTGCCCTGCTCCTGAACGTGGTCTCCACTTGACATGGTGGCCAGCTTATAACTTTACAATCTTTTGGCCAAAAACTTTGATTTCCACAGTAAGATGGTTATCTGGGGTGGGAATGGGGATACGGTATCTAGAGGGTGGGTCCTGTTAGTATGTAAATAATGAGGGAATATGTGATATGTGAAATACAATGTAAGACCAAGTTTAAATCAACGTGTATACAGCCCTCCCACTTCGGAAAGCCACATCCCACTTCCGGACAAAGCACCACCACTCAATTATAAACCACCACCCCTTTCCGGCGGCGAGAGGGGCGGCATTTGAATTTTGTGTCAGGTGGCAAAAGTCTAGAGACGGCCCTGCGCTATCAATCCACCGACTGGCTTTCTCATTCATGAATGACTTGACAAGAATCTGTGGCAATTATGTACCCTGGAAAATCCCAATTGATAATCAATCACCCAAGTGTTAAGGGCAGATTGGAGTAGTGGCTAAGAGGTGTTATAGGAACCCCATATAAGGTGTAAACAGCATTGTACATGGCAGACAGTTGGTGTTGAAACCCCCCACCTCTATTTAGGCTTGGTTTCTTTATTTTCACATAAATTACCTACTCTTAAAACCTCTCTTGAACCAGTCACACGTTCCTTTGCAATATGTTGACCATTACAATCTTCAAGTATGTCCTTTATCCCTCCTAGCGGAATTGGCTCTCTGTGCTGCTGGCCATACGTTGATTGCAGTTCTGTTTTGGTCCTCCCCCACATACAAATCAGAGCCTACTTCACTGCACTGTGTATGTTGATGTCACTTTTCTTGTGTTTCGGTATTGGGTCTTTCGGATGTACCAATTGCTGCCTCAGTGTGTTATTTTGGTTTAAAGGCAGACAGGGATATCTGTGTTTATTGAAAATTCTTCTTAAAGGAGAACTAAAGTCCCAAGACAAACATTGTCCCAAATAGAGAGAGCACATTCCAAACGAACAACAAGCTGTGTCCTCATTCTCCCTTTTGCTGTGGATGCTGGGTGATTTTATGAAATAACCTGTGTGTACTAAGGGTCAGCTCCCATATTCACCTTATCTGGGAACACCCAGCTAAGTGTCCGCCGGACTCTTCACAGGAAACTGCAGTCTTGCTTCCTGGAAGCTGACAGCCAATCACCTTACAGCTCAGAGTTTCCCTCCCATCTGAACAACAAAGCAACCAGATATCAGTGCAGTATGATTGTTGTAATACCACCTTAGAATGCTCCTGTCCCTAAACATGAATAAATTCCTATGCTTTTCATACAAAAAAGAAAAGTAATCTTTGCAGGTATGTCTTTGCTAGCATGGATAAAGAAACCAGAACATTTAACATTTCGCAAAATAAAAGTAATAATGGGGAATCGAACCAGCAACCTTCTAACTGTGGTCGTTCTAAAAAGAAATTCTTTCTACCACTAGGTTACGCACAAAAATCTTACTGTCTCTAAATCTCTGATACGCCCGAGTACAACGATACCAGATATGTAAGGTACCCCCGACTTTTCCTGTACAGAACCCCCAGACTAAAACTGCACTTCAAGAAGATTACAACAACCAATATTAAAGGGATAACCACTTCTCATAGTTAACATAGCAATATCTTCTAAATTAACAAAAATATCCCCGAACGTGAGATTTTTTAGAAACTACACACTCGCAAGTTTATGAGTGAGGTTTAAGTTTCGATCAAAATTCAGATTGCCGGCGCAGCTCTTCATCCAATTGTAAGTTATTTTCTCACATTTTCCTTTTTTTTTCCTCAACGTAAATCAAGACAAAATCAAATGCGAATTTCAGCAAAAAAAACGCAGAGGAAATTCAAACCGCATCTCAAATATGAAAGCAACCCCTCCCAAATAAACGGTATGGCAACATTCAATGGGTGTACCCAGAGACATGGCTACCACTACCCAGAGCGGGACCATGTCAGTAGCTGTCATTAGCAGCAAAAAAAAATTACCCCGCTTTGCATTTGAACAGTCTGCAGTTTTTTCCACAAACACCCCCCCGAACTCAGAATTACTCCCACAACTATACATTCCTAATCTAACACACCTTCAGCTATGTACGCTGTAGTTTGTACATCCATACCGCCAATGGCGTGGGCTAGTTCTTCGGAGAAGTTTTGCACTAAAAACAATTTTTTTAGTGCAAAGTTTTCTAAACAAATAACATCAAACAAATTCAAAGGTAGAAATCATGCCAAACCTCATGGAATGTAAAAAAAAAGTTACCAAATATCAATCTCCCAAATGTCCTGAATCAAAACGGTATGCCATATGCATTGTTACAACACGCAACGTGGAAGCGAAAGACCACGAAGTGAGACAATTCACGATGCTCGAAAACATAATTTAAGGGTATGTTCACCCTGAAAACCATTTTTTAATATATGATTCCCCCTGTCCCCCCAGCCCCCAACCACTTTCCCCAGCCGCGCTGCCGGCCCTCTGCTTGCGATATAATGCAAACAGAGGGGCGGGATCAGCAGTCGCGTCTGTGATTGGCTGAGCGGCAGCCAATCACGGACGCGGCTGCCGGGAGTTCATTGCGGTGGAGGAAAGAGGGAAGGTAAGTAAAGTTTGGGGCACTGGGCTGGGGGGACAGGGGGAATCTTTGCTGGAAAGGGATTTACACTAGGGGGAGGGAATCCAAATCGGGAGGGAGAGGGAGGGAGAAGGGAGGGGGAGAAGGGCTGCAGTACGCATGCCAAACTTCTCCCGGAGGCCAGGTAGAGGCAGAGTCCTATATGGACTCTGCTTAACTCCTGGTGGGCATTTTTTTGGGACTTGGGGGGGGGCTATAGAGAAACCTTATGGAGCTGGATGTGAGGTAAGGATTAAACACACAACATGATGGGGCCATAGTGGGGGGGGATTATAGTTTTGAGGGTGGACATGCCCTTTAAAAAAAATATTTAGCCAACTCCGAATTGAAGAACAGTCTTCAGTTTTCCACAAACAAAACAACCTGTAACTTAGAAATATCCCACACAAACTATATATTCCTGAATCTACACACCTTCAGCTATGTAAGCATATTTTGTTTCATACCCATCAATGTGGGCGCAGTTCTTTGTATAAGTTCGCACTTTCTCAGATTTGCTGAAAAAATGAACAAAATCAACTTTCGAAGGTAAAAATCATGCCAAAATTCCATGAAATATAAATAAAGTTCCCAAATATCAATCCTCCAAATGTCCTGAATCAAACGGTATGCATATGCATGGTTACACACGCGAACATGGAGGAGCAAAAAACGGCACGAAGTGAGACAATGCACAATGGCTCAGAAAGCAAAATATTTAGCCACTCCGAATTTGAACAGTCTTTCAAGTTTTTCCACAAAACACCCCACAAACTATATCATTCCTGAAATCACACCTTTCATCTATGTAACAATGTATTTGTTCATTCATACCATCAAGGTGTGTGGGTGCAGTTCGCCATAGAAGGTCGCACTTTTCTGAAAAAATTAACAAAAACAACTCATCAAAGGGTATAATCATGCAACCATCCTCATGGAATGTAAAAATAGTTACAAATATCAATTTCCCAATGTCCTGAATCAAACGGTATGTCATGGTGTGGTTTCACCCGCCTACGTGGAAGCGAAAAGACCACGAAGTGAGATTATGCATGATTGCTCCAAAGCAGCATAATATTCAGGCAACAGTCTGCAGTTTTTCCCCACAAAACGCCCCCCCAAACTATATATTCCCAAAATCTACACACTTCATCAACTACGGAATGCTGTAGTTTGTGTTCATTCATACCATCAATGTGTGTGTGGGCGAGTTCTTCATAGAGTTTGCATTTTCGCAGATTTTCGAAAAAATAACAAAAATCCACTTTCGAAGATAGAATCATGCCAAAATCCCATGAAATGTACAAAAAACTGTAACATGAAAAGTTACCAAATACAACTCTTCACAAATGTCCCGAATCAATGGTATTCCATATTCATGTTACACATACGTACATGTAATCGACTAGCCACAAAGTGAGCCAAATCACAGTGGACCATTACAGCAACTTTTCCAGATTTATCAGACTAAACTTCCCTCTATATTAAATACCCCCCAAACACTGTATATTCTTGGAATCTCACACCTCAGCTATGCAACAGTCATTCTTTTAATTGCTGTGTCACACAGAGACGTGGCCACCAACTAGCTCAAATGGAGCATGCCCAAGTGCAATTAACAAAAAAAAATCAAAGTGCTCATAATTTGAACAGCCTATGCTTTTCAAGAAACAGTCCCGAAACTTGGAATACCCCCCACAAACTATATATTTTTGGAATCTACAATCCTTTAAACTACATTACGGTGCCATGCTTTCATACATACATGAAGAATCCCAGACGCAGTAATCCAAAGAACTCTGTGTTTTTAGGAGATTTTTGTGAAAATAAAACTAAAAGATTCAAAGGTTGAAATCCTATCTAACCCCCTTGCCAAGCACAAAATCCCACTAAATGTCAATCTCCCACATGTCCTGAATCAAACGGTATGTCATATGCATGGGTGCACACAGAGACGTGCCAACACTAGCTCAAAGGGATGCATGCCCAATGCAATTACAAGAAAAAATCTAAGGGGCATATTTATAAGGGTTCGTTAACTTTTGTCGCAGCCGTTTTCGCGGACATTAACGCATAAATCGCGTTTACTGTACTGATTTCTAAAAGTCCGACAACGGCTGTGAAAAGTTACGAAGCGTTAACCTTTCACGCGATACTACCTGTTACCGCCGCTCTTATTTATAAAGCGGCGGTACTGGTTTTCGCTCAGCTAGTATCGGCTGTTTTACTTCGCCACGCCACCTTGAAGGTGGCGAAGTCAGCCGATACTAACCTCCCTTGGCGCGATACTAACCATCCGCCGGGGATGGGCAGGCAACCCGCGGCGGTGGTCGCACCCGCCCCGGGACCACGCCCACCCCCCCCGCGGCAGCGGCGCGACCACCCGCCGCCGCTTCCCAGCAGCCCAACCCGTTTCCCGCGCTCGCGCAATCTCGGATGGGAGGCTAGGAGGGGCTGCCGGGAAGGGGGCCGCAGCAGGTGGTCGCGACCACCCCCGCGCACCCCTCCCCCGGCAACCCCTCCAAGCCCCCTGCCCCGCCGCTCCCGGGAGGGGAAGGGGGAGCCGCTGGGGGGGGTGGAGGCTCCCTCCAGCGGGCCCTGAGAAGGGCCTTTTGGGGTTAGGGGGTCCCCAGCTTCACCGGGACCCCCCCTCCCCCGGCCCTGTAAGGGCCTTTGCGGCACTTCAAGTGCCCTTGCGGCTCTGACAAGAGCCTTTTGGGCTTTAAGGGTCCCGCAGCTCAACCGGGACCCCCCTCCCCCCCTATCAGGGCCTTTGCGGCACTTACAAGTGCCCTTGCGGCTCGAACAAGAGCCCTTTGGGGCTTAGGGTCCCGCATCTCGAAACAGACCCCTTCCCCCGGCCCTTGTAAGGGCCCTTGCGCACTGACAATGTCCTTTGGCGGGGGTCCCGCAGCTCGAACCGGACCCCCAGTGTGGCGGCTCTTAAAAGAGCCCTTGGCGACGTCTTCGGGCTGGCGACACCAAACCCACTCAGGTCCCGATGCCAGGCAACTCACTGCGGCCGACGTGAGGCCCGCTGGCACCGCCGGCCTCAGCGGAGCCGATGTTGCCAGCCCTCTTCTTCTTTCTTCTTCTTTCTTCAGCCATCTACTGCTGGCATCTGAGTTCCGCGGCAGAAAGCTCCTCTTTATATAGGTTTGCAGAAATCCATAATCCGTTTCTTATTGGTCAATTTTTAATACTTGCTTTACATTAACCAATCAGATTTCAGAACTTTCCAGAAATCTGATTGGTTAAGTAAGCAAGTATTAAAAATTTACCAATCAGAAACGGATTATGGATTTCTGCAAACCTATATAAAGAGGCTTTCCGCCGCGGAACTCAGATGCATCGCAGTAGATGGCTGAAGAAAGAAGAAAGAAGCGGCTGGCAACATCGGCTCCACTGAGGCCGGCGGTGCCAGCAGGCTCACTGGCGGCCGCAGTGAGTCTGTCCGGCATCGGCGACCTGAGTGGGGTTGGTGCTCCAGCCCGAAGACGTCGCGTCGGATCAAGACGCCGGCAACATCGCCTCGTTGAGGTCGCCGGCGCCCGCCGGGGTACCCCTGGCGGCCGCAGGGTACCTCTCGGGTCGGCGCCTCGGCAGAGCTGGTGCGCCGGACTGAAAGAAGAAGACGCCGCCAAGGGCTCTTTTAAGAGCCGACTGGGGGTCCCGGTTTGAGCTGCGGACCCCAGCCAAAGGAACTTGTCAGTGCCGCAAGGGCCCTTATAAGGGCCGAGGGGGGGTCCCGGTTCGAGCTGTGGGACCCCCTAAGCCCCAAAAGCCCTTCTCAGGGCCCCGCTGGAGGGAGCCTCCACCCCCCCAGCGGCTCCCTCCTTCCCTCCCCGGGAGCGGCCGGGGCGGGGGGCTTGGAGGGGTTTCCGGGGAGGGGGTGCGCGGCGGGTGGTCGCGACCACCTGGCTGCGGCCCTTCCCGGCAGCCCCTCCTAGCCTCCGTTCCGAGATTGCCGCGAGCGGGAACGGGTTGGAGGGCTGCTGGGAAGCGGCGGCGGTGGTCGCCGCCGCCGCGGGGGGTGTGGGCGGGGTGGGGCTATGCCCCGCCCCCTTAGGAGCGGCGTCGGGAAGGATTTTTAAGGTCCCTTCGCGGCGATACATACAGTATCGCCGCGAAGGGGCTTAAAATAACCGCAGCACATCGCGGCCGCGATAGGTATCGCGGGAATATCGCTCGCCGTTATAATACGGCGATAACGCTATTTTCGCGGCCCGCGTGTGCGGCGGTAATTTTTTGTGCGCTATTATCGTTTCTTTATAAATATGCCCCTAAGGTTCTGTATTTGAACAGCCGAACGCTTTTTCAAAGGAAACAGTCCCGAAACTTGAATATACCCCCACAATCGATATATTTTGGAATCTAACACTCCTTCAGCTATATTACGGTGCCAAGCTTTCATATCATACATGAAGATTCCAGACACAGTATTTCAAAACTCTGTGTTTTTGGGAGATTTTTGTGAAAAATAAAATTAGATGATTCAAAGGTTGAAATCCTATCTAAACCCACTTGACAAGCAAAAAAACTAACAGGGTTATTCAATAAAAGTTCTTATCGTTTAAAATAGTGCTAATTTTGCCCCAACCAATCAGATATTAGCTTTCAAATGTTAAATATGATTTGATTGGTTGGGGTAAAATTAGCACCATTTTAAACAATAAGAACTTTTATTGAATCCCCTTGTAAATGTCAATCCACACTAAAATGCCACACTAAATGTCAATCTTCCACATGTCCTGAATCAAACGGTATTCCATATGCATGGGTGCACACAGAGACATAGCCACAAACTAGCTCAATGGAATGCATGCCCAAGTCAATTCAAGAAAAAATCAAAGTGCCTCTGTAATTTCATAACAGTCTCACATTTCAAAGGAAACAGCTCTGAAACTGGAAATACCCCCCACAAACTACATAATTTTGGAATATACAACACTTTCACCTACGTGACTTGTCATGGCTTCATATATACATGAAGAATTCCAGACACAGTACTCATAACTCGGTGCTTTTTAGGAGATTTTGTAAAAATATAATAAGGTGATCAAAGGTTAAATCCTAAACCCACTTGAAAACCTAACCCACTTGACAAGTAAAAAAAGCCACTAAATGGCAATCTCCCACATGTCTTGAATCAAATAGTATGCCATATGCGTGGGTGCACACAGAGGCGTGGCCACCAAGTGTTCTGTAATTTAAACAGCCTATTCAACTTGGAAATACCCCCCACAAACTATATATTTTTAGAAGCTACACACCTTTAACCACGTAAGTGGTCATGCTTTCTTATCATACTGAAGAATTCCACGCTGTTATTCATAGAAACTCCGTGCTTTTAGGAGATTTTGTGAAAAATAAAATAAGGGTTGAATCCACCTAAACTCACTTGCAGTAAAAAACCCACTAAATGGCAATCTCCCACATGTCCTGATTCCTGAACAAACGGTATGCATATAGTGGTGGGTGCAACAAGACGGGCCACCAACTAGCTCAAATGGACCCATGTGCAATTGCAATTACAAGAAAAATTAAAAAGCCACAACTCGCCCCCACCCCCACCTCCCCCTTTATTGGTATTTTAGTAAAACCAGTTAGTACGGAGAGTCACACAAGTTTTTGCACACTTTACCAATCCTAAAAATTCAATCCGGTCATTTTTTGTACGTCCGCTGGCAAAATGTCTAACTCAAATAGGCTTAGTTTCCCTTGAATCGAACAATAATGATCTGCGTTTACTTAACTGATATCACCAGGGGCATTGGGGCATTGGAGAAGACAGTTTTTTGCTAATTTATAGTTTTAGGGTAAAAAAGAAAAAAAAGGTGTGTGTATCACTTTAAGAATTTTTTGTGTGCATTTTCCCCTTTTTTTGTTTCATTCCCAAGATGATCATCAATCATCTTAGGGAATGAAACGAACTTGGAATATGGGCATAAATGCCTGTTCTCCAATTCGAATCCGATCGGAAAATCTCTTTCGAGGATTCATTTTCCAGGAAGTGATTTTTCATTCATTGGCAAAAATCAATAATTTTTGCTATGTAACAAAAGAAAATCCTTTGGCCTCACACTGACAGCTTTACTATACCAGGTACTGCACAGTGATCTGAATGGAGATCGCAGTGCAGTACCTCACTAGACCACCAGGACAGCCTCCTACCACTCTTAGGGAAGACCCCGTGAAGGAGTAAGCTCCATGACATCACTGGGGTCTCCCTTTCTTCTGCTCGACTTCTTCCTCCACGTGGACCGGCTTCCTGCTATGCGGTCACGGCAAAAGGTAGGATATCTCCCGATCCCCCCGCGGATTTGGACAAAACCAATCGAGGAGCTAGGGGGGCAGTTTGAATGCTGCCCCCCGATTGCCCCTAGCGCGGCCAGATTTTTTTTTTAAGGGACAGCCACAGAACGTGTATTCACGTTCTGTGGCAGTTTGAGGCTTTCCTGCACAGAACTTGAATATCCGATCTTGGCAGTGAAGGGTTAAAAAAGCGATCTTATGAAAAATGGAAATCGCTGATCATATTACAGTAAATGCTGAAAATACCTATCACCTCACCCCCCTGGTATGTATTAGTATTGAGAAACACTCCGCAATGTATTGACACACCTTCCATAGACCCTTGGCAGGCTAGATAAACGGCAAACTTATGCGTTTTTGCCAACTCGGACTTAGTATTTTGAATGGCCGAACTTAACACAAAAATGCTTTTTTTGGAGAAAGGTAGTAATGACTTTTCTCCACTGGTTTTCACTGCTTTAAGAATTGCGATAAGTCCAAATTTGGCGAAAAGTGGTGATGATGGTGGTGGAAGAATTTTTACAACCTTTATAAATATACCCCTCAGAGTCACAGCAGCACTGACAGAAATTCATTACTTTAAAGGGCAATTTCCCCAACTGAAAAATTGCATATAGAAATCATATCCCCCACCCCAAAACTGCACTAGTTCAAAAACTGACGCCTAGGCACATTGGTTCCCAGTGCCTATCCGGACCAGCACTACCCAGAATCTAAAAACCCTTAGTGATCTATTCAGAATTGCCATGCTCCAAAAAGCAAATCAGAGACCTCACCCATCTTTATTGTCACATGTGAAATAAATCCCATCTAGTGTGTATAGAAAAACTGAAAATCAGTCAATCGTACACCTTTAAATCTCCCACGCTGCATAGAGAGCAATCCATAATTTCTGATCAGTAATGTAGTTTATCGAGTGTTTTATGAGTGTTTAAAGCTGTATGTTGCAATGTTCCTTAAAATATGTCGACCTGAAATTCTAATGTCAATTGATATAACCTGTTTAATAACATTGTATACACAGAACATCAACTGAAAAGTGCATAAAGATTTCTGGAGCCAAGAAACATTTGCATATAAAATATCGCAAGGAAAGGAGTATTTTCAGCTTATTTTAATAGAAACACACGAACCTACTGTCTATGATAACAATGTCTATTTGTCTCAATTGACTATTGGACAGCATCCTATCAGATAAATCAAGCGCTGTATCCTAATGATCATCTGTTTCTGAGCTCTATCACATACAAATCTTGATGTAATAAAGGAGGCAAAAAAGGAGAACATGGGGTGAGATGATAGGAGGGATGTGAAGGAGATAGAGAAAAAGGCTGCTTTGTTATAGCTGTGGAGGTTGTTATATCCCGACTAGAAAAAGTTAAGTCCGATTCAAATCATCTTTAATAGTTTCTCTATATTGCGCAGCCACATAACATGTTAGCATAAGATTGATAATTGCCAGTCATCAGGGGCCATGTTTGTTTTTTCTTTCTGCACTTGTCTTGATTGCCACAACTTCATAGCATTAGGTGCTCCAGTATCTGACCACCACTGAATGAGCGGCTGATGAACATCCGTACAGGGGCGATAATTGTCTATGGCTGTTAGGGTGTCATCATTGTTGTCTGACGCAGCGATCAATGAATGACGCCCAACTGAATTGACCATACAAGTACAATTAACATCTGGCAGCCACATTCTTCGATTGTACATGTGTAGGGGCCTTAAAAGGCATGTCCACCCCCCAAAACTAAAATATGATCCAGTGCTGGTCCACTGTGTGTGTTCAAAAACCCTTACCTTTCTACTCTGCTCCTTATGGTTTGTTCTGCAATAACTATGCAAAGGCCAGAAAAGTGAAGAGTAGGAGCCTCCCTATGTGTAATCCGGTATCCACCCTTCCCTGTCATCCTGAGGACTCAAGCTTTCGCGTGGAGCTCCCTTCCTCCGGATCCCTTGTCGCTGCACCTTAATCTATAAGAAAAAAAAACTTTGCTGTGGTGCATAGTCCCCATCCCCCCCATTAAACCCTAAATGCTAGGTTATAACTTTAAAAAGTGTCCATTCCTGGAAGTAGAATCAAGGCAGTGGTCAAGGGAACTTTTTAAAAAACTTTAAACCCTAGCGTTTAGGGTTGGAGGGGGTCCCCTGCACTACAGCAGTAGATATTGGGGTGGAGATACCTTTTAAGTACCACAGGTACTTACAGACAATACACAATACACCACACACCTCCAACAATATTTCAGCACAATTTACAGCCAGCAGGGCAGATCCAGGATTTTTAGGAGAGGATTTCTGAAAGTGTTATCATTTTTTAGCCATGCCCTCGTTTAAAAAGGCCACTCCCGTGTTAAATGTAATTATTAAATCTGCAAGAATCCCTGTAATACTATGTGGCCTCTGTCAGTTAAATGTTGGTTTCTCCACAAGTGTTTTTATATGTATATCTTATTGTCAGTACCCTTATGTAGAGAGTGGTGGACCCCTGTCTCGCTCCTCTTGTGTGTTTAAACAATGTGCTGTAAGTCCTTTCTTGATATGCCTGTGTAAGTGCTTAACAGCACAAGTGCATCAGGTGTGTTTTTTTATGGATTGTGTCTAAATAAACTACTATTGAATTTCCATTTTCATGTCGAGTGGCCACTGTCAGTGTCTATGTGTCAATTTTAAATCTCTTACTTTTCATGTCTATGTCTTGGCTCCCATGTTTTAATCCCATTTCAAGACTAACACCCCCTTAACTCAGATGCCAGGTAGGTAACTGTAATTCCACCTAAAATCACCTTTGGGTAGGACCGATATTATGGTTGATAGAGCTAAAATATTGACTATTATTTAGTATAAGAGATCAGACATGTTGGTTAATCAGGGCTGATGCTGGTCTTCAATGCACCACATGACTGGTTAGGCCGAATTATACCTGGTCCTGTGCTGGTATTAAACCCATGCTATTCCTAACCACATTTGAATTACTGTGCTAGTGTAGACTCATTTTTGCCTGTTCCTGCACAGCCTGCGGAACCATGATGTACAAAGCTAAACTAATAACCAATAAGCCATGCAACATCTGTTTCCATTTTTTAAAAGGGATTACACAGAAATTATATCCCTTTAAACAAACCCAAATATAATAATCCTTTTGGAAAGTACATTGTACATAGCCAGGTGTGCAGCTTGGCTGCGTTGAAACCCAATAAGCTACAGTTCATTAAATTGTTATTTGTCAAGTGTTATGTGAATTTTTAGATTCTACTTTTACTAGTGCAGGTTTACCTTTCCTATTAATTTGCTGCATCCATTCAGATTCTATCTAGCTGCAGTAACCCAGTAAATAGATAACATCTGATGGTTGCTGCAAAATATAAACACTTTTGTTGCTTATCTGTAGTCAATTTAAAGGGCAAGCATAGCCCCCACATAAAAAAGAATATATAGTTAAATCAAACACAAACACCAAAACTGCAATAGTAGGAAAGTTAAAGATATAAGCCTAACCTGAATGCTGCACAATGTCATGTTGTCCCTGTTTCTGCTTCCTGTTCTTCTAGTTACCCATGGACGTATTATAAATTCTAATCTCTTACCTGCCTATTCTGGGCATGCTTAAGCTCATAACCAGCTCACTAAATTGTTCAAAGGGGCGTAAACAAACATAGCCATTAGCCACACACTACTCCATAGTTTTCTCGAGGCCTCAATGAGCATAACAGGCATAAGCAAAGTGATACGCTTGCATTTGATTCTCACAAATCGCAAAACATGATCATAAGCATGTGAGAAACGGGCTAGTGTGGCTTAGCCCTTAAGATGGATGGCAACATGTGCAATGTTATGCTTTGTAGGGTAATAAACCAGTGTTAATGTTTTAAATAATGTTTATCGTGGAATTCACTTAAGCTAAGGGAGTTTAATGATAGAACTCAAAGATGATAAATTAATAATTTGTTAATTAGCTTCACAAGTAATAGATTTACACAATGAATAGTCTAACAGCACAGAGCATCATAAGGACAAAGCAAATTGGAACAACACTGTACTAATTGACTTGGCTGGACGTGTCCATCATGTAATACTGGAGGATAACTTAATAAGTAAAAAACATATTAAACTGACTTGTACCCTCTGAGAAAAATGTTTTTCAGAATTAGTCTCAAAACTAGTGTAAAACAACTAGTGTAAAAAGAACTAGGTAAAAGAAAAAGACTAGTGTAAGAATTCTCGTAATTTCAAAACGTGTGAAAATACTATTTTCAAAAATTTTCGAAATTACGAGGATTTCTCGTATTTTCGAAGATTTTTTCATTTTAATGGGGTTTAAATGGGTCCGCGTCGAGCCGGCCTCGAGCAGACCGGATTTTGCTAAGTTCGGACATCTCTAGTTATATTAGGAATGGAGATCTGCATGGCACTAATAATTGAACTAGTCACTTAGTGACATCACGTAGTTATTCTAATAAGGATTCTCGCCACTGCAGCTCTCCATTGAAAGTGCAGAGACTTGTGTATTATATAATAATATATCATTACCTACTGCAAAATATAATATATTACCTACTGCAATATAAAATGTAATATATTACCTACTGCAAAATATAATATATTACCTACTGCTATATATAATGTAATAATACATCATTACCTACTGAAAAATATATTACCTACTGCAATATATAATGTAATATATCATTACCTACTGCAAAATATAATATATTACCTACTGCAATATATAATGTAATATATCATTACCTACTGCAAAATATAATATATTACCTACTGCAATATATAATGTAATATATCATTACCTACTGCAAAATATATTACCTACTGCAATATATAATATATTACCTACTGCAATATATAATATATTACCTACTGCAATATATAATGTGATATATTACCTACTGCTATATATAATTTGATATTTACCTACTGCAATATATAATGTGATATATTACCTACTGCTATATTTAGAAAAATCCTCATTGTAGAATCCAAATATAACTTGGATGTCAGGATTGTACATTTCAAGGTTTTAGATTGGCTGTGGCTTCAGCAAGAAATTGATAGCATGAAAAACTGCAGTTTATTTGGGGAAATTTGTGCTATCTTTAATTATACTGTCTGTGGTTAATTCGCAACGAGAATAGATCCAGATGGGTAAGACTTGATTTAATTGTCACTAAGAGACTATGTGGATTGTCATTGTCTGTAACTATTATGATTGTAGCAGGGGGGAAGGGAGAAACTGCAAAATTAAAAAAATTAAAATAAAATAAATAAAATACCAGTGTGGCAGCTGATAACGCTGACAATTTTTTTTTTACAGAGAGAGGTAACAATAACAAAATTCTCCAGAAGGCACAAGACGATGTAGCAAAATGCACAGGAAAGAACTGTTATCTATTAAAGGACGCACTCGACAAACAGATAAAGACTTTTGTATCTCAATATGGAATGTATAGCCAAGAGATAGAAAAGATCATTAAAGACACTGGTCGCTATTGCAACATGATGTGAAATATGGGCAGTTTGTTCTTGACATCCCCTAGTTTTTTGTTATAAAAGAGGAGGTAATTTGAGGGACAAACTCTGTCCTTCTGACCTATCGGTACAGAAAAAAAACAGCAGCAATTGGACACTAAACGCAAGGTTACATTTCCTTGTATGGGATGTAACTGCTGCGGGTCCATAATTAAGGGCAAAGAGGTATGCCGCCCGACTTTGGGCCACAAAATCAAAATGCACTTACTCCCACTGTGACACACGAAATGTCGTATATATGATCAAGTTCCCATGTGGAAAAGTGTATATAGGACAGACGAGTCAGGGGTCAAAATTCGTATACAGGAGCATAAGAGCAACATCTGGAATTTTGCCCCGAATACCATAATGACACATCAGTGGCCAGACACTTTAATGAACAGCGACATAAAGTTAGTCAACTGGTGCATTATAGCACAGGTAAAACACCATATAGGGTACAACTGTAACATTGAAATAATGAAAATGAATCTGTAAATAAGGTAACCATCTGAGTTTTAACAAGTACATGAAAGGTTTTAGTTTGATTTGTTTAATAAAACTAGATAATGTTTATACTTTATGATACACAGGTCACTTTACACATTGTTTACAAATTGGCACTTTAATTTTGAATGAAACAGATAGGCTTTTAATTAATTGTTGAGATATTGACACTCTGTTGTAGTCATTGACATATTGGCACTTTAATAGATTTAAAGATAAGTGACGCCACACTGGCATTTTACTGGTATTTGTAATGATGGTATGTTATGCACTTTATGGAACTTTATTATCATAGAATATTTCTTTTGCTTTTTAGAAGAGTCAACGACGGCTCAGATTGGATTAACTGCTTTCACCAATGGGATGGACTTTATGGGGATTGGGTTGGTATTTAATTGCTTCACACTATTCACATGTGTGTTGCTTGAGAAAGAACTCATGTTTTCGAAACATGTCGCAACTAATAAATACACTTGCTTGGAATTGCAGTGTGGTGTCCCTTCTACTATTTGCATATTTTTATATCAATTGTACATGCTGGGGGTATTGATTTGGTGGTGGAGAAATTCTTGAATTTTGTTGGGCATGCAGGCAGAATTGGCTAGATGCAAAGCTATTTGAGGGACCTTAACATTTTTTGGTAATATATAACTTGAAGATTGAGTTGGAGGGGGGCAAGGTCTCCAGCGGCATAGATAAAGCGAGAAGGTAAGTGAATAATGCTATGTGCTTGTTTATGGACTCTTTAAAGGGAGGGGTTATTGAACATCCTGATATTGACTTTAATGTTTTAGACCAGATGGGGTTCATTTGTCGATGTTGGATTGGCAATTTTCATAAATAGTTTTCAGGAATACTTGGAAAAAGTGGCTAGTTGAGGTCATGGCGGCAGGAGTCCCCTCCTTTTTGTGGCGGAATGCGGTCTCCCCCTCCCCCTCCCCAAACAGGGGTTAAGAGGTGCCATGGAAATACAGTATGGTCCCTACCGGCAGCACTGAGCTATGCATTCAGGTTGCATTAAGGTGGACCAAGTGTATGGGGCACCTGGGGTAGGTACGGACGACGATCCCGATTGTCTAAACCTCCACACACCAGCTGATGTGCAGGGGGACTTAGCTGGTGGGAGTGATTTAGGCCAGCTGATGTGCAGGGGACTCAACTGGCTAGGGCGGTGAATGATTGGTTATGACAATCAATTTAAGGCCAGCTGATGTGCAGGGGACTCGGCTGGCAAGGGCGGTGAAGGATTGGGGCTGAAATCAAAGCCTGTTAATACCAATCAATGCCAGCTGATATGCAGGGGGACTCACCTGGAAAGGGTGGTGAACATTTGTTTTCTAATCGAGCCGGATAATACTAATCGTCTATGGGGGAGGAAGACCGCATTTAGTTTAGAAGGGGACTCTGCAATGTGTTTGTTATATATATATATTTAGGGAGATTCAATAAAAGTTCTTATTGTTTAAAATGGTGCTTATTTGCCCCAACCAATCAGATCTTATTTAACATTTGTAAGCTAACATCTGATTGGTTGGGGCAAATTAGCACAATTTTAAATGATAGAACTTTTATTGAATAACCCTGATTGTTTTTTATTAATTAAGTGACCTCCCATGTTTTTCCACTTAGAGAATGTGTTGTGTGTGTGTTTTTTCCTTGCGAATTTAGTTTTATTATTTTCCTAAAAATAAGAGTATAATAGTGGGTTATAAAATGTTGGTTTTTTATAGGTGGTTCCCTAACCCTTAATAAAAGCAGATGCGACTGAATGCAGGTAGGTTCAGGATCACGAAGGCCTCAAGCCTTAATTTTGTTTTCAAAGGGGTAGGGAAAGGGACAAAGGATTCCCTTACCTGAGCCAGGTAGAAAAAAGGGGTGGAACTAGTGAATGGTGGGAAAGTAAGGGGAGGAGTTTTAGGTATTAAGGTTGAGCATGAGAAAGTTGAAATCAAACTAACCTTTTTCTTTTTGTTTTTCCCACCCTCCTCCCCGAGGAGAGAATACAAGTTGTGGAATCTACTATGGAGGTCACTGAAGGGCAGAGGGGGTAAAGAAATTTGTATAATTTAAGGGGCGGAATGCGATCTCCCCCTCGCCCAAACAGCGTTTAAGAGGTGCCATGAATACAGTATGGGACCCCACCGGCAGCACTGAGCTATGCATTCAGGTTGCATTAAGGTGGGCCAAGATGGGCACCTGGGGTAGGTACGGACGATGGGAAATCCCGATTGTCTAAACCTCCACACACCAGCTGATGTGCAGGGGGACTCGGCTGGCTAGGGCGGTGAATGATTGGGGCTAAAATCAAAGCCTGTTATACCATCATTTGTGGTAGTATGGATGATGGGAAATCCCGATTGTCTAGACTTCACACACCACTGATGTGCAGGGGGACTCACTGGCTAGGGCGTTGTGAATGATTGGTTCCAATCAATTTAAGGCCGCTGATGTGCAGGGGGACTCAGCTGGCAAGGCGGTGAATGATTGGGGCTAAAATCAAAGCCTGTTAATACCAATCATTAATGCCAGCCGATGTGCAGGGGGGCTCAGCTGGCAAAGGCGGTGAAGGATTGGGGCTGAAATCAAAGCCTGTTAATACCAATGAATGCCAGCTGATGTGCAGGGGGACTCACCTGGCAAGGAGCGGTGAATGATTGGGGCTAATCGAGCCAGATAATACTAACGTCTATGGGGGGAAGACTGCATTTAGTTTAGAAGGGGACTCTGCAATGTGTTTGTTTTATATATATATATATATATATAATATATATATATATATATATATATTCCACTAATTCCATAAAGAGCACTCAAAAGGAATTCCATCAAATAATCCAAAAAACTTTTATTGTGCCTTAACGCATTTCCGCCCTCAGGCCTTCATCAGAGGGCGGAAACACGTTAAGGCACAATAAAGTTTTTTTGGATTATTTGCTGATGGAAGTCCCTTTAGTGCTCTTTATTGAATTAGTGGTGGATGTGTACGGAGTAGCACCGGGGCATTGCAAAGTGGTGAGTGGAGTGCGGTCAAATTGACTATTTGTTCTATATATATTTGTTTTTTATAATTAAGTGACCTCCCATGTTTTGCCACTTAGAGAATGTGTTGTGTGTTTGTTTTTTCCTGCGAATTTAGGTTTGTTATTTTCCTAAATAAGAGTATATAATAGTGGGTTATAAGAAGGGCAGTTTTTTAAGGTGGCGCCTCGTGGATCTCTAACCCATAATACCTATGCAAGTTGAGCAATAAATTATCTTACGTTGTTTAAAAAGCAAAGACAAAAAATAAAAAGAAGTGAAAGTCCTACATTTTTCTCCCTGAAACCGTGGTGTTTATACTAAACTTGAACTAAACTTCAAATCCATTTGACCTAGGTCCATTTCATCCAAGTCATGGTATATCTGTAATATTCATCCATCAAGGTCATGGTATATCTGTAATATTCATCCACCCAGGTCATGGTATTTCTGTAATATTAATTATCCGTCATGGTATATCTGTAATATTAATTCCATCCAAGTCATGGTATATCTGTAATATTCATTCATCCAGGTCATGGTATATCTGTATATTCATTTATCCAGGTCATGGTATATCTGAAATATTCATTTATCCAAGTCTGGTATATCTGTATTTCATTTCATCCAGTCATGGTATGCTGTAATATTCATCCATCAAGGTCATGGTAATATCTGTATATTCATCCACCCGGTCATGATATATCTGTAATATTCATTCATCCAATCATGGTATATCTGTAATATTGATTCATCCAGGTCATAGTATCTGTAATATTATTAATCCAGTCATTGTATATCTGTAATATTCATTCATCCAGTCAGGTAATCTGTAATAATCAATTATCCAGGTCATGTATACTGTAATAATCATTCATCCAGGTCATGGTATACTGTATATCATTCATCCAGTCATGGTATATCTGTGTAATATCATTCATCCAGGTCATGGTATAATCTGTAAATTATTCATCCAGGTCATGGTATATCTGTAATATTCATCCATCAAGGTCATGGTATATCTGTAATATTCATCCCACCCAGTCATGGTATATCTGTAATATTCATTAATTCAGGTCATGTATATCTGTAAATATTCATTAATCCAGGTCATGGTATATCTGTAATATTCATCTTTCATCCAGGTCATGGTATATCTGTAATATATCCTACCACATAATCATATACTGTATTATAAACCTAATGAGACTTTTATAAAGATCACAAAGGAAACCTTTTCCCTATTTTCTCTCAGTGAAGTCACTATGTAACCTTTACTCCAGGAGAACAATTATACAATTCACACAACCAAGGACCCTACAGAAACACATACCTCTACCTGTTCTCAACACATAAATGTTTCTTCATAGCTTTGATTTCTAAGCAGCCTCTCAATTAACTAAGAGGAAAATTACCAGCTACTGCCAAGTGCCCAAGGCCTTCAACAATGCATTACTCTCTGTATTGTCTTTCCATATAATACAACGACAGAAGAGAATGTATGTATGTATATATGTACGCACGCAGTGTATGTACGCAGCACTTTACATTATAAATACAGATTATACAAATGGGGAAAAGAGCAAGCCATTATAAAGATAAATTAAATTATACAAATACAGTTCAACAAAGGTTAAGTATAACATATATATAAAATGAGTGTGGTGTTGGTAACATTGACGTGATATATACATACAAAATAGAAGCCTAGTGCACATGTCCCACCCTTAAAATAAACTTTTGCCCTATAATAGTATATCTTCCCCCAGACCCCAACCGCTATAAAATAGATTTTAAGAAATTCCCCCGTGTTTACTTACCTTCCCTCTCTCCTCCGACGCACGGACTTCTGCTTGTAAGACACTCCAGCATGGGGCGGGACCGGCAGCCGTGTCCGTGATTGGCTGAGAGTATTGTGCAACTTAAGATGTTTAAACTACAACTCCAGCAATAAAGCATGCTGGGAGTTGTAGTTTCCAACATCTTAGTGCCAATACTACACCCTCGGTTTATACTCGAGTCAATGTGGTTTTCCTCTTTTTAACCTAAATAGTACCACATCTCGGTTTATACCGGGACAGTTATCCCGAGTATATACAGTTATGCTCCATTATTCTCATTTTCACTGCTCTCTTATTTACCTTGTATTGCTTATGGCACAATTGACAATGGCCAAATAGACTATAAACGCTCTATTAAATGTTTTCTCTGTAATTGTACATTCTGGAGACTTGTAAATAAGCACATGACACACATCTCCTTGCCCCACATTCATAACATCTTTGTAGTTTAACCATGGATGCCTCTTAATATTATCATCATTTCCCTTTGAATAGACTGGGAAAATAATGAACCTACGGTACGAGAATTTGGGAGTCCGACATAAGTTATTTACCAATTGTGGATCTTGTTAGAATCAAACAAAATTTTAAAAAAGCCTGTGGGAACTTAACCTGTAACCCAATGGCCTGTTTGTTTCTAAATCAGGACTTTAGCACGCGCCCACCACTGTTGATGCAATAGATGAAAGTACATTTCAGTAATAGCGGACATCAAAAATCCATCTAATCCCGATGCACACGCGCACTTAACATTTTTTATGCAAATGCAGGCAACACGACACACGCACAGAAATTGCACAGCAATCGGGTGCGATAAGCTTGCGATTGCATGCGTGATTTAGTGTATGTAGTGGGGCCTCAACCTAAATATCAGTAAAATCGGTTATTTTGTTTGCTCAGAAAGGCTGTCAAAAATTCACGCTGGTTGAATAAGAAAAGCTGCTATTTCAATTTTTTTTTACATATGTAGAAACTTTATATTATTCTAGAACCAAGATTGAAACAAATAATAAAAAAAGCAATAATGCAGGCCGTAGACTACCGTATATACCCGTATAGCCGACCCGAGTATAAGCCGAGTTACCCATTTTTGCCTCCAAAATTAGAAAAACATGATTGACTCGAGTATAAGCCAGGGTATACAGTAACCCTAATACCTTTCCACGTAGAGTGTTGTGAAACTACAACTCCCAGCATGCTTGGTTGCTGGGAGTTTGTAGTTTCCAACCACCTATAGTAGAAAGGTATTGGGGTGACTGTATGGCATACTGTCCCCCACCCTAATACCTTTCCACTGTGATGTTTGGAAACTACAACTCCCAGCATGCTTGTTTTGCTGGGGTTGTAGTTTCCAACCATCTATAGTAGAAAGATTGGGGGTTACTGCATGGCATATCTGTCCCCCCAGCCCTCCCCCCAGTCCCCCCCCAGCTCACCTACCGTACCTGGTCTTCAGTCTTCATCTCTCTGCCGGCTGCCGCTCGCGTCTGTGCAGAGCCGGCAGTTCCCAGTACTGCTTCGCTGGCTGCGCGATGACGTCATCCCGCCAGCGTTCGCGATGACAATCATCGCGCAAACCGTGAAGAACTACTGGAACTGCGGCCTGACTCGCGGCTGCTTCTGGATTGAAGGTAAGTGTCTATGACTCGAGTATAAGCCGAGGCAAGGTTTTAGGTTGATTTTTAAACCTAAAAACCTCGGCTTATACTCGAGTATATACGGTATGTTGTATTGTTTCATAGGTAAACTTGTGACTTCTTGGGCTGTGTGTTCCTAAAAACACAGCATTTACACCACCAGCAACTCAACATGAATACAGGTACATTTAGATACTTTATCTTTCCTAGAAACACAGAAAACTGTGCATAGAGACAGTGAATCCTGGGATCAGAGGAGTGGCTATTTGAACCAACCTGGACTATAAGTTGTACTGGTAACAACATGGAAGCCTTCTTAGTTCAGATCTATTACTTACAAATACTAAATGCAATTTACTAGAGAAGAACCTTTAAATGTATAGGTGTTTGGGAGAAAAGCTTTCATATTAGGATTTTAAAAATGTAAGTTTAGTCCACCTAAATAAACCATGAGTCACACCCCCTGGCCCATTGTGTCTATTAAGCGCCATATTTTTTTTATTACTATATTACTCAAATATAATTCGAACCCGGTATCAGCCGAGGTACCTTTTTACCTGAAAGAGGAGTAAAATGGATTGACTCGAGTATAAGCTGAGGGTAGCTACTGCCCACCACTCTAACCCTCCACAAGATCCCAAATAGTAACCCCCAGTTACTTGGCACTGCAATGTTTGGTTACTAGAACTCCCTGCATGCTTTGATTCGGGGAGTTGTAGTTCTAAACATCTGCAGTGGCATGTTACACACACACTTTGTATTAGGCCAACAATAAATAAAAGTTACTGCCTAACTCGACCCTCATAGACCCCAAAGGAGCAAGCCATGTCTTACTGGTCCCACTGTGTCAGAGATGTTTTGTATGTATGTATATGTTTTATTTATACAGCACCACAGGGGATGCAGTGCTGTACAATATAGAATACAAAAAGTCATACAGGGACATAAATACTGTATGCACTGAAGGTGCCCTCCTTCCATGATGCTGCCCTGCACGCTCGTGCCTACGTGCACACTCACGACTGCTCTGGTTTGTGGTAATTAACAACTGCCCCGAGTATAGCCGAGGTTTGATATTTTGGGTCATTTTAAAGCCTAAAAAACCTCAGCTTATACTCAAATATATACAGTAATTCTATTTTTACTTTATTACTATTTACTATTCAAAACAAACACAAAAGAAAATGAAGCATCAATACCATCATAATAAACTATCATATAAAGAGAATCTGTCTCTGCTAAGGAAACCTCGGCCCTGTATAAGGAAGGGGAAATACGAGAAACAAAGGAGTAATTTAGTAACGGACCTTGGTTCTGAACTTTGTCCAGAATCAGAATTATCCAAATTGACCCTCTCACTCCATATAATGGTGGCATAGACGCTACAACCCAATGGAAAAAAATAGTACATACACAATCCCAACTTGGGATAACCCAACCTTAATGGTACCCAGTGTAAGTGTCCAAGCAGTAATACATTTGGTTCCCCTTTAAAGGCTGCTGAATGTTCTATGGTTCAGTATTAATCGTTAGCGTGGTGATAACCCTTGACAGGTTAAGATATGGAACTTGTACACAGTGAGATAATGATTGTCTTGGGATAAGGTATAAAATTTAATATCACCAATCAAACAATGACGCAGGTTTATGTGTTTTTGCTAGAAGTCCGGAGACGTTTTAGTAGTTTCACATGATTATGCATAAAGCATTTGCCTATCGTTCTGTCAACGTTTGGTGGTTCCGTCTATGGTCAATTCATGGCCTGTGCTACAGACCACATGGGGTCAACAGTCAGTAGTTCAAAAATTCATATCTCCTGCTATCATAATCACCACCTTGCATGGGATTCATGAACACTACATTACTTATCAGTGGGAGATCTAAATGACTTTCTGCTATAAGAACAGTTATAGTTACAACATCAGTACGTGTTGTTTCCGGCCATAGAAACTTTTTTCTTGTTTTATAGTAAAGGGTACACGTCTCTATCAGTCCGCCACCACATGCGCCACATACTCCTGGAACGACAGCATTGTCATTTCTAATTAAATATACAACCTATTTTTTTTATCCACCTCAGTACAGTGAGGTGGTACTGTTACAATACATACATAAGGAACCCATATGGACACTGATTAGGTGCCAAAATGAAAGTATCTTTAGGGCGTGAATGATAAACAGTGAATTGTCCAGTTTTAGGTTTAATTGGTCAGAGTGACCATGGACTGTATTGTGGTACATGGAGTGGATTTTGTTAAACTATGGGACCACAAGGATACTTACGTTCTCACCTTAGTTTTCATTTCTTTCAGAAAAACCAGGCAAAGTAAACACTGGTGAATATTAAAGACACTACACTGTAAAAATGAACTTTTAAAAAAATGATTATCCAAATATCCTCCCAATATCATTTCTAGGAGTGGCAGCATGTACAGTTTCTCTACCAGTTAGCACACGAGAAGCCCTGGCAGAAACAGATTTCTTTGTACTGGCACTCCTCCAGAAACATATTTGAGGTAGAAATTATCATCTTACCTCCCTGCTCCTGGTCCTTTTCTTTTTAAAGTGCATGTCCACTCCCAAAACTATAATTAACCCAGTGCTGGCCCCACTCTGTATGCAATAAAATCCTTACCTTCACCTCTGCTCCAAATGGCTGCCCTGCTATGCACTCCAAAGTCCCAAAACTGCCAACCAGGAGCCTGGCAGGGTCCATATAGGACTCTGCCTCCTGTCTCTCCTCTGGGAGAATTTTGTCATGCGCAGTGCAGCCCTCCCTCCCATTTTGCTCTCCCTCCCCCTAGTGTTAAACCCCTTTTGGGTATAGTAGGGCTCCCTCCCCCGCCCCAACGCTATAATGTTTTTTTCACAAACTCCCCCATCATTACTTACCTACCTCGTCTCTCCCCCGGCGTTCTCACTGCCAGCAGCCGCGTCCGTGAATCAGATGTATGTACCATTTGAAAGCTAACATCGATTTGGTTGGGGCAAAATTAGCCAATCACCATTTTAACGATAAGAAATTTTAATTCACAGCCCGGTGTTAGGGATCTTCTGAATGCAAGGTTGATTGTATTGTGGCTAAGAGGTGTATAGGTACTGGCCCAAGTTTAGATGTTAACAGCATTGTACATGGCAGACAGTTTAGGGCACAGCCACACATGCAAATGCATGCAATTTCATGTGGCGATTTCATTGCGTTTGGGCATGCGGTTTTTCCATTAACTATTGAAACGCATGTAATTGCGATTTAAAATGCGGAATGCAAACCACAATCACATTGCCGTATTTTCAATGATATAAAAAAAACGCAAACGCAAAAAAGCGCAGCAGTGTGGCCTAGCCCTTAGTGTCAGAACCTCCTCCCCCACCACCTCATTCAGGCTTGGTTTCTTTATTTCACATAAATTGGCCTCCTTGACACCTCTCTTGAACCAGTCACTTCCTTTGGCCAAAATGTTAACATTACAATCTCCAAAGGTTTATGTCATTTTTTAGAATGCAGGTACACGTTGAGTCCTGACCCGAGGATTGGCTCTCTGTGCTGGGCCATACGTGATGCAGTTGCTGTTTTGGTCTCCCCCACATACAAATCAAGCATTCTTCACTACACTGCGTATATGATGTCGCTTTTCTCTGGTGTTTGGGTATTGGGTCTTTCGGATGTACCAATTGCTGTCTCATTGTGTTGTTTTGGTTTTAAAGCAGACAGGATACGGTGTTTATTGAAAATTTCTTTAATTTCTGAAGACCCCTGCTACATAGGGATGACCATGTTCTAACCCCTGGGGCGCGGGGCTACCCAGCATATTATAGTTTTTCTCTTTCTTTTTTTTTCTTCTTTAGAAGAGGTCAGTATTACCCTCTAATTGTTAATAATGTTAATAACATTATAATAATGTTATATGGAAAATATAGTTTTGACAGACATAACTCTTTATTAATAGCCTACGACCACACACAGAGAAAATGATAATGTATCAGAATTATGTGTTTTTTTCCCCCCCTTTCAATAGTATATTGCATAAACAGCACTCTCCGTAGATTTTAGGAGAAAATGTTATAATGTGACATCTACCATTTTGCTTTTTATATCATTAGTACTGTTACTGTTGTTTCATTATGTCTTCCAAAAATTTACTATAAAAAAAAATCCCCCTGTATATATCTGCGCACATAGCCAACATACACTGGGGGTGCAAACAGAGTTGTAGTGCACAAACAAGTCCTAATGCATACTGGTTAAGCTGGCGCCACACATCAGCACAAGATAACGCACACTTTGTGAAAAGCGCAACCTCATGCATGTATGTTTCCAATGCATTACCATGTATTTGTGCAGTAATCTGATATCGAGCACATGTGAGTGCGAAAAAAATGGTAATCGCATGTGCCCCAAAACAAAATGCAAGCTCAGCTCAGCTCCACAGTGTGCCACCCACATTGAAAAGAACTGGCATGCATTGTCACAGTCTAAGGGCTGCAAAATGTGATTGGAAGCGTTGAGAATTGCACCAGCCATGTCCATGAATCCACAGATAAATAAAAGCAATTAGTTTAAAGGGCATATCCAACTTTGTGCAGGGGAACCAGCATTCAATCATTGGCTGTGATGTCAGCAGTTACAGCCTTGTTTGACTGCATGGAGGAAAAAGCCAGCTTAGTCTGCCAAATGGGGACAATAATTGTACCTAAATATCTGGTTAGTAATACCTTTAATAATGTGCTTATATATAAGTAGGGATTGGGGGTGGTAGCTGACATGTGTCCAATTTTTTTTAAGGGTGTACATGCTCTTTAGTTGGCTTTTATTTATTTAAGCCCAGCCACCATGCCAAAAGGTGCTTTATAAATTGCACTGGGATACAACATACAAGAAATTGATTTAAAAAATTACATCTAATATATATTCTGTTTAACTGGATCTGAATTGTTATTAACCTCATTCTCAAATAATTTTTCTCATTTTATTTAGGCCCCTGTATAGTGCAGTTAGCGAGGGTAATGGGTGCAAATTGTAAGGTCTTAAAAACAAAGTTGGACCGGTCCACAGAACCACCAAGGAAACCCCTGGTGTGCCCTGACATTTAATCCCCATAAACTGTAAATGGTTAAGTGAGAGGTAGAGATCCAATCGAATAAGATGTGGAGTTGGGAGATGAATGTGAGAAATTGGTAATCCATGGTTGCGAATGATAATGTACAGCGCCATATTTTGATCCAACAATCATGCACACTTTTAACACATTTTGGCTATGATTTACCATTATGTCTGAAAGTCCCAGAACAAAAGGTTCTTCAGAAAAAACTAGAACAATCGGTTGTGTCATAAATCACATCCAATCAAATACTGGATCTGGTGATTGACCTTCCCATGTTTGTGTACCAGGCCTTAGTGAAGGAAGAATGAAATATTCAAGGGCAAATTGCACACAGTTTCTGGTGGGACCCCCAGGTCTAATATTTCCTGGTAAGTCCTACAGTACCCCCAGTTGAGACTGCTTATAAAATTTATTTTGGGGAGGTAAATAAACTTGATTATATCCTTATTATCTTCCCCAATGGTTTAGATTTTCATGTTCTCTTTAAGGATGCGTATAGTATGTCCCAAGATCTGGGGGGGAGCGATTTTGTGTTTGTCATAAAAGAAGGAGGCAGCAGATTTCCCCAATGCTTTCCGGTCAAAGTTTACATCTCCAAAGTATATATTCTATCACTTGTTCGCTCTTCTGCGGCCTTCCCGAGACTCCAGTGCTCTGTCTATGCACCTGTTAATATTCAATGAAAAAAGAAATCAGACCCAGAAGCACTGTAACAATCCAAAACGTTCCACATTTCATAGTAACAATCCAAACTTTCTACATTGATTGTTACAGTACTTCTGGTCCCATCTCTTTTTTCAATTGAAGTTTACTCTCTCCTTTATATGTCCAATTATTTTCTGTATCCATTTTTGGAATCTCTAAATCAGTAATTTTCATTTGATTTATGATATGACAGATCATTGGATATGAAACATTGACTCAAAGCATGTGAGCATACGTGCTTGTGAAATGTGTCATGATGACATAAACCACCAGGGAGCATAAAACTGATGTAAACAACTTTAAAACAGCAGAAGTTATTACATTTGATGTAATAGGAATAGAAAATACCTTAAATTGTAAGGGTAAAAGGAATCCAGACTGATGAATAATACATTTATCTGATAACAATGAATTAATGTATTTGTATTGTAATCCTAATGTAGAGGAATTGCAGAAGGTAAGAGTTATCTCGTTCTTCACCAATATGGGAAGTGTCCCATAGGATGGTCACAGTGCTGAGGGCCTTGGGAATTGGCAAAGAACTTCCCTTGGCAGTCCCACATTGCTGTACCAAGTCTCTAAATTCAAGCGCTTCCTATTGGTAAACAGTTAACTCACTGTTTATTGTTGACACTAAATGACATTTGTAATAGATCCAGGTGGGCCCTAATTCATAGTATAGCTAATTCCTACCTCTCTCTGAACAATAGAACTCCCCTGATGAAGGGTTACATTTACCTGCTTGCACTTCGCTCATTGGGTTGTCCCGTGGTACCTTCAATCCTTTGCGCATGGATGAAGCGTGGCGTACTACCGCCTTCGCCATACCCACGACCACGATGGGGCCCGGACTGGGAGGGTTGGCACAACCTCCGTGATCAGCTGTTTTATTTTTTTTATTATAATTTTATTATTTCACACGTATGAAGGAACATATGTCGTATCAGCTTTTTAAAAGACCGGAACCTATGGGACCCACGTCCGATCGTCGCAAATCGCCACTCGCGGACATTGCCCTCCGTGTAACAGCTAAGGCCTGAACGTTGACTGACAGTGCAGTTGTTCTTAATTAACTACATTTCAGAATTGGTACATTTTACTGTCCAGTGAATAATGTGGGTTCAGACTTAGGACATGGTTCACCTTAAACAACAACGATATATAATAGCACATTATACCGTATTATTAACAGATATTAAGGATTATTATTGCCTCCATTCTGGTAGAGTAAGCTGGCTCCTCCCACCGATGGTCAATCAAGGCTGTGACTGCTGACACATCACAGCTTATGTTGCTGTTTCCCTGCTCCCTCACTCCACATATATATATCCTGGTGGGGTTTTTTGGACTTAGGGGTGGATAGCAGAAGAACCAGATGGACTGGGATGTAAGGTAAGGCTAATAACTACACTACCAATGGGGCCAGTAGATGGGGGGGGATTATGGATTTGGGGGTGGACATGCCCTTTAAGAGATTTTATTTTTTCGATTTTTATTAAATTTTAATAGCGAAAATATTTTCAGCCTAATTAAAATGTTACATTTTAGAACATAATTTAAGTTTAGTCCACATTGAGTTTTTTTTACACTACATTGATTAAATTTAATTTCTATTAAAATATATACACTATTAGGGGCCGTGGTTAGATGGCGTCTGAGAGGACGCAGGGACCAGAAGCTCCCAGTACAAAACCTGGCCCGACGACAATAACGGTTGCTAAACAACCCCAACTTGTAAGGGAAAGTCCTCCGGAACACAGCTACACAATCCCAAACCATGGTAACCAGCAACAAAAAAAACACACGGCCACAACTGCGCTGGGAAGATTTGCCCGCCAAAGCAGCCGCAACCCTCCGCCTACTCTCTAGCAACCAGTACCCCACATGGAGAAAACCGGAGGACTCATCCCCTACCCCACATGCCTCAGACTCACGAACCACATCCCTGGACCTAACACCAAAAGAACTAATGCAGGCAGCCAGGAAACCTCTAAATCCTCACTTACGTATCTCAGTGGAGGAATCATGAATCGACGTGGCCCTTCTGCGCCAAAAGACCTACACACATGGCGAGACAGCGCGTGGAGAGCTGAGACGACAGAGTCTCCACACCAAACGAGGGACAACCCCACAGTAAGACCCCTTGCGGTGGGAACCGAATCCTTACAAAACTACCAACTTCAACTACAACACAGCCGGGCACGATTAATTGAAATAGATCCACGGCAAAAACATATCCGTCTGGTGGGAATCCCAGTAAGTGCTGAAAATCGGACCCGAAACTCCCAGCATGCTTTATTGCTGGGAGTTGTAGTTTTCAAACATCTTAAGTTGCAAATACTACCCCCTCGGTTTATACTCGAGTCAATGTGGTTTTCCTCCTTTTTTACCTAAAACTAGGTACCTCGGTTTATACTCGGGACAGTTTATACTCGAGTATATACAGTATGCTCCATTATTCTCATTTTCACTGCTCTCTTAGTTTAACCTATGTATTGCTTATGGCACAATTGACAAGTGGCCAAATAGACTATAAACGCTCTATTAAATGTTTTCTCTGTAATTGTACGTTCTGGAGACTTGTAAATAAGCACATGACACACATCTCCTTGCCCCACATTCATAACATCCTTTGTAGTTTAACCATGGATGCCTCTTAATATTATCATCATTCCCTTTGAATAGACTGGGAGAAATAATGGAACCTACGGTACGAGAATTTGGGAGTCCGACATAAGTTATTTACCAATTGTGGATCTTGTTAGAATCAAACAAAATTTTAAAAAAGCCTGTGGGAACTTAACCTGTAACCCAATGGCCTGTTTGTTTCTAAAATCAGGACTTTAGCAGCGCGCCACCACTGTTGATGCAATAGATGAAAGTACATTTCAGTAATAGCGGGAACTCAAAAAATCCATCTAATCCCGATGCACACGCGCACTTAACATTTTTTATGCAAATGCAGAGCAACACGCGACAACGCACAGAAATTGCACATGCAATCGGGTGCGATAAAGCTTGCGATTGCATGCGTGATTTAGTGTATTGTAGTGGGGCCTCAACCTAAATATCAGTAAAATCGGTTATTTTGTATTGCTCTAGAAAGGCTGTCAAAAATTCACGCTGGTTGAATAAGAAAAAGCTGCTATTTCAAGTTTTTACATATGTAGAAACTTTATATTATTCTAGAAACAAGATTGAAACAAATAATAAAAAAAGCAATAAATGCAGGCAGTAGACTACCCTATATACTCGAGTATAAGCCGACCCGAGTATAAGCCAGTTTACCCATTTTTGCCTCCAACAATAGAAAAACATGATTGACTCATATAAGCCAGGGTATACAGTAACCCTAATACCTTTCCACTGTGATGTTGGAAACTACAACTCCCAGCAGCTTGGTTGCTGGGAGTGTTGTAGTTTCCAACCACCTATAGTAGAAAGGTATTGGGGTTACTGTATGGCATACTGTCCCCCACCCTAATACCTTTCCACTGTAGATGTTTGGAAACTACAACTCCCAGCATGCTTGTTGCTGGGGTTGTAGTTTCCAACCATCTATAGTAGAAAGGATTGGGGGTTACTGCATGGCATACTGTCCCCCCAGCCCTCCCCCCAGTCCCCCCCAGCTCACCTACCGTACCTGGTCTTCAGTCTTCATCTCTCTGCCGGCTGCCGCTCGCGTCTGTGGCAGAGCCGGCAGTTCCCAGTACTGCTTGCTGGCTGCGCGATGACGTCATCCCGCCAGCGTCGCGATGACATCATCGCGCAACCGTGAAGAACTACTGGAACTGCGGCCTGACTCGCGGCTGCTTCTGGATTGAAGGTAAGTGTCTATGACTCGAGTATAAGCCGAGGCAAGGTTTTAGGTTGATTTTTAAACCTAAAAACCTCGGCTTATACTCGGTATATACGTATGTTGTATTGTTTCATAGGTAAACTTGTGACTTCTTGGGCTGTGTGTTCCTAAAAAACACAGCATTTACACCACCAGCAACTCAACATGAATACAGGTACATTTAGATACTTTATCTTTCACTAGAAAACAGAAAACTGTGCATAGAGACAGTGAATCTGGGATCAGAGGAGTGGCTATTTGAAGCCAACCTGGACTATAAGTTGTACTGGTAACAACATGGAAGCCTTCTTAGTTCAGATCTATTACTTACAAATACTAAATGCAATTTACTAGAGAAGAACCTTAAATGTATAGGTGTTCTGGGAGAAAAGCTTTCATATTAGGATTTTAAAAATGTAAGTTTAGTCCACCTAAAAAACCTGAAGTCACACCCCCTGGGCCCATTTTGTGTCTATTAAGGCCATATTTTTTATTACTATATATACTCAAATATAAGTCGACCCGAGTATCAGCCGAGGTACCTTTTTACCTGAAAGAGGAGTAAAATGGATTGACTCGAGTATAAGCTGAGGGTAGCTACTGCCCACCACTCTAAACCCTCCAAAGATCCCAAAATCAGTAACCCCCAGTTACTTGGCACTGCAGATGTTTGTTAACTAGAACTCCCTGCATGCTTTGATTGCGGGGAGTTGTAGTTCTAAACATCTGCAGTGGCATTGTACAACACACTTTGTATTAGGCCAACAATAAATAAAAGTTACTGCCTAACTCGACGCCTCATAGACCCCAAAGGAGAGCAAGCCATGTTCTTACTGGTCCCACTGTGTCAGAGGATGTTTGTATGTATGTATATGTTTATTTATACAGCACCACTAGGGGATGCAGTGCTGTACAATATAGAATACAAAAAGTCATACAAGGGGGACAGTAAATACTGTATGCACTGAAGGGTGCCCTCCTTCCATGATGCTGCCCTGCACGCTCGTGCCTACGTGCACACTCACGACTGCTCTGGTTTGTGGTAATTAACAACTGACCCGAGTATAAGCCGAGGTTTGATATTTTGGGTCATTTTAAAGCCTAAAAACCTCAGCTTATACTCAAATATATACAGTAATTACTATTTTTACTATTACTATTTACTATTCAAAACAAACACAAAAGAAAATGAAGCATCAATACCATCATAATAAAACAATCATATAAAGAGAATCTGTCTCTGCTAAGGGAAACTCGGGCCACTGTATAAGGAAGGGGAAATACAGGAGAAACAAAGGGAAAGTAATTTAGTAACGGACCTTGGTTCTGAACTTTGTGCCAGAATCAGAATTATCCAAATTAGACCCATCTCACTCCATATAATGGTGGCATAGACGCTACAACCCAATGGAAAAAAATAGTACATACACAATCCAACTTGGGATATCCCACCTTAATGGTACCAGGTGTAAGTGTCCAAGCAGTAATACATTTGTTCCCCTTTAAAGGCTGCTGAATGTTCTATGGTCAGTATTAATCGTTAGCGTGGTGATAACCCTTGACAGGTTTAAGATATGGGAACTTGTAACACAGTGAGATAATGATTGTCTTGGGATAAGGTATAAAATTTTAATATTCACCAATCAAACAATGACGCAGGTTTATGTGTTTTGCTATGAAGTCCAGGAGACGTTTTAGTAGTTTCACTGATTATGCATAAAGCATTTGCCTAGCGTTCGTGTCACAGTTGTTTGGTTCCGTCTATGGTCAATTCATGGCCTGTGCTACAGACCACATGGGGGTCAACAGTCAGTAGTTCAGAAATTCAATATCTCCTGCTATCATAATCACCACCTTGCATGGGAGTCATGAACACTACATTACTTATGTCAGTGGGAGATCTAAATGACTTTCTGCTATAAGAACAGTTATAGTTACATCAGTACGTGTTGTTTCCGGCCATAGAAACTTTTTTCTTGTTTTATAGTAAAGGGTACACGTCTCTATCAGTCCGCCACCACATGCGCCACATACTCCGGTAACGACAGCATTGTCATTTCTAATTAAATATAAAACCTATTTTTTTATCCACCTCAGTACAGTCAGGGTTGTACTGTACAATACTGATACATAAGGAACCCATATGGACACATGATTAGGTGCCAAAATGAAAGTATCTTTAGGGCGTGAATGATAAAACAGTGAAGTGTCCAGTTTTAGGTTTAATTGGTCAGAGTGACCATGGGACTGTATTGTGGTACATGGAGTGGATTTTGTTTAACTATGGACTCAAAGGAATACTTACGTTCTCACCTTAGTTTTCATTTTCTTTCAGAAAAACCAGGCAAAGTATAACCAATGGTGAATATTAAAGGACAACTACACTGTAAAAATGAACTTTTAAAAAAATGATTATTCCAAATATCCTCCCAATATCATTTCATTAAGGAGTGGCAGCATGTACAGTTTTCATCTACCAGGTTAGCACAGAGAAAGCCTGGCAGAAACAGATTTCTTTGTACTGGCACTCCTCACAGAAACAATATTTGAGGTAGAAATTATCAATCTTACCTCCCTGCTCTGGTCCTTTTCTTTTTAAAGTGCATGTCCACTCCCAAAACTATAATTTAACCCAGTGCTGGCCCCACTCTGTAGTGCATAAAAATCCTTACCTTACACCTCTGCTCCAAATGGCTGCCCTGCTATGCCACTCCAAAGTCCCAAAAACTGCCAACCAGGAGCCTGGCAGGGTCCATATAGGACTCTGCCTCCTGTCTCTCCTCTGGGAGAATTTTGTCATGCGCAGTGCAGCCCTCCCTCCCATTTTGCTCTCCCTCCCCCTAGTGTTAAACCCCTTTTGGGTATAGTAGGGCTCCCTCCCCCAGCCCCAACCGCTATAATAGTTTTTTCACAAACTCCCCCAATCATTACTTACCTTACCTCTCTCCCCCGGCGTTCTCCACTGCCAGCAGCCGCGTCCGTGAATCAGATGTTATGTACCATTTGAAAGCTAACATCTGATTGGTTGGGGCAAAATTAGCCAATCACCATTTTTAACGATAAGAAATTTTATTCACAGCCCGGTGTTAGGGATCTTCTGAATGCAAGGTGTGATTGTATTGTGGCTAAGAGGTGTTATAGGTACTGCCCAAGTTAAGGTGTTAAAACAGCATTGTACATGGCAGACAGTTAGGGCACAGCCACACATGCAAATGCATGCAATTTCATGTGCGATTTCATTGCGTTTGCGCATGCGGTTTTTCCATTAACTATTGAAAAACGCATGTAATTGCGATTTAAAATGCGGAATGCAAATCACAATCACGATTGCCGTATTTTCAATGATATGAAAAAAAACGCAAACGCAAAAAAAGCGCAGCAGTGTGGCCTAGCCCTTAGTGTCAGAACCTCCTCCCCCACACCTCTATTCAGGCTTGGTTTCTTTATTTCACATAAATGGCCTCCTTGACACCTCTCTTGAACCAGTCACGTTCCTTTGCCAAAATGTTAACATTACAATCTCCAAAGGTATGTCATTTTTCCTTAAGATGCAGGTACACGGTTGAGTCCTGACCCGAGGAATTGGCTCTTCTGTGCTGGGCCATACGTTGATGCAGTTGCTGTTTGGTCTCCCCCACATACAAATCAGAGCACTCTTCACTACACTGCGTATATGATGTCGCTTTTCTGGTGTTTGGGTATTGGGTCTTTCGGATGTACCAATTGCTGTCTCAGTGTGTTGTTTGGTTTAAAGCAGACAGGGATACGGTGTTTATTGAAAATTCTTCTTAATTTCTTGAAGACCCCTGCTACATATGGGATGACCATGTTCTAACCCCTGGGGCGCTGGGGCTACCCAGCATATTAGTAGTTTTCTCTTTCCTTTTTTTTCTTCTTTAGAAGAGGTCAGTATTACCCTCCTAATTGTTAATAATGTTAATAACATTATAATAATGTTATATGGAAAATATAGTTTTGACAGACAGTAACTCTTTATTAATAGCCTTACGACCACACAACAGAGAAAATGATAATGTATCAGAATTATGTGTTTTTTCCCCCCCTTTCAATAGTATATTGCATAAACAGCACTCTCCGTAGAATTTAGGAGAGAAATGTTATGAATGTGACATCTACCATTTTGCTTTTTATATCATTAGTACTGTTACTGTTGTTCATTATGTCTTCCAAAAATTTACTATAAAAAAAAATTCCCTGTATATATCTGCGCACATAGCCAACATACACTGGGGGTGCAAACAGAGTTGTAGTGCACAAACAAGTCTAATTGCATACTGGTTAAAGCTGCGGCCACACTATCAGCACAAGATAACGCACACTTTGTGAAAAGCGCAACCTCAATGCAGTATGTTTCCAATGCATTACCATGTATTTGTGCAGTAATCTGATATCGGAGCACATGTGATGCGAACAAAAAATGGTAATCGCATGTGCCCCGAAAACAAAATGCAAGCTCAGCTCCACAGTGTGGCCACCCACATTGAAAAGAACTGGCATGCAATTGTCACAGGCTAAAGGGCTGCAAAATGTGATTGGAAGCGTGTGAGAATTGCACCAGCCATGTGCCATGAATCACAGATAAATAAAAGCAATTAGTTTAAAGGGCATATCCAACTTTGTGCAGGGGAAACAGCAGTCAATCATTGGCTGTGATGTCAGCAGTTACAGCCTTGTTTGACTGCATGGAGGGAAAAGCCAGCTTAGTCTGCCAGAATGGGGACAATAATTGTACCTAAATATCTGGTTAGTAATACCTTTAATAATGTGCTTAATATATAAGTAGGGATTGGGGGTGGGTAGCTGACATGTGTCCAATTTTTTTTAAGGGTGTACATGCTCTTTAGTTGGCTTATTTATTTTAAGCCCAGCCACCATGCCAAGGTTGCTTTATAAATTGCACTGGGGATACAAACATACAAGAAATTGATTTAAAAAATTACATCTAATTAAATATTCTGTTTAACTGGATCTGAAATTGTTATTAACCTCATTCTCAAATAATTTTTTCTCATTTTATTTTAGGCCCCTGTATATGTGCAGTTAGCGAGGGTAATGGTGCAAATTGTAAGGTCTTAAAAACAAAGTTGGACCGGTCCACAGAACCACCAAGGAAACCCCTGGTGTGCCCTGACATTTAATCACCCATAAAATCTGTAAAATGGTTAAGTGAGAGGTAGAGATCCAATCGAATAAGATGTAGGAGTTGGGAGATGAATGTGAGAAATTGGTAATCCATTGGTTGCGAATGATAATGTACAGGCCAATATTTTGATCCAACAATCATGCACACATTTTAACACATTATTGGCTATGATTTACCATTATGTCTGAAAGTCCAGAACAAAAGGTTCTTCAGAAAAACTGAGAACAATCGGTTGTGTCATAAATCACATCCAATCAAAATACTGGATCTGGTGATTGACCTTCCCATGTTGTGTACCAGGCCTTAGTGAGGAAGGAAGAAATGAAATATTCAGAGGGCAAATTGCACACAGTTTTCTGGTGGACCCCCAGGTCTAATATTTCCTGGTAAGCCTACAGTACCCCAGTTTGAGACTGCTTATAAAAAATTTATATTTTGGGAGGTAAATAAACTTGATTATATCCTTATTATCTTCCCCAATGGTTTAGATTTTCATGTTCTTTTAAAGGATGCGTATAGTATGTCCCAAGATCTGGGGGGGAGCGATTTGTTGTTTGTCATAAAAGAAGGAGGCAGCAGATTTCCCCAATGCTTTCCCGGTCAAAGTTTACATCTCCAAAGTATATTATTCTATCACCTTGTTCGCTCTTCTGCTGCCTTCCCGAGACTCCCAGTGCTCTGTCTATGCACCTGTTAATATTCAATTGAAAAAAGAGATCAGACCCAGAAGCACTGTAACAATCCAAACGTTCCACATTTCATAGTAACAATCCAAACTTTCTACATTTAGATTGTTACAGTACTTCTGGGTCCCATCTCTTTTTTCAATTGAAAGTTTACTTCTCCTTTATATGTCCAATTATTTTCTGTATCCATTTTTTTGGAATCTCTAAATCAGTTAATTTTCATTTGATTTATGATATGACAGATCATTGGATATGAAACATTGACTCAAAGCATGTGAGCATACGTGCTTGTGAAATGTGTCATGATGACATAAACCACCAGGGAGCATAAAACTGATGTAAACAACTTTAAAACAGCAGAAGTATTACATTTGATGTAATAGGAATAGAAATGAACCTTAAATTGTAAGGGTAAAAGGAATCCAGACTGATGAATAATACATTTATCTGATAACAATGAATATTAATGTATTTGTATTGTAATCCTAATGTAGAGGAATTGCAGAAGGGTAAGAGTTATCTCGTTCTTCACCAATATGGGAAGTGTCCCATAGGATGGTCACAGTGCTGAGGGCCTCTGGGAATTGGCAAAGATACTTCCCTTGGCAGTCCACATTGCTGTACCAAGTCTCTTAAATTCAAAAGCGCTTCCTATTGGTAAACAGTTAACTCACTGTTTATTGTTGACACTAAATGACAATTTGTAATAGATGCCAGGTGGGCCCATAATTCATAGTATAGCTAATTCCTACCTCTCTCTGAACAATAGAACTCCCCTGATGAAGGGTTACATTTACCTGCTTGCACTTCGCTCATTGGGTTGTCCCGGTGTACCTTCAATCCTTTGCGCATGGATGGAAGCAGTGGCGTAACTACCGCCTTCGCCATACCCACGACCACGATGGGGCCCGGACAGTGGGAGGGTTGGCACAACCTCCGTGATCAGCTGTTTTTATTTTTTTTATTATAATTTTTATTATTTCACGTATGAAGGAAACATATGCGTTATCAGCTGTTTAAAAGACCGGAACCTATGGGACCGCACGGTCGATCGTTCGCAAATTCGGCCACGCCGACGGACATTTGTCCCTCCGTGTGTACCCAGCCTAAGGGCCCTGACACGTTGACACTGACAGGCTGCAGTTGTTCTTTAATTAACTACATTTCAGAATTGGTACATTTTTACTGTCCAGTGAATAATGTGGGTTCAAGACTTAAAGGACATGTTCACCCTTTAAACAACAACTGATATATAATTAGCACATTATTACCTGTATTATTAACCAGATATTTAAGGATTATTATTGCCTCCATTCTGGTAGAGTAAGCTGGCTCCTCCCACCATGCAGTCAATCAAGGCTGTGACTGCTGACATCACAGCTTATGTTGCTGTTTCCTCTGCTCCCTCCACTCCACATATATATATATCCTGGTGGGCGTTTTTTTGGACTTTAGGGGTGGATAGCAGAAGAACCAGATGACACTAGAAGGTTACACGTCTCTAAACCTTACGGCGAAAGAGACTAATTTCATCTCTATGTGTTACACGGTTTTCTATTATATGTTTAAAATAATGGAATGTTTAGTTATATTTGTTTTCTCTATTGTTACCATAGTTGGTCTGGTCCGGTCGCTCGGGATCAGGTACGGAGAGGGCAGAACAGGTTTATACACCTACCTGGTAATGGGTGAGTCGAACAAAAAAATTTTGAAGTTGCTTTCTTGGAATGTGAGAGGCCTGGGCCATACGAACAAACGCACACAAGTGTTCACATTCCTCAACCAATATATGCCGGATGTAGTGTGCCTGCAGGAGACCCATCTGCTAACCTCCACAACCAGATTACTCCAGAAGCCATGGGTGGGATGGGCTGCCCACAGTACATGTTCATCATACTCTAGAGGGGTATCTATCCTACTAAGGAAAAACCTTAAATACAAAATACTTTACGTAAAAACAGACCCGAACGGTAAGTTTGTGTTTGTGGTTACTGAGATCGACTCTATTCAGATAATACTAATTGGAGTATACAATCCCCCGGCCATGGGTCTTAATGCCCTACAAAACATAGCCGTATTACTAGTCCAATACCCCAATGCACAGGTAATCTGTATGGGCGATTTCAATACAGTCATGAACCCGCAAAAAGACAGGTTACACCCCCCTGGCACAGGGACCCCACAAAACACTAAAAGCTCCACTCCCCTCTCCCATCTAACACAATCCTGGGACTGGGTAGATATCTGGCGACACAGGCACCCCACCACCAAAGAATTCACATGCCACTCAACAACACACCATACGCTATCCCGTATAGATTATGTTTTCCTATCCAGGGGAGCAGTTCCACTGGTCACGAACATAACTCATCTCCCTAGAGGGATCTCGGACCACTCACCAATAAGTATGCACCTCATTATCCCAGGTACCCCCGAACAAACCAGACTGTGGAGGCTCAACCCCTTCTGGCTTTCCCAGTTTCCTACACCCGACCCAATACCGGATTATATAGCGGAATTCCTGCATTTCCACTCAACACCCCAAAACCCCAATTTAATATGGGAGGCAGACTGCACTCCACTATTTCATACATCAAAAAAACAGCACAACAAAACAAAAATACCTTACAATCCGTCCTTCTGAAAGCGGAACAAGAACACATAACCCACCAAACCCAGATCACCCTATCAGCTTGGCTACAAGCTCAGAGGCTCTATAACAATATGATTACAGAAAAAGCGAATAGAAAACAATTCTTTATTCGGCAAAATCACTTTGAGCAAGGAGGACAGTCCGCCAAACTACTGACCTTCCTGGTTAAGGACCATACCCAGTCCAACACAATATTAGCCATCCAAAACCAAGAAAAAGGACTAGTACACTCTACACCACTCATCCCAGAAGCGTTCCATAAATTTTACCAAGACCTATACTCTACACGTTGCACATTCGACCAACAACAAATAGCGAACTACCTATCCACCCTGGACTTCCCACAACTACAACCCGAACAAAAAGCAGCGCTTGACAGACCACTAACACCAGAAGAAATTCTCTCAGCACTACAAGATATGCCAGCAAACAAAGCTCCCGGCCCAGACGGCCTACCAATAGAAATATATAAGAAATACAGCAACCAATTAATCACCCCCCTCCTAGACATGTACAACAACTCCCATGCAACAGGATCCCTCCCCCCCTCTCTATACAACGCCACAATAGTTATACTCCCTAAACCCGGGAAAGACCCAGAGGAGTGCGGGTCATACAGACCAATATCACTGTTGACGACCGATTATAAAATACTGGCAAAAGTACTGGCCCACAGAGTGAGAACAATTATAACAACAATAATTCATCCCGACCAAACGGGCTTCATGCCCAATAAATCCACCACAATAAACCTACGACGAACCCTGATACAAACTCAAGTGAATCATGACATAACGGGGGATCGTGTGATAGTATCACTGGACGCCTGCAAAGCATTCGACTCCATAGAATGGCCATTCCTGATAGAAACCCTTAAAAAATTTGGCTTCGGACAGCAGTTTATCTCATGGGTCAGGCTGTTTTACGCGGCCCCCAAAGCCCAGGTTATGGCCAATGGGAACCTATCACCCATTTTCACACTAGCAAGAGGCACACGCCAGGGATGCCCACTGTCCCCCTACCTGTTTGCCCTAACCATTGAACCCCTTGCGATACAACTACGAGCAAACAACACCATACGGGGACTCAGAATAGGACAACATATTGAAAAGCTGGGCTTATACGCAGACGACTTAATTTTATTCCTTGAAAACACCCACCCCTCCCTAACAACTGCAATCAACCTTATCAATAACTTTGGCACATATTCTGGCCTACTAATCAATTGGGACAAATCAACACTCTACCCCCTCGACAACATCCCCACCAGGAACAACATGGAAACAACCCCAATACCCATAGTTAAATACTTCAAATACCTGGGAATGAAAATAACTAAATCTCCACAGCAATTCTACTCAATAAATATATTACCCCTACTGGAACACACAAAAAATAAGCTAATAGCATGGAGGCACGTCCCCTTTAACCTCTGGGGAAGAATCCAACTGATCAAAATATTCCTACTTCCAAAAATCCTCTATACACTACTCCACTCTCTCACATATATCCCCAAATCCTTCTTCATAAAACTAAACTCTCTCCTCTCCTCCTTTATCTGGAACCACAAAAAACCAAGAACAAAATACACTACACTCCAAGCTCCCAAAGAGGCGGGAGGCCTAGCCCTACCTAATTTCCAGCTATACTATTGGGCCTCTCAATTATCGCATCTACAAAGTTGGGTTAACTCCAATACCCCCCCTACACCCTCAGACGCCATGCTGTGTGAATACCTGACCGGACCATTCATGGCATACATTGACAACCCCAAACCACACATAATAGGAAAAGGCACAACGATACACAGACAGGCTTGTAAGATATGGCAACTCACCAACAATCTGCTACACATATCTGGACCTCACAGCCACACCCCTCTCTGGAGAAACAAAACCCTCCCAATACTGAGAAGCTTGGCAGGAGCCGGGCGATGGGACGAGCTGGGAATACGCACTCTAGGAGATATAATACAAGGGGGACAAGTGAGGCCATTTCAAGAACTGCAAGAAACCCACAAAATCCCGAACACACACCACTTCCGCTATCTGCAACTAACACATGCAATCCAAGCTATCTTCCCTAACTCACTAAACCAGATAACTAAGCACCCAATAATTGGAGTGATACGCACTCAAGGTCTAAGGGGAGTCATATCCAGACTATATACATGCCTACTCAACGCCAAATCCTCAAACATCAACATAATTATTAAAACAAAATGGGCCGATTGCCTGGGGGATATATCCGAGGACCAATGGAACGAGGTACTCAATTCACACAATGGCGCTTCCCCCGCAGTCAACAATAAGCTAATACAATTCAATATACTTCACCAAACGTACTATACCCCCAAGCAACTCAAACATATGAAGCAGTCTAATCACACACGCTGCCCCAAGTGTCAACTACAAAGTGCAGACTTTATTCACCTCATATGGGAATGTCCAAAAGTATATATTTACTGGCAAGAAGTGGTCGGCATCCTTGCCCCCCTTACCCCACACCCTATTCAAACACGGGCAGCCCTATGTATATTCGGATTAGTAGATGAGGAGATGTGGTCTAGGCACGAGAGGGCCTTCCTGCAGGCGGCATTATTCTATGCACGGAAAACAATAGTATTGAGCTGGCTCTCACACAAGAAACCAAAAACCAAGAAATGGGCAGAAATAATAAACAACGACCTCCCCAAGCTTAAGCTGCTGTATCAACACAGGAACTGCATTGAGAAATTTAATAAAATTTGGGGGAACTGGTTAGACTCGCCCTCTACGATAATCTAAACTACCTAGCCCAACGCCTATACCTGGCACATCGACAAACACAGCAGAGGCCCCCTCGGGCTCCGCGGGTGGTCCTGAGCGGCCGGGGCCACGGGACTGGAACACGACGAGAGCCGACCAGACCAGACAGGTTTTAGAAGTTATAACAGTTTATTAGTTTAATAAGTTTTATAATAAGGAATGTATAACCAATGAACATTACAAAGAAAGAACCAGTATGGAAACTGTGCACTAAAAGGCCAATATGTAAAACTGATTTATGTACCATCTTCTGTAAAACAATGGTTTGAAATGCAAAATATTCGTTGGTGACAATCAATAAAAAGTATTTAAAAAAAAAAAATATACACTATTAACCATTTATACTATAAATTTTACAAGAGTTCGGCATTAAGACCACAGGTGTGCTGTGATATATGCAATATATGCTGTGAAATATGCAATGCCAAGTGTGCCACATTCTAAGATCCATTGCTCTAGTTATTTAAATGTTTTAAGCTAGCCATACATAGGTCAATGTTCAATCAACTTGTTAGATAAAACAATTGATTGATTATTACAATCAGGAGCCTTCTTTCCTGGTTCCTGATTGTTTTATTGAAGAACGGGAGGTAAGACGCAACTCCTTTACCTCCCATTCTTCGATAAAACTGAATTCCAAAAATGTGTTATTACGAGTGGAGATACCCTTTAATTCAGTTTTCTTATCATTTTTTATAGTCAAGCTCCTCCATTCTCTTTATTAATTTAGTTAAAATGTTCTAGTTGGTGTTTGCAACCAACTTGTCATTCATCCAGGTCATGGGGCATTACATTTGTTTACAAAAACAACCACCCAGTATATCCAATTCTTGTTATGGGGAAGTCTCTAGTTCTTAAGATAAGTAAATCTTGTAACTATGTACAGGGTTTTGTTTTTGTACAGTATTGGCCAGAAGTTATGTTTAATGGTATATACACAGGAAAATAATTTGAAGGGATTTTCAGCATTGGATCATTTAAGTCTTTGTAGATAATGTGCAGAAGGGAGTCCCACAACAGTCAGGACTGCCAAAAGTCATTCATACCAATGGTAAAAAATGCTGATGTAATCTAGCACAATGAGACTGTTCCTGTTTTTTGGACAGCACTATACTAGAATATTTATATGGAAATATAATGTAGATCTCAGTTTTCAGTTTGATATTATGTAAAAAATTAAAGGGTATGTCCATCAAAAAAGTTGGTTTCTATCTGAAGAACAGAAGGTAAATGCACTTTAATACATCTTTTACCTCCCGTTCTTCAGTAAATCTTACAGGAGAGGAGGCACCGTGGACCCGCTCCAGCGCCGAATTTCACAGACGGATCTCCAGTCCTTTGCACTGTGCGCGCATGCGCACACAGTGCGAAGGAGCGAGTACGCGTCGGAGACTGTCAGTGAAGTCACCGCTGGAGCGGGTCCGCGGGTAAGTGTCTCCTCCTCTCCTGTAAGATTTACTGAAGAAAGGGAGGTAAGAGAGTGCATTTACCTCCTGTTCTTCAGTAAATCAGATAGAAACCAACTTTTTTGATGGACATACCCTTTAAATTCTGGTTACTTTTAGTTTACTGTTCTGTGAAACACAGAGTGCACGATCTCCACCAAGACAAGGTGATACACTACAAGGACCAATCGGCGGGTCCAAAGCATCTCAGCACCTGGACCACCACTACTAACAGGTGAGTTGTGCACCTGCACGTTTTGCATGGACGTAACTACCAGTGGAGCAGGGGTAGCAACCACAGAGGGACCCATCTTCTTATTTTTCCTACCACTGCATCAAAAGGTAGTAAACTGCTTCCTGGCTCAACGTTAATATCATTCCAATGTTCGAATCAATTAATTATGTTGGACATTAAATTAATCAATTATTTATGTTGGACATTAAATGGCCAACATAATAGTGTTTTTTATTCCAACTGCAACCTCCGATTGGAGAAATGTATACTAAAGCAACAAAGAACCCCATATAGATGCTTATTTTCCTTTTTTCTTTACCGAGTTATTTTTTTAATGAAAATATATATTTTTGTACAAGTACATTGCTAAGTATTTGTTTATTTTATAGCAGTTCATTTAACACATTTTACATTTGCCCTTTAGAAGAATTAGCTGCTTGTTTCGACTCTTATCTGCTTCCTCCAGAACCAAGTAAATGGAATTGAAATCAACTCTTCCCTGCCAAGGCTTTTTATCATCAAGTGGTTGCAATGTAAGTACTAAACAGTTATTTTTCAGAATAAACAGTACGCGCATAAAAAAACTGAAATGAAATAACATTTACGGTAACATTTCCTTGTTTGTTGAAAAACTATTTTACTCCATCTGACATTGACTCTCTCCAAAGTAAGGAAACCCGACTAAAACACACACAAGACTTCATCTATTCTTATTATATTTAAATAAATTATATTGCATCTTTATTATACAACTTATCTCTTTCCAGATAAGGCATAACAAAACCGGGTTGTAGAATTCTGAATCTTTATATTGATGTTTAAATAACAATTATAATTAAACCTTACAAGAAAAGCAATAACACAAAATAGGATCCTAGAGCACATCCTAATTCAATTTCCTTACATGCTTCATTCCTTTTCTATGGATAAATAAAAGCAGTTAGTTTAATAACTGTACCAAATTATTTTAAGCCCAGCAAGGTTTGCTTTCTTTTAACTGTGGATAGTTTCTTAAAGACTTAAAAGCACACACTAGTGTTGGCCAATTGGTCTGGTCACACTAAAGCATGGTACACACCATGCAATGGTTACTCCTGACCATCCATTTGGCTTCTCCAACCGGTTGGCCAGGACGATGGATTAGAGCACATGCAATAGTTATTTTTCGTTAGACTAGCATATTGCATTTGATCAGATAACGGATTACCAGGATCGCAGCGCGTTGTAGTGTGGCCTCATTTTAAAGACTCCTATAGATGTGCGATTTGATGTCTGTTAGAAGAGGGTTGCCCAAACGTTAGTTTCTGCTGACAATTGCATGTTTGTAGCTGCTCGGTCAGGAGTCTTTGATGGTCCATGTCACCAGATCAACATATGACGCCCTACAAGGGGCAATACAAACATTATCATCGGAAACAGCCATTTGTTGGACGCTTGTTCATTGAGCAGTCAAATTACACATCTGTACTAGGCTTTACTCTCCTGCATTAAGTACTTTACCCATCTAAGCACAGGCCATACTTTGGGTGGAGTGCTCAATCCCAAGAGACTTGGTGAAACCACTATTGTAACAAACAGAGGTATGGTTGGAACATGGCTGGGTAGGTCATGTGTGCCTGGTTTGTGGGTGGGGCTGGACAGGGCTTAAATAACCTCCACCCCCCAAGGTGTTGGGAGGTTATTCCTGCCCTTTTTTTTAGCCTTGATACTTGACAGCTCAGGTAAGGGGAGAGGGGTTAAAAACTGAGACTTGTGTCTTGTCTGGAAAAGCTAAAAGCCTGGATACATATTTCCTCATAATTGTGCTGATTTGTAGTGACACCTGACACTGTTAATTGGGAATTATTGAATCCCATTTGGGTTATTTCTACTTTAACTTTGGTTTTCATTTGACTCTTTTGTTGTGTGTTCAGGAAATCAATCAGTGTTACTCTATTGTCCCTTTCCTTTTAACTGCTCTGCATGTACATCTACTTTATAAACTGCTATATTCTGTGGCAATTTAACTAGGGTTCCCTGCTGTCTTCATAGCAAATGTTTTTATTACGTGTAACCCTAAAATGTAGAATTTTCAATAGAAAACAACTTTAATCTTAGTCTCTCATTTTCATTTTGAAATGTAATCCTCTAAACAATAAACAGATTAAAATAATCCTATGTGTTTCCAATAAATGTTTATTTCCTATTATTTTGTAAGATGCAATCATTGCAAGTATAAATCCAATAAATATTTATAACTAAAGCCCATCTCTTACTTAAAGGGAAGGTAAACCTCTAACTAAAAATCACACACCCCTCCCCCAGTCCCAAAACCACTATAGGTCAAAAAGTCTGGGAGTCAATACTTACCCAGTAGGCATATAGGTGTACCAATCTATTATCTTTCCCTCCAGCGCATCTGTGAGCTTCAAGGAGACGAAAACCTTTAGGGGTAGGGGAACATTTTTAGTTGGGGGTAAAGTAAAACTTTAAAAAAAATTATCAGTGCTTAGCTATGACTGAAAGGTGTGCATCATGAAAATAATTTCACAAAGCAAAAAACAGTATAATAAGAATAACATAACATAGAAAAAGATAATCAATGCACATTCCTAGGCCCCATACAATATCATATCTGCACACTGGCATACTTTATAAACAAAGGGGTTTTAGTGTACATTACTGTGATCACATGAATGAAAAGCCTTCCAACCACGTTAAGGTAACTCCAGTCTGGAAGGTCCTAACTTCTAACCTTTTTTACTTCAATTACAATTAGCAAACCTTTGCATTTCTCATTCTTACACACTGGATCCATATACTGTAACAGGCTCTCTCACTTCCCCCCAGCCCTTTGGCTTTTTAAAATGAGGAAAGAGGCCATCCAGTGCTTTATATAAAAAGGCATAGGACCTCCCATAAAGGGGGTGTGTTGGGGTGCTATAACTACATGGAAGCTTGACCTGGCTTCCAAATAAATACATACAATACAAGGACTGTAGAAGCACTCCAATTAGGCTAATTTACAACTACATTTAGCGAAAGTGCTACTGATCTGGTCATATATAAGTAATCTGGAAATGCTACTGATCTGGTCAGTATAATAAGTAAGCTGACAGTCCTGGTATTTATCCTATGCTTCTAATCCCATAAGTCACACATATGGTGAACTCACTCACATTTAGCGGTCTGGGTGTGTTTACCCCAGACTGATTGCTTCAGTACATGTCATACATCTGGAGAGCATTCCTTTCAATTTCATCTGATTAGTTCAAAGTTGCATAGGTAAGCAAATGAAGACTCACCCTTTCCCTCGGGTGGTCCAGGTGTACGGACCCTTCGCTAGGTCCGTACACACTGCAGTACCACAAGACGAAGATGGTTGATCTGCACTCCCGCTTAGAAATCCAGGTACTCAGCACAATAAGTTAAAATATGAACTTTATTCAAACAGCATTAAAACTATGAAACGCTTGACACGTTTTGAGCGTGGCACATGCTCTTAATCATAGGCCATCAAAGGGGAACTGTGGTCTCCAAACAAGTGGAGTTTCCTACCTTTAAAACAAGCCATCAATCACCTCTCTACGTGCTCCACAGCCCAAGATATAAAGATACAAAGAAATGACTGACCAGAAAGTTAATGGGTGGGAGGCTGACATGTGACATTCCTAAGGCTTCTCCTGCACAGTGCCGCCGGTGAGCACAGCCTCAGACTCCCTCAGTGTGTGAGGGAGACAGGAAGTCCCTCCTCCTCTCTGCTGTGTGAAGTTCTGATAGAGAAGGTAAGGGAATCTACAGCCCTTCTTTCCTACTATGTGAAAACAGCCTTTTCCGAAAAGACTGTTTCCATAGTTTTCTGTGTGTGTGTGTGTGTGGGGGGGGTCTGAGTGGCCCATGGCACCCCCGAGTGGACGGGGCTTATGCACCCACGAGTGGGCGGGACCTGGGCACCCATGGGTGGGCGGGGCTTAGGCACCCGTGTGTGCATCGCGGACTGCAGAGACAAGCAGGAAGGGGCTGGAGCGGTGAGGGAAACTTCATGTAAGTATTCCAGCTGTTCGGTACTCATTGGTATTAATAGGTGCAAGATGAGGAGCGAGGGGGAGGTGAATAGAATTGTTCTTGAATACATAAAGGATGACATTCTAGCCTATTATAAATAACATCAGTAATTTCCTAACTCAATGAGGAAGGCTAAAATTGGCTAAACTTACGATAATAACAGAGAGACTGATCATTATGTACAATATATAACGCTATTTATTTAATCCTCCATTTGTCCCTTGTTCATTTATTTTTGGACAATGTCCTCAGTTAGTGGTTTGCGTGGTTACAGATTTTCTTTCTTTCACACAGTGTTAGCCATACGAACGCTACTGCAGTGCTTGAAGTCATCATACTCTTGCTTCTTCATGCCACAATCAATCAGCTCTGCCATCATTCACAAAGACCTGAGCACTGCTGTCAGGAAAGCTACGTCAGCCTGGAACAAGTTCAGTTCCTAAGGGAGCAAGCATTGTTGCAGATACTTTCCTGGAATTTTACCAACTGCACCGAAACAAACCGTCATCGAAGGTGCAACTGGATGCTTTAACCCCTTGGTGACCCGTATGGAGTGAAAAAGAGAGCCGGACATGTGCTGTATACAACATGGGATAGGCAACCAGTAGCCCTCCAGATGATTACACATTACAACTCCCAGTTTATTATGGAATTATGTAGATTCTAGCATGTTTGTTTAAAAGGACAATTATAATTATCTGCCCCCTGTCCCTTCACATCTCGTCTTTAGTTCCTTGCCCCTAGATTTAGTCAGGATCAGCTGTAATACTTATAACCTTGTAATACTTACCCTTGCCGGTTCCTTAGTCATCCTGCAATCTGGCCAACAGGAAGACGCATTTTTTGCTGAGTGTTACTGACAAGACTAAGAGACAGTGCTGGACTGGACCAGTAAGGGAAAGTTAAGGTAAGTATAACACCTGATCCTGAGTAAGACAATGGGCTAGTACATAGCAGTTTAGGTCCTCACACTGGGTACTTTGAGGCTGCAGCCACATTATTAGCACACGGTAACAAATGTGAAAAGCACAATTACAACGCAGTGTGTTTCATGTGGGTTACTGTGCAATTGCTCTGCGATTTTTGATAATAATCTGTTATCAGAGCATATGCATTACAGCTGCAGTGGACGGTATAAATCCTTTTAAAAACCACTCAGCTATGTCAATAACTTATCACTTATTTTCCACTGCCCCTCCCATTCCAGTTCCTGTTACGGAAGTTCAGCACAGTGCGTATGCCTGAACAATGTCCCATCGGTTTGTGCGCTGTCTCAAACTTCACTTCACACTAGGATCGTTTGTGTCCGTTTTTGTTCTTGGTACGTTTTCTAAAAAATGCAACATTTTTTCCCCATAAGGTTCAATATTACTGTCCACACCAGTCCATTTCACCCATGTCCGTTTACGATCCGATCCGTCCCGTTTTAAAAACTTACTGCTGCATGCATTTTTTTTCCGGAACGGAAGGCAAAAATAGATAGAAACGGAACAAAACGTATAGCAATGTCCGTTCCGGTCCGTTTTTAAAGTGTTTTTTAAAAATGCAACCAAAAACTCATTGGAACATAATGGACATAAACGCATTTATAAACGGATACCATTGCACACCCAAACGTATAGTAACGGATACAAAAACGTGTAAAAAGGTACTAAATACAGTACGTTTTTTTTGTTGTGGATTTATCCGTTCCGTTCCTAGCGTGAACCTAGCCTTACGGAACCTGCTGGAGCTGCTTCCCGTCACTTTATAACCAATGTCTATCTCCTCCTCCACAAAAGGTGGTTTAAGTTGGTATCTTGGGGGGGGGTTTAAATTTAGGTGGGATTAGGGAAAGACTAGAATTTAAAATGTAATTGGGGGGAAGGAATCAGAGACTTATGTATTTTAAGTAATAATGCGCTCCCTTCACATCATAATATAAGGATATTACAACCCTTCTGAGTTCCCTGCACTTTTATATGGCCAGTAAATGCATCTGTAATATCCTTGTATTACACTGTAAAGGGCGCATTATCCTTTATATATTCCATCTATCTTTGACAACACAAAAGTAGCCGTTTGTGTTAGACACATGGAACAGGATCCAAGGTGAGGTATTTAAAATGCAGACATGGAATTTTCTGGTAAAGGAAATTCCATACATTCCAGAATTATCCTAGAATAAAAATAATCACAAACTATAATTTCTAACTGTGCATTAAAGTATTAACAGAGGCCAAGCTCCCTGTTGACACTGCTGTTTGGTGAACGCTAAATAATCGTTACTGCAAACAAATTTCTGCTTCCTGTCTTTGTACCGTAGATGTGCATAACAATCTGATAGCAATGTGTTGGCAGCCGTACCAGACACATTTAGGAATTTATTTATGCTGTAACGCTGTAAGTTGCCAATGTTTCCTCGTTTGACGAACAGTGAATGTACTTTAGGAACAGTAGTTTGTTTTTTTATAGATCAGATAATTAGTCTGTAGATGTTAATGATTCCAAAATAACCTTGTATATTATTATTATTATTGATTTATATAGCGCCAACATCTTCTGTGGAGCTTTAACAATTACATAGTCATACATTACATACAGGGTAATACATGTTATACAAAGTCATACATATTATATACACAGGTAATACATAATATAAGTAAACAGATTGAGGAGTTTCTTACAGCAATACCGTGATACAATAGGAGAGAGGACCGTGCCCAAAGAGCTTACAGACTAGAGGATATGGGGTGAGACATAAGGTGACAGGAATCGGTAGGCTGTAAATAGATTGGCAGTGGAGCGTGAAAGGCGGGTTGGATCAAATTGGGTAGTAAGGGGGTAATGTTTAGGCTATGTTATATGCTTGCCTAAAGAGGTGGGTTTTAAGGTTACGTTTGAAGGTGTTAAGGGATGGTGAGTGACGGACAGACGGAGGAAGGGAGTTCCAGTGCAGAGGGGCAGCATGAGTAATGTCCTGAATGCGGGCATTGGAAGAGGTGACCAGAGTGGATGAGAGGAGGGTATCATTTGCAGAGCGGAGGTTGCGCCTGGGACGGTATCGCTGGATCAGCTCTGAGATATATGGAGGGGCTGTGTTGGATAGTGCTTTATAGGATAAGGTAAGCAGTTTTGGATCCTTTGTGTGATAGGCATCCAGTGGAGGGACTGGCAGAGAGGAGAGGCATTAGAGAAGCGAGAAGAGAAATGAATGAGCCAGGCAGCAGAGTTGAGAATGGACTGAAGCGGTGCCAGGCGGTTGTTTGGTAAACCACACAGGAGTGTGTTGCAGTAGTCTAGCCGGGGTATGATTAGGGCATGGACTAGGATTTTTGTAGCTTCCTTCGAGAGGAAGGGTCGAATGCGGGAGATGTTTTTGAGTTGGAGCCGACAGGAGTTGGTAAGTGAATTGTCATGACGTTTGAAGGAAATATCGGAATCTAGTATTATTCCCAGGCAGCGGACATGAGGAGATGGGGATATGGGTTTGTTGTTAATATTAATAGTAAGGCTAGGGAGGGAAACAGATCATGCGGGTGGGAAAAGGACAAGTTCAGTCTTGTCCATGTTTAGTTTGAGGAAGCGGGAGGACATGAAGGCAGAGATGGCACTATGGCAGGACCTAGGATGTCAGTGTAGGGAGATCCGGGGCATATTCCATGTCCATGTTATAACTGAAACACAAGGGGAAATTGGTAAAAATCACAAAATGGCGGTTTACTGGTCCTCTTCACTAGATGCTACTGAGATACCCTAGTTCTGTTCAGGACACTCATAATATGAAGTGTGTGATAAATACTACAGGCTCTGGGCCCCTGCAGTTTTGCTAGTGCTGATTAGCTTTACTTTAGGGGCATGCTCACCCATCAAATTAAAAATGATATATAGGTAAAACTACTAGTAAGAAAGCTGAGAGATGTAGGGCTTATCTGTGGTTAATACAGTGGCGTAACTAGGAATCATTGGGCCCCCCTGCAAAACTATGATGGGGCCCCTATCTGTGCTTTAACCACAGTGGTTTTCTGGGAGGAGGGTATATCTGTAATAGGAAAAATAAAAAGGTGGGGCCCCCTTGGCTCCTGGCCCCCCCTGCAGTTGCTCCTCCTGCTCCCCTGTAATTACTCCCCTGGGTTAATATCCAATTTCTGTTGTGATTTCTTGAGTCCTGAAGAACCCGAATCCACTTTCTATTTTTCATGTAGGTAAAATCACTGTTCACTTGCATATATGCGCATGGTTTGCTGAGGGCTTAAAGGAGAATTTATCTTCTTTATAGCTAGCATGAAGAGCAGTAGCTAAATGCTTGTGAAGGTTCTCATTCATCCAGGTCATGGTATATCTGTTGTATTCAATAAGATCAACTGGACTTGAAGTTTAGTTCTTGAAGACGTTTCGCTAGTCATCCGACTGGCTTTCTCAATTCAGAATGACTTGTACAAGAATCTGTGGCAATTATGTACCCTGGAAAGTCCCAATTAGCATATCACAGCCAGGTGTTAAGGGTGTGATTAGATAGTGGCTAAGAGGTGTTGTACATGGCAGACAGTTGGTGTCGAACCCCCCCACCTCTATTCAGGCTTGGTTTCTTTATTTTCACATAAATGGCCTCCTTGACACCTCTCTTGAACCAGTCATGTTCCTTTGAAAGGATGTTGACATATAAAATTTAAAGATGCAGGTACACGGCTGATTCCTGACCCGAGGTATTGGCTCTTCTGTGCTGGGCCATACGTTGATGCAGTTGCTGTTTGGTCTCCCCCACATACAAATCAGAGCACTCTTCACTGCACTGCGTGTACTTGTGTTTCGGTATTGGATCTTTCAGATGTACCAATTGCTGCCTCAGTGTGTGTTGCTAGGAGCATCACCAAAACTTCATAGAAGGATTTCTTTGCAATAAAATACCCATCCATTACCTCAGCCATCTGAAGAACAAATTTCCCCACCTTATGCTGCCGATCTTCTTCTGATTTCAATTTGAAATCTGCGGGAGATGGGGACTTAAAGATGGGGTCTTCAGAAAATTTTCTGTCTGGCCCGATATTGTTAAGTGATTGATAGGGAAAAAACGGTAAACCAATATCAATATTTAGAGCGATTCCATCGATTTGCTGAATTGCTTAAAATATTGATGCGTGTATGGGGGCTTAAGTCAGTGATGTCTTATCTGCAGCTCTCCATATGTTTACAAACTACAACTCCCAACATTCCCTGGCTGTATGCTGGAAATTGTACTTTGCAAAAATCTGGAGGGCTGCAGGTTTTCCATCCCTGATCTAAGTATACTTATGGAGGATAGTGCAAACCACATGATGTCCATACAACAGAAACTGGATAGTAAAGACGCAGCAACATAAGCTGTAGCATTCTGCAACCAAGGAATTTTGAAACATATGGAGGGCCTACAGTGGCATAACTAGGAGTCACTGGGCCCCCCTGCAAAACTATTATGGGGCCCTCTCCCTGCATTATTCATAGCGGTTTTCTGGGAGGAGGCTATATCTGTCATAGGAAAAATAAGAAGATGGGGTCTCCCATGGCTCCTGGGCCCCCCTGCGAATGCTCTCCCTGCTCCATTGATGGTTACGTCCCCGCAGTGGCAGGGTCTGCTCCAATGGTAGTTACCTGCTTCTATAGAAGCCTCTTACCTTTTTAAGGAAGAACAATTTTTCCAAAGACATTTATCTGTTTGTCTGTACATAGCTTTATTTGTTCTTTTCATTTGGGACTTTTCCCTGAAATGCATTGGGAGTTGTTGATCTGCAGGCGGTCCTGTTTTTCATTGTCTGTGGCTTTATGTGTTGGGACAGGGAGTGTCCAATCTGGAAAGTATAAAAAATTAACTGTGGGTGAGCTCGGGTTTCACTCACAACACCGTCAAGGTTATTATACTGAGTTTTCCCCAGGAACTTCCACATTGTCAGGATGCATAGTTCCAATTCTTTGCGGGCCCATTTGCTATATTTGGAGTTCGTTGTGAAACCACTGTGTGCTGGCAGATGTTGGGAACTGCAGTATTTTTTAGAAAACATCTGTAAATATGGGAAAAAGGGGTTTGCTAAAATGATATGTATTCTGCTTTTAATTCTTATTTTATATAACATTACTAGAGGTATTTGCCAATTGACTAAAGGGTACATTCATACTATGACTGAGTTACATGGACCTTGTAGTAGTGATTTTAACTGGACAAGGAGGGGGCCCCATTTTGTGCTAAGGTTCCAAAACTACCAGTCTGTGTGCCAACTGTTTTACCAGTAGTCTGCGTACAAAGCATTTTTACCATTGTCGGTGTGCCAAGCATTTAACCAGTGCCTGGCTGTGTGCAGTGCCAGTTTCCCAACCAGTTTTTCAGTATCTGCATGCCAAGCATTTAACCAGTCTTTGTGCCAACTATTTTACCAGTGGTTATATACAAAGCATTTTACCACTCTCTGTGTGCCAAAATGATTATTTGGTTTACGGTGCTGATTTGTGTTTGCAGCGGTGTTGGGGGGCCCATGCCCAAATTTTGCATCAGGGCCCATAAGTCTGTAGTTACGTCACTGGATTTTAAGGTGAATTAATATTATTATTATGGATTTATATAGCGCCAACGTCTTCCGTAGCCCTTTACAATTACATCAGACATTACATATAGGGACATAACATACAGGGAAATACATATTATACAAAGTTATACATATTACATACACAGCTAATACATAATATGTATACACAGTTCTGAGTATCTTACAGCAATACCCTGATACAATAGGAAATAGGACCCTGCCCAAAGAGCTTGCAGTCTAGAGGAAATGGGGGTGAGACATAAGGTGACGGGAATCGGTAGGCTTTATTAGATTGGCAGTGAAGTGCAGGCATCCCACCCCTCCCGAGAGTCGCGAGAGTCTCCCGGATTTTGGGGTGGTCTCCCACACACCCGCAAGACCACCCCAAACTCCCGCGACCCGAACCTACCTGAGAGTCCGCCTCCGGAATGCCTTCTTTCTTCTGGCCACGCCTCCTATGTGACAAAAATTACATCACACAGGCCAGTTACGCCCCCTAGCCACGCCTCTAACGTGAGGTAATTTACGTCACATTAGAGGCATGGCTAGGGATGTAATTGGCCCCTCCCCTGACTCCGCCCCTTTAGTGATGTCACATCACTCAGCAACGCCTCCTTCTCCCCACCCTGCCCGGAAGCCAGGTTCGGCAGGGTGGGATGTCTGGGAGTGTGAGAGGCGGTTAGGATCAGGTTTGGTCAGTGAGAAGGGTAATGTCTAGGCCAGTTTATATGCTTGCCTGAAGAGATGGTTTAAGGTTTGAAGGTATTAAGGCAGACCTGGGCAAAGTAAAGCCCGGGGGCCACATGAGGCCCTTTGGGTGCCCCTGAATATCCCCTTAATATTAGACCTGTACCCAAACAAATCTTAATATTAATTCATTGTCTCATACTGGATAATACATTTATTTTTATTTAGTATATTTTATTTAAAAAATTATGACCCAGTCAATTTTGATTAATTCAATTTAATGAAATAGCTATATTACACACCTTTTATTATATATTACAACTAATAATAAAAAAACATCCAATGAACCAGGGATATTAACTTAATCTTTTTTAAAATCCAGTTTTGCAATCTCTATCATTTTAATTGAGTTGAACCTATTGGTCCGACCTTTCGCCGCAATCCAGGTTTCTCATGCGGCCCTGTGAAATTTAATTACGCACTTGTATTAAAGGGCAAGTCCAGACCCAAAATGAAAACTTACATACAGGTAAATCACCCCCCAAAACACTAAAGGGTAATAGTTTGAAATGTGAAATATAGAAGTCTAACCTGAAATCCTGCACAATGTCCTGTTTCCCTGTTTCTGCTTCCTGGTTCTTCCAGTTAGTAACTGTCAGTTATGGATTTGACAGTTGACATCACAGCCAATGACTGAATGTTAATCTCCTGTCTGCTTCTTCTGAGCATGCCCAGGCTCAGTAAAGGCTCAGTACAGGTTTCTAAATGGCTCAGTTTCCATGAGGCATCCAGAAGCATAGCAGGCATACAGTAATGAATTCATAGGACAAAGTATGATATATTAACATATTTTAAAGAGGCCATTCTTTCTAAAAGATGTTCTTATGAGGTTGGAGTTGCCCTTTAAGGGATGGTAAATGACGGACAGACGGAGGAAGATAGTTCCAGAGCACTGAATGCACTACAACAGCCAAGGAATGCTGGGAGTTGTAGTTTTCAATCATCTAGATTTTGGACATCCCTGACTTAGGACAAAGTAATTATATAAATATCAAACCTAACTTATGTTGGAATGTGCAAATGGATTAAGTGCAAATTAATTCCTTGTTACTGTTGCAATAGATTATTTAGTGCAAATTATAAGTCACACCTTATCATTTCTAATTAAAAGGGACAGTGGAGACATTCCAGGAGATGGTAAAGAATTAAGAGTCAAACACACATTCCAATGTAACAGTCCCATTTGTAGCTACAGTTAATACAAAAGTGTATATCCACCTAAGAAAATTACTTTTGGGGTTTCAGTTTTATTGAAGAACGCGAGATGAAGGAGCTGTGTCTTACCTCCTGTTCCATTAAACCTGCAGGAGCCAGGAACGAGGGTAAGAAACTGATCTTCTGACAGGTCCCGATGGACTTTGTACACTATGGGCATGCACATATGCACTGTACATGTGCATAGAGTACAAAGTCCATCGGGACCTGTCAGAGGAAGCAGCGGAGGAGCGCAAGACCAGGTACGTTTCTTACCATCGCTCCTGGCTCCTGCAGGTTTAATTGAAGAACGGGAGGTAAGACATAGCTCAGTTACCTCCCATTCTTCAATAAAACTGAAACCCCAAAAGTAGTTTTCTTAGGTGGACATACCCCTTAATTAGTATCCATGTTTTACCAGTGCTACCCCAGGCATCAAAGAAACAAGTAGATATTTTTACTCTTGTGGGCCTTCAACATCTGTTATAATAACTGGGTTATTTCATTAAAACCTGTGGCGTAACTAGGAATAACTGGGCCCTCCAGAAAAATTATGATGGGTCCCCTATCCGTACTTCCTCCACAGTGGTTTTCTAGGAGGAGGCTATATCTGTCATAGGAAAAAATAATAAGATGCCCCCCCCCCTGCAATTGCTTTCCTGGTAGTTACGCCCCTGACTGAAAAGGGACATGGACGTGACTTTCTATCTGTCCGTGCAATCCGCCCGGGATGCGCTGCACCTGGGATACATTTCCATAGAATTCCTGGATTTTCCAGGACAGTCCCACATTTTCAGAGTCCTTTTTTTCTAATGTCCTGCAAATTGTGCTCCCAACAAGGAGGGACGAAAGGCAGAACATGATGTCACAAAGTGGAATGCCATCAAAAAATAAAAGTGAATAAATAAAATAATGCCAAAGAAGAATCAAGAAAGCAAATAGGATGCGCCCACCCCCTGCAGTTGCTCCTCTGGTAGTTACGCCCCTGACTGAAAAGGGACATGGACGTGACTTTCTATCTGTCCGTGCAATCCACCCGGGATGTGCTGCACCTGGGATACATTTCCATAGAATTCCTGGATTTCTTAGGACAGTCCCACATTTTCAGAGAGTCCTTCTTTTCTAATGTCCTGCAAATTGTGCTCCCAACAAGGAGGGACAAGAGGCAGAACATGATGCCACAAAGTGGAATACCATCAAAAAATAAAAATGAATAAATAAAATAATACCAAGGAAGAATCAAGAAAGCAAATATGGTGGGTGGGAGTGGCCTTAAAAGGCATGTCCACCCACCAAATCAATATTTATGTTAAGGAATCCCCGCAAACCCCATTTTTATTATACTCACCTATTCCTAAGACACTCTTAAAGGGATAGTCCACAATCTGTCGCTGGCACATTCATCATTCTATGCTGCTGTTGTGAGCTGTTTATGAGCTCGCACAGCAGCAGAAGAGGCTGCTTCAGTATCAGCCATGACATCAGACAGCTTATACTGACGGCCGAGGACTGAACGAAAAGTGGTGATGAGGGATCTGGTTTTGTTAGTCTCTTTAGGAGCATTTTAGGAATTTATAAGTATAACAAATATGTGGGTGGGGGGTCCTGGTCCTTAATTTAAATATAAAATTTTAATGTGTGGATGGACATGCCCATATATGTGTGTGAGTGTAATTTGAAAAAAGAAGGGGCATTATTGTGCAACTGTACATAATCTTTTGCATGACTTTTTAATGGCAGCTTATGACTGGTGTTAAAGTCCAGGAAAGGTAAGTGTCAGCATTACGATGCACCGATACCCACTATTGTCTTATTACTTTAGGAATTTTTATCCAGGGTTGAATTGAATGATTGCTTATGTTACTTACAAAGATTTGGGATTTATTAACACTACAAAGTGCTGTAAAACACATGATAACATGATAAACCATATGTGTGTTTTGGCACATTTTTCTATGCGTTGCTGTGTTTTTCTATGCTAAACACTGCACACAAATGGTGTAATAAGCATTATTGTGTTCTGTCCCATCCTATATACTAATTGAAGTATTTTAATGATGTGCACAGTGTGTGTGTGCGCACACCAGAACTGCTCGCAACGCAGGGGGTTCGAGCGCCATGGAAGGGGGGGTGCAAAGCAACATACTGCTGGAAACAGGACACATAGAGATATAAATGTCTCTGCATTATCACATACAATATGCATTGTATGACATACAAAGCTTAAAAACAAGCACAGTGCGAATGAGCCTTAAACCATTTATACTAAATTATGCTAATTACAAAAGGTTGTAACATCTCAGACTGACCCCAAACCTGATGATAATGGTAACAGAGACCCAGACAGGTGCAGACAGTCAAGTAAACCTTCTGCTTTGCAGAGTTTTTTGATGAAGCAGAAATAGCTGCTGCAGATGAAGCAGAAATAGCAACGTGTTTCCATTTTGTATACTAACCTTAGTTCTTCCACCTTGTCAAGGACTTACTCCAATGTCCCTGCGATGATCTCAATAATAGGCTTTTGCTGGCTGGCCTGTCAATTGACCATAACAGCCAGCAACGGTATGCCATAATTTTACAAGCACTAAAGTATGTTGATTGTCTGCTGCATGCCAGTGCATGGCAAATTATGCCTTTTTGCCTCCAACTTTCATGGTTACTTGACAGGCAAGCCAGTGAGTGCATCGCAATTGGGAGTTACAGTGGGACCTTTAGGAAGGCAAATCAATTCAGATCATGTCATATTTCCTTACCAACAAGGCAGGTATCAATGGGCATCATCAAATTACCAGCAACTCCTCCCACGGTTAGTAAAATGATTCAAAAAATGTCCTAAAAGAATCTTCTTCGCCGTTTACATGGAAAATAAATATTTTCCATGCGAGGACAAGAGATGTATAACAAGCAAAAATTAAAAATTCTATAAATTATAAAGTTGGGAGAAAATAAATAAGTCAAGTTTTCTTAATTAAAATGAATTAGATTTTTCCTTTAAGTAATAGCAACTGTTACAAAATACAAGACAATCCATTTCCACTGACAAGAATAGGAAGTAATAAATATCGTTGTGGTAAATAAACAGCCAGTAATCTCATGCCAGTAAACCTCTTAATTAAAAAAATCTACTACAACCAATCAAGTGTTATTGTTCAAGGCCAAGACTTTTATTCAGCTTAACATGGCATGTGTGGTATTGGCCAAGCCATAAATATATTGGGAATCTTAGGTCTTGATTATTGAGCACTATGGTTACTGATGGTTCTTGGTATTTTACCATCTCCGTTTCACCTTTGGAATATTATGGCAGTAAAAACACTGTCACCGTGGGTTTAATTGTCCATTATTTTACTGTATAGTCTGTGTACATGGTTTGTATGATTTTATTTGCTGATTTTTTTTTACTATTGTTTATCTTTCCTAACATACCATAACTTCTGGAAAGTATCTCAGTGCCAAAACAATCTAAAACAACACAAGGAACACATCAGGTAAAACCATAGTAAACTTAAATGCAGGCAAACCAAGCAAATAATGCCTAGCCTCCAACATTCATATATGGGGTAAATAGCCCCATCTATTCTGAAAATCAACCCCCTCTGCTTAAAGGGGAACTGTGGTCCAAAAATGACGTTAGGTAAATTGATAGGAATTGCTCCCCTGAGAATTTTTGCAATTTATTTCCATTGTTTATTTTGAATAGTTTTGAAGATATTTACATTTTTGTGTGTGATATGGCAGCAGCATCACCAGGTCCCCTGCACTTCCTGCTCTGAAACTGTCAGTCAATCTGTTCTGTGTCTCTTCCTCCCCTTTGCAGCTCCCCTGGTCCCTCCCACTCATGGACCCCATGGTCCCTCCAGTTGCAGGCCCCCCTTGGCCTATTATCTTACATCCCTATGTGGCCCCGCCCATTCGTGGTTGCCGTGGCACCGCCCACTCGTGGGGTGCCATGGGTTACTCAGACACCCTCCCCTACAGAAAACTCAGTGAAAGAGAAAGGCTGTAGATTCCCTTACCTTCTCTGTCAGGACTTTACACAGCAGAGAGGAGGCGGGACTTCCTGTCTCCCTCACACACTGAGGGAGTCTGAGGCTGTGCTCGCCGGCGGCACTGTGCAGGAGAAGCTTCAGGAATATCACAAGTCAGCCTCCCACCCATTAACTTTCTGGTCAGTCATTTCTGTATATCTTGGGTTGTGGAGCACGTAGAGAGGAGGTTGATGGCTCGATTTAAATGTAGGTAACTGTCCTTTCATTTAAGCTCAACTTGTTTGGAGACCACAGTTCCCCTTTAAAAATACCCAGGGTAAGGACCTGAACTACCAAGTTTTCACCTTTCTATCGGCAGTAATACTTACCAAAATATTCACTCGTCAGTCCAGTCTAACTCCGCCTTTAAGACTGTCACAAGACAAACGAGAAGACACGTTCGGCATTGGCCAGAATGCAGACAGAATGCAAAAGCGGAAATAGACTGGACCAGTGAAGGACATTTTCGGTAAGTATTCCTGCTGATAGACCGTGTACCCAGGGGTGTGGACTTAGTGGTTCAAGTCCTCACCCTGGGTACTTCAGGATGTGAGTAGAGGAGGGGATTGGGAAAGATACCGTATATACTTGAGTGGTTCAAGTCCTCACCCTGGGTACTTCAGGATGTGAGTAGAGGAGGGGATTGGGAAAGATACCGTATATACTTGAGTATAAACCGAGATTTTCAGGCTAAAAAAATTGTGTGAAAATCGAGTCTCAGTTTATACTTGAGTCAAGCACTTTCAAAGCCTAAAAACAATACAGAATCAGAAGGAGGATGATATCTATTGCTGCCTTAGTCTTAGGCTGGGTACACGCATTGGGCGACTGTTTGCCACGGCCGAGTGTGGCCTATTGGAGACCATGTTTTTCGATATTGCAATATTTCAATTCATCCAATCCCATTCTTACATTCCAATTTAAATGAAATATTGGCAGAAAATGAAAGTTAGGGGTGAAAATTTCAGCCAATATTCCACGAATTACACAATGTTTAACTTTAAGTGTTTTTTTTTATTTAAGGGAATATAAAAGTTATCTTACAATTTAAAAGGTATAAAACAGCAATTTAAATTTATAAGGGAAATGCATCCCAAAATTTACAGACTATGGGAAGCCACATTTTTCATCCCATGTCATGCTCAACATTTGATTGGGTCTTTAACTGAAGGAGGATCTGCAAATGCTCCAGCTTTCCTGGATAAACGCAGATAGTGGGAGGAAAGTACTGCTGAAAAAATGAAAACTTTAAAAAGATAAAGTGATCCAGGCTACATTAGAGAATAGACTCATGATACAGATATCTAAATATATATAATGAACACATTTTTATGAAATATGTTAAGATATCTGTCATTTTGGAAAAAAAGTCAAGTAAAAAAACATTTGCATATGATTATTTTTCATAGTTAAAGGAAATACAAATCCTGCTGATACCAAACTCATGTTTGGAATAAAGATCAGATGGACGATCTATGAAATGTGTTTCTTTTGGCACAGAGATAAGTCAGAATCAGAATAGCAGGGATGAGCGGAGTACAAGTCCTTAAGAGGACACAGAGCAGTTTGATACTTAGGAACCTAATACCATGCTTAATATTGGGTTTCTTACCACTTGGCAATGCAGCTATTTAGCATTATGTACTATGTGAACAATGATCTGTATTATTAATATGGTTAAAATATTTTGATGAAAATCAAAGTACATATGCTTGTGAAGGTTCTCATTCATCCAGGTCATGGTATATCTGTTGTATTCAATTAGATCAACTGGACTTGAAGTTTAGTTCTTGAAGACGTTTCGCTAGTCATCCGACTGGCTTTCTCAATTCAGAATGACTTGTACAAGAATCTGTGGCAATTATGTACCCTGGAAAATCCCAATTAGCATATCACAGCCAAGTGTTAAGGGCGTGATTGGATAGTGATTGGATAGTGGCTAAGAGGTGTTATAGGAACGCCCAAGCATATTTCAAATCATTTTGGGGAGAAAACCCTCAAACTTGTACGGCATTATGAAAAGACAGCAAGGAAATTAGCAGACTACAGAAACCACCTGCGATTTAACCTCCGATGCAGACAACAAAGGCTAGTACCATGCAACTTACATCTGGATTCCACAGTTAAAGGCATCAGAGCCAAACAGATACTGCAAAAGGCTCAAACACAGCTCCTAAGTGAACGGGTACGACAGACACATTTTACAGTCGATGCTTTAATGCACAACATTAGTCAACTAGAACAGAGCCTGGCCTCACAGCTACCTGTGGCCATCTGGGAAAGAGTGATGGAGTTCACCAAACAAGCACAGCTTTCTCAGCACTGTAAGGGCAAACAAAGGCAACAGAACAAGTTCTCTATTTTGTCATCCCAGAACACCCCCCAAAGGAGAACAACTACCTTGGATAGTGTCACTTCATCAAACAAGGAGGAATGGGTGAGAAACTTGTCTAACAGGACCCTGACCCAGCCAGAAATGGAAGTCCTTGCCATGGGCTTGAATTTTGCCATCACTCCTAAAGCCATCCCTGTGGTGGATATTATAGCAGCCACAGAAGCCTCAATTCACAATAATAAGGTACCACAGAGTGAGGCAGAACAACTTCGCCTTAAGGTATCTGCAGCCTTAGCCAGTGCTAAAACTCCTTCATCTAACCTGAGCACACAGGAAAGAAGAGCCTTAACATCCCTCAAGAAAGATTCCAGTATCACCATTCTACCGGCAGACAAGGGAAGATGCACAGTGGTACTCAACACCTCAGACTACCATGATAAGGTGACCATGCTCCTGGCCGATAACAACACATATGAGGCTTTAAGGGATCCCACCAGCCGTTACAAGAAAAGCGTCATAGACTTACTGCAACAGCTTCAAAAGGATAAAGCCATTGATCGAGCAATGTATCATCGCCTCTACCCTGGTGAGGCACATCCATACATATATGGACTCTCAAAGATAAATAAGGAAGGGGCACCACTAAGAGCTATAGTCAGCAGCATCAACTCTGTAACATACAAGGTAGCAAAATACCTAGCCCACATCTTAGGACCATTGGTGGGAAGTTCTAAGCATCACATCCAGAACTCTCAGGATTTCACCAACAAGATTGAAGATATAGTACTCGGTGTAGAAGAAACTATGGTGTCCTATGATGTGACATCTCTCTTCACATGTATACCCACCAAGGAGGCTGTTGACATGGTGAGAAAATGGCTAGGTCAAGACTGCACTCTTACCAGCAGAACTGATCTCAACCCAGAACAGGTGTGTTCCTTACTGGACTTGTGCCTGAATACCACCTATTTCAAATACAGGGATAAGTTCTATAAGCAAAAACACAGATGTGCTATGGGATCTCCAGTTTCACCCATTGTGGCCAACCTTTACATGGAGGAGGTAGAAAAACAGGCGCTTAATACCTTTAAGGGCATAGCACCCAGCCACTGGTTCAGATATGTGGATGACACCTGGGTTAAAATGCACCAGAAGGAAGTACAAGCTTTCACAGAACACATCAATGCGGTAGACCAAAACATCAAATTTACAAGGGAAGAGGTTCAAAACAACAAACTGGCTTTCTTGGACTGCTTGGTAGAAGTTAAGGAAAATGGTAAACTGGAAGTAGAGGTTTACAGAAAACCAACACACACAGATCAGTATTTGATGTTTGACTCCCACCACCCTTTAGATCACAAGCTGGATGTCATCAGAACCCTGCAACATAGAGCTGAGAACATCCCCACTAGCACAGAGGCGAAGGCTAAAGAAATGAAACATCTCAGAGGAGCCCTTAAAACTTGTGGATATCCAGACTGGGCCTTTGTCAAAAGAAGTAGAAGGAAAGAAAAGAACACAAATACCAACAGTGAAGGGGAAAAGCAAGACAGGAGAAAGAACATGGTCATCCCATATGTAGCAGGTGTCTCAGAGAAATTAAGAAAAATTTTCACAAAATACCGTATCCCTGTCTGCTTTAAACCGAACAACACACTGAGGCAGCAATTGGTACATCCGAAAGACCCAATACCGAAACACAAAAAAAGCGACATCATATACGCAGTGCAGTGAAGAATGCTCTGATTTGTATGTGGGGGAAACCAAACAGCAACTGCATCAACGTATGGCCCAGCACAGAAGAGCCAATTCCTCGGGTTAGGACTCAGCCGTGTACCTGCATCTTAAGAATAAAGGACATACCTCTGAAGATTGTAATGTTAACATATTGGCAAAGGAACGTGACTGGTTCAAGAGAGGTGTTAAGGAGGCCATTTATGTGAAAATAAAGAAACCAAGCCTAAATAGAGGTGGGGGGGGTTCGACACCAACTGTCTGCCATGTACAATGCTGTTTTGACACCTTACTCTGGACGTTCCTATAACACCTCTTAGCCACTATCCAATCACACCCTTAACACCTGGCTGTGATATGCTAATTGGGATTTTCCAGGGTACATAATTGCCACAGATTCTTGTACAAGTCATTCTGAATTGAGAAAGCCAGTCTGATGGCTAGCGAAACGTCTTCAAGAACTAAACTTCAAGTCCAGTTGATCTAATTGAATACAACAGAAACAAAGTAAATATCCGTTTTATATTCTTAGTGCCCCTGGAACCTTTCACAGAATAGTGGGATATTCAATTATATCTAGATATGTTATGTCAGTCTAGAAAACAGATTGTGAATTGTGAACTTCACAAATGAGTATATCCTATATAATAAAACCCTAGACGTGCATCCCTGAGTCTTTGTGTGTGTTTCTTATCCCTTCTGCACGTGAGCGTCCCCGAACGTCCGTTGGAAATGGCACACATGGGGGTTGGGGGATGCTGGGAGGAGGAGGAAGAGTCTAGCGCCCGTATATATAATTGCCTTAACTGTCTAGTCTATATATAAAAGTGTGTATGTATGTATTTATGATGCCGAAAAACTTGGCATAGATACATTTCAGAACCCAGAAAAGCTTTTACAAACCATCTTACCGGATGTGTCGTCTTACCAATGTATTCTAATCCACATGGGCACTTTATCATGTAAATAACGTTAGACGATAAACATGTGAAGAAGCCTTTTAACTTGGGCTTTAGAGTGATTGAATTCCTTCTTATGATGCTGGTGCAATTTTGACATCCTAAGCAGGGAAATGTACCAAATTTTGGTGTGCTTAGGAATCTCTGGATGCTCACTGATATTTTTTGTGGGGTATTATATCGCTTTTAACAAGACATTCTCTTAGATTCCTGCTCCTTTTATTCTTAAATATTTATTATTAAAAACGATATAATACTCCCGAAAATATCAGTGAGCACCTAGAGGTTCCTTAGCACACCAAAATTTGGTACATTTCTCTGCTTAGGATGCCACAATTGCTCCAGCATCATAAAAGGGGATAAATTCAATCAGCAAACAAACAATTGTACCCAGGCAGCAGGTCGTTAAATATATTGAACAGGCTCAAATTGTGTGGAGGGTTCACCAATCCCTTGAAACTTATAAATAACTTATAAATACCAGTGCTGGTATCTCCAATAAATCACGGATAGCACTGTTACTCTGGCTCTTGTGTGACAATTTGTTGCTATTGATAAATTCAATCACCCTAATGCTAGGGAGGAAACCAGGTTAAAAGGCTTCTTCACATGTTTATCCTCTTACTTTATTTAGTTGATAAAGTGCCCATGTGGATTAGTATACATTGGTCAGACAACACATCCGGTAAGACTGAGACTAAATGAGCATAGGAGTGCCATTAGAAATCCTGATACTAAGGATACTACTGTAAGTAAGGAAAACACAGCGTAAGCCAACTTTTACTATTTTTATTTTGTAGATGCGGAGTGGGGTCTACACTTCCTGCTCATCAGGTATCCCATTCCTACAGGTTGTGAGTATAATATATTATGGTCATAAATGTGGTTAAGAAATGTTGGTTCTAATTACTTCACATTAAATGGGACACTCTTTTTGAAATTGTTTGGACTCTTAAGGATCAACAGGACATCAGGAACCCTGAGGATTAAGAGATATTTTATTGGTTCTATATGTGATAATGGACTTCTATTATGTGTTACTGCAATTCTACCCCTTGAGGGCGTTATTTGTTCACCCTAACACTAGAGGGAGCTATGCATTTTTGTTTAAATGCTATGTCCTGTAAGTGCTTGAAAAAGGCCCTTGGGCTGAAACGTCCTGCTGTGTTTGCTCTGCACTGTATTGGCTTAATAAATATGGGATCACCCTTCAATATTTGATTGGACTTCCATATCATTTGTTCATAAATCTAGTTTATTGTATGGCCCATCAATTGATACAGTCATCATGTCCCCACACAAGTGCCTTTTCTCTAGTGTCCATAATTGTAATTTATCCATCCGTCTTCATTATTAAGCTCCCCCTATTCAAGTGAAAATCTGAGGAAAGATTGGAGCCTTCAGGTGGGACGTTCTGAGTGGTTCTTCCAATCGGAGGAACATTTGGCTGTGTATGGCCAGCTTAAGATGTTTACTTGCACTATAAAAACTATGGGATGCTACCTTTTTAATGGTCTACTGCAGTTTTCCTGTACAATCAATCTGAAATCCACATTCAAATGTTAGCTTTTAACTGGTTTACTGCAGTTAAAAATCTTCTGATTCTACTTCCACTATATGTTATAATAATGTTGCCATAGTGCTCCCACAGCCCCCCCTTTCTGTTTATGTAATGTAGCAGAGTTTCTCAGCAGGAAGATAGACCAAGCTTCAGATATTATGATAGTATATGGGGCTCAGGAATGTTCATTGGTCATCTCTTTTCTTGAAAAATCATCTGATTAGTGGCTGCAGATTAATAGCACAGGCACCTATACCTTACCTTCCGTTCTTCAATCAATTGTATAGGAGCCTGGAACGAAGTTGAGTATATTTACTTTACTTGTGATCCACCGCCAGCTGTAGTGACAGGTCCCGACCATTTCCGGTTTCCCATAGGTACTTTACCTCCTGTTCTTCAATCAATGCACTAAAGGAATAGTTCACTTTTTCAGTGAACTATTCCTTTAAGAAGCTGACCTGCTTTAGGGCTACAGTTATGTAAGTAAATGGCAATGCTGTGACTAATGTACTCAGCATCATTTTATTTTCGAGGTCACATTAACTTTGCTTGAGACAGGTAAATGTATTTATAGAAGCACAATATTGGAAGTCCCTAGGTAAATGGTTTCTTAATTTGGACACTTTGCTACCAAGAATATAGATGTGTTAGAAAACTGCTAGTCACGACAATTGAACCCTGCATACATTTCACAAGACCATACATAGAATGTTTTTTTGGGTTCTCTGTACAGGAAGCACCTAGGTGCTGGGCTAACAGATATAAATGGGTCAATCGATGCAGCATAACAAATACATAAAATAAATACCAGTCTAGGTAGCAAAGGGCGTTCACGATGGACGCATGTCGCTCCCGGCGCCAGTACATGGAGCTTCCTCAGCATGATTTTACAGATGGCCGATAACCCTATTTATGGCAGCTTTATGTATTATCTATACAGACTAGCACCTGCACTATACTAATAGCTTTTGGACTTAATCAGTGCCCTCATCACCTCTTTTTTTCCTCAATGAAAAAGCTCAACCACTATACCAGCATGATTTAAAGGGACTGCAGAAAGAAATAAGCCATAATGAAGCTTGCAGTCCGTATGGGCCTTTGATGGACACTTTATTATTTTATACATTTTTTATTTGAAATAAGGTTTTGGCAGACAGCAAGGAACCAGAACACAGAAAACATCTACACATCCTCCTAGTGGAGAAAAAGGCAAAGTTGGTGTTTTTTACCAATTTGAAATATTGAACTGATAGCTTTATTGTTTAACATACTGATAATGTGGGGCATAAGGTGGGTATACACAGCAAAGATCTTTAAGAGATGACAAACTGAAATTTTAAGTTTCTTGTGTCTGTAATTTTTTAAAGATCAGGCTAAACATAGTCCCAAGCGTTTACCCTGAATCTCTATATAAAGTATAGGGACATTGTTTGGGAGTGCCACATTTCCGTCAGCCGCAGCTGACTCCTTATACTTTAGTACAGGTGGCCGACCGCGGTCAGGGGCAATTTTTTTAGCAGTTCTAAACGAACCAGAGGCCTGTGGTGAACGTTCATCTGTCTCGGGAAAGTTTAGAACTTTGGATCTGGTGGAATCAACCCATTTATAATTACCCAGCTTTAATTAATAAGAGGTGCAAATTTGCCTGTGATTTAATTTTGCATCAACCAATCAGATGTTACCTTATTAATGGTCTACTACAGTAAGAAAACATTTCTTACAGGTAAATGTTTCAACTCTTAGCTAATAAGCCCCTTTGATTTTAACCAATCTTCCATTTTTTACCTCCCCTTTTTTCCCTTAAGGCAGCCATACATGGATCAATATTATCGGACGATCGTGAGTGATTGTATTGGACAATAATATTGTTACATCTTTGGCCACCATTACCAAAAAGCAGATGCAGGAGGACACAAGTGCATGGCAAAAGCGCACAAAAATGCACAGCACTTGTTTGCGTGTTGCATTAGGGCCTCACCCTTACCTTTAAATCCCTATCAGGTCCAAGTGTAGGATAAATACTACTAGTCTTTTAACAAAAGATTTTCTTTCATTACAACTCTATGAAAGCATAAAGGGAAAATGTTCTGGGAGCTGGAAGCATTTTGAGTGTGAATTTTAATTCACAGAAGCAATTGTCCATCAACCTGACATCTGATGGGACCGTAACAAAAGAATCATGCAAAGTATAGTAGTTTTATGGAACTGCGGTCTCTATCCTACAGGCACCATCATTTACAATATTTAATTAAATATCATAAAACATAATGCTAAAATCATACATTCCTGTTTTTTTAATTATTTAACCAGTCACTTAACTGTTGCTAGTGTTTCATCTCTGGTTCTCATTACCAGCAATGTTAAAACAAATATAATTAACATCAGGACAGGAGCTGGTCTAACCTCCAAGCAGTTATGCTTTTTCTAATGACTGCTCCCCAGTAAAGGATGTCCTAGTAAGACCTCTAACAACTGTGTCTTATGTTGGTAACCTCTATTACATTTCCCAAATTAGTCATTTATGAAAGCAGACATAGTTTGAGGGTGGACATTACATGACAATCATTCACCAGCATTTTTCCCTACAAATGTGGTCCAAATTGAGCGGAATTCCAATAAAATTTAAGATCAATCACAATGCACTTAAACTTATGAGTACTGACTGCTGAGATGCAAACAATTGGGAATTAAATTCCAAGCAGCTATTCATTACGATGTCATAATAGTTTTCACAGCCTCTCTTAACTGTTTTTGCTGAACTTGCTAAAGTAAGGCTGTTGATGGTGTAATTATGAACAGATTATTCTAACAATTTTCCTTACTGCTATAAAATGGATATCAATACAGGAATGTTATTGAAATTTTGAAAAAAAAAAATCCCAACAATAATATTTAAAGGGTATCTCCACCCTTTATAAAAAAAATTATAAAATGTAAGGCATCCCTTCCCACCCCCAACGGCTTTATTATATTTTTAATTTACACTGAATCATAATAAAAAAAAAACATTACACTGGCTGGTAAACTGGAAGGCTGACTTGACACTGGTTGGTTAACTAGAGGGTAGGCTTGACACTGGCTGGTGAACTGGAGGTCTGACATAACAGTGGATGCTAAACCCTCCAGATGTTAGGTCAGCCCTCCAGTTCAGCAACCACTGTTAGGTCAGCTCTCCAGTTCATCAGACACTGTTAGGTCAGTCCTCCTGTTCAGTAGTCACTGGCAGGTCAACCCTCCAGTTCACCAGCCACTGTTATTGTAGGTCAGCCCTCCAGTTCACCAGCCAGTGTTGACTTAATAGTGGATGGTAAACTGGTAGGCTGACTGCAACACTGGTTGGGGAACCGGAGGGCTTACATATAAGCCCCATGGAGGGTGGCAATATATGTACCAAAAAGCGAATGGTAATATAAGTAGTTCTTGTCTAACAGAAGCCTAATAGCCCCCAAAATTGTGAAATTTAAACCTGGGCCCACTGCTCACTTGTCAGGACCCAGACCCAACTTAACTACCACGCCAGATCAGGGCCTGGTGTTTACAAGAACCCCAAATGCTTCCCTCTGTGTCAGGGCTAAAGCTTCGTTCACATGTGTGATCTCGGGCCCGACCCGCAACCCACGAATGGATATGTGCAAATGGATGTTTCGGCTGACTATCGGTAAGTGTATGGGCACTCAGTCAGACATCTGCAGGGTCGGATTATCAACGTGGCCCGACCGTGTGTCAGTTTCACCCGACACTTACTGTCGGCCCAACAGAATGCATATATTTAGGGAGGCTTAGTCTTTTAAAGTGGGATGTGCACGTGCACACTACATATTCTTAAAAGTGTTTCTAGGAACTTTAAGGAAATTTTGCCATCTATGCATATAAAATCATGTGCTACAGTATCAGCTATACACATGAATGACACAGTGCAAAATACCTTGCAGAAGCTTGCCCCATGACTTCATACTTGACAAAATAATTTGTTACTGATACACCAAAAGAGTATTGTTTTCAAAGGGCTTGAGTCTGTGGGATGTCTGACAACACACAAGGAGCAATGATGATTCATAATAGAGAAAAGATAATAAAGTGCATTACACACTATCATCAGATTACAGAAAATATTTTGAAAACCCTGCAGTGACCTGCTCATTAGCATGGTTACTCCTATCTAAGAAAGGTCTACTCCATCCCTGCTTATAAAGACTCAGACAACAAGAATCCACAATCATGCAAGATAGGAATGACTGAAAAAAAGAGATACAACCCAACTGTGATCACATTAAACACACACCGATTTAGTATAGATTTTAATTGATAAATTTACTGCAAGCATCTGGGCTATACAATCATCTCTCTCTCTCTCTCTCTATATATATATATATATATATATAATACATAAGGCTCTGGACTTTCAGTGGAGAGGTGCAGTGGAATATATCCTTATAAAAAACCTCTTAACTACGTAGTTAAGAGGTTATTATAAGAATATATACCAGTCATTCCATAGGAATCTTGAGTCGTTCCTATGGATTCTTGTTATCCTAAAGAAGGACTTTAGGATAATATGGCTGAGAAGTCTAAATATATCAAATTTCATATCAATAGGATTTAAATGTAACCCCTTGGAATAATTTCATATCAATAGGATTTAAATGTAACCCCTTGGAATAATTAAAGAGTATGTCCACCCCCCCAAACTAAAATTTGGCATCCTGCAGAAAATAGCTATAAACCTCGACCTCGCGAGGTTTATAGCTTTCAAAGACCTTCCCCAATGTGCTTTCCCTCGCTGTGTTCTGCCTGTGTTCCGTGCCTTTTCCGTGCAAGACAAGCAGAAGGGGCTCGACTGGCATCCGCTCCTGTGATTGGCTAAGGCATTGTCTCCAACCATCCTGTTTATACACCACATATACATATTAATAGGATGTTTCCTTATTATTTTTAACCTATGGAGCTGGGGTGATCATTGTAGCACCACCTTTTGCATGTGATTATTTACTACATGGGGTTCCTTCAGGGGTGTTCCTAGGATTTTTGACACCTGAAACAACTTTTAAATGCCGCCTAATGGCAGAAGGGTGGTGGCATGATAAGTGGGCATGGCTTCATTAGGGAACATAGGCGTGGCTTGTGGAGGTGGGTGTGGTGGGCTGATTGACACTGACTGGTGGACTGGAGGGCTGACTAACACTGATTGGTGGGCTGGTGCTAAAATTCAGTATTGCAGGAAGGAGGATTTTCTGCCACCTTTTAAGTGTTCTGCAGGGGCGCGCCCTGAGCAAATCTTCCAGTTTGCTTCATGGTAGGGGCACCCCTGGGTTCCTTCTACACAGGAATTATAGGAAATATAGACATAGGTATATGGAGACTACTCCTTTACTCATTGACTGCCAAGTGACCTACAAACATGGATCAGCCTCCATATGTTCTGTGATACCGCACATTATAGAAAGGAGTTGTGTAGATGAAGATAAGCATTTTGTTATCTCTTAATTTTCTTGTATAAACCTACCCTTGGGCTTTAAGTAAACAGCAGACACCTTTTAAAGGGTATGTACACCCATTTTTCTCTTACCTTATATCATTCAAATTCTTGTTTTGCCTTGCTTGTGTTTTCCTGTTATTTGAAATAGTATATTTATACATTTTTACAGTCTTAATTCCTTATACAGTAAGGAATCTCACACACAGTGTGTCTTAGGTGCTTGATCTTCTCTAAAGGTTTCATATGTATGTGCCAGTTAATATCTGTACAAAAACACAAACGTTGTAGAAATCAGCAGTTTTCCCACACAAAATATTAAGGTTTCATTCACTAACTTTTTGCTTCTAACATCAATATTACTCTTTTCAATCTATACCTATACTAGCAAAAGTGCGCCCGTTGGTGCACGGTGGAAATTATGCATATGTTTTGCTATGTGTAGTTGCAGTGCTTACAGGACCCATCAGGAAACATCCAGGGGGGCAATAATAAAATTAGTCTGAAGGTCCTAAAAAAAACCAAATAATCGCATCATATTAAATGAACAAACACACACGTATATCCTCCCTTACCTATACTACCTGCCAGCTAGAATATAGAGGGTCTATGTGGAATAAACCTGCAGGTCTGAGAACTGACCCAGGCAATCTAAACAGCACCTTTGGGCAATCAAAAGCAGCCCATACATATTTCCGATTTTACTTTCCTGACCGAGCACTCCAGCGACATTAGACCAATCCTGCCAGAACCGCTTGTCTGTGGCATAGAAGAATGGGAAAGGTGGTTCTGGCAAGATCAAACTAATATTGCATGAGCGCTTGGTTGGATAAGTAAAATCGGATATATGTATAGCCACCTTAAATCCTATACAGTATCCTGATTAACATGCAAGGTTCATATTTATTAGTATTTACCACAACAAGTTTAACTAACCTATGGGGTTAGGACTTGGGAGCACAGGATACTGATTGAATATACATGTTAGGGAGAGGTGTGGACAGAGGAGCTAAAAGCTCCACACAGAGTATAAAATGAAATAGAGCCTTCTTATAACAGAAGGTACCTCATAGAATCATGTTATTATAATAGCATTGCCTTAATAATCTAACATATAAACACATATTTTTCACTTAAAGAAATGGGTGGGGATATGCAAAGTATCTTATTTATTGCCTGTGGCAAAGGCATGTGTCTAGATATAATACAGCCTAATGGTATAGAGCAGGCGTGTTTAACTTGTGACCTTTTACGTGTTGGAAAACCACAATTCCCAGCATTCTCTGTTTGCAGTAAGTTTTTTCTTAATATTGATCAATTTTTTTTTTTTTTTGACTTTAGTTACCCGTTAAAGTATGGCTGCCACAGTAATGGATAAGTAGATCAGTAGGTGTGTGTACCCGTGTCAGGTTGAGAGTTAACGTTTTTGATTATTGATCAAAATTTGCTTTTTTGACTTTAGTTACCCTTTAAAGTATGGCTGCCACAGTAATGGATAAGTAGCTAAGGCATCTGTCTAGATCTAATACAGCCTAAGCTTGTGACCTTTCACATGTTTAAAACTACAACTCCCAGCATTCCCTAACTGCACAGAATTCTGGAAAACTTAGTTTTCATACATCCTGGAATAAAGACATTTTCCTGTATTACAGACATTAAAAGCTTCCTACCCAAGGGTTTGAACATGCAAGTGATTCATCTGCCCTTCCCTTACATCCATAGCTATTAAACTATTGGATTAGGGAAGCATTATATGGGTCGATTGGTTGTCGCAACGTTAATAATACAAATAAACGTTAATGCCTGCTTTACGGCGGCAGCGCGAGTACCAGAAGAGGCACTCGTGTGGCCGTTTCAAAGTAATTTACCAGAGGTTGCATGCCTCTTTACACGTAAGTATTAAACACCAACTAATAGCTGGCGATAAATACTTACACTTTTTACAGCCTCTGGTAAATCTCGTACAGGAGATTTGCCCTGAGAGCTTGTGCCATGTATGGGCACTTTATCGGCTAAAATGGCCGTTCTGTCAATACACGGCACGAATATAATCCAAAACGGCCGTTCGCACACGTCATGCGTCGGCACCGGCGATCGCATTTCTACACAAACCTTTAGACTTTATATATTCTAACTGCCAGGTAGGTGGTATTTGGAAGTGAGTGCAAATATGGTAAAGTTTATGACTAACAGGGAGATACAGAGGATGTAGTTGTTCTTTGGAAACAGAAAGAAAGGCAATTGAGGTAAAAATGCGTACCGTATATACTCGAGTATAAGTCGAGGTTTTCAGGCTGTAAAAACAGGGTCTGGCATGTAAAACTGCCATGCTGTTCAGGCAGCTGCTAGTGATTTCAAGGAGACATACCTGCAAAAGATTTTAGACAAATGATATAGGTGCTTTTTGTATGGTCCCTTCACAGATACTGAGAATAAGGAGTTGCTTACCTGCCTGAATTTGTAGCTCAGTAGCAAGTTAGAGGCCACCCATCCCCCCATGTGCTTCAATGTTGTATACAACTCTCAGTGTGCTTATTTTTACTGGCAGGGCAGGAGGGGAAGGTTGGGGGGGGGGTTGCAGTACCACTGCAGATGTTGGTAAACTACAACTCCCAGCAACTAAAGCATGCCCCAAATAGTTGGGGATTACTCTAAATGTAAAGGGCAACTAATGCCTGAAAACAATACAGCGTCAGGAGGATGGTAATTATTGAAGATTGCCTTCTTATTCTGTATTGTTTTGAGGCTTTAGTTGCCCTTTAAATGGACAGCAGAATTCCCATACAGTAGTCCCATACAGTAATAGCTATACTGGATTTTACTCATGTTTTACTAATTTTTTAGGTAAAAATAGGTACCTCGACTTACACTCGGATCGACTTATATTCGAGTATATGCGGTACCTGTTGGAAGATAGAGAGACAGAGATGTCAGATAATTAACTCTCTTGTTAAACTCCAATTTCACTTAGGAAAATCTTCACTTTGGATGACCTTCACTTTGGATGGTCTTCCCTGAAAAGCTATCCCCTATGCTGTTCCTGAGTTTATGGGGTTAAAATCAGACACAGAACAGGGAAATTAAGTAATTAGCAGTTCAGATAAAACATTAAACAGTATTGAATAAGAAAATGCATACCGATTATGATTTATACAGAGGATGTAGTTGTATTTTGGAAACAGAAGGAAAGGCAATGGAGGTAGAAATGCGGACCTTTTGGAAGATAGAGAGAGAGAGAGAGGGGGAGAGAGAGAGAGAGAGAGAGATGTCAGATAATTAACTCTCTTGTTAAACACCAATTTCACTTAGGAAAATCTTCACTGTGGATTGTCTTCCCTGCAAAGCTATCCCCTATATGGTAGAAAAAACTATGAGTGTAAAAAAGCCGAAGTTCTCTTACACTCTAAGGGGTGTAATGATATAATATGGGAGTCAGTAAACAGTGCATTAGCACCGGTGCTAAAGGTAGGTAAATATTGGAATAAACATAGAAATAATTCCCAAGGGTGGGAACAAGAACAAGTACCACCTATACCACCCCAAATGGGAGTGGGCACTAACCTCTGACATCTATATCCCAGCTAAATAGCAAAAAGGGGGGGGTTACAAGACCCCAATAAGGGTACATGGTAGTCAAAACAATCAATTCATTTTATTCACATATATCAAAAGACTAATATAAAAATATTAACAAGTATAGTGCATAAAAAGACCCCTGAGACGAGAGAACCGGGTAAGTGGGTATACCCTGTGGATGATAACTTGTAATAGTAAGAATAGTCCCAGTGGCGAATAGTATTCTTACTATTACAAGTTATCATCCACAGGGTATACCCACATTGGGATGACTAGCTAAACATCCAGTTGATTTAACGGAATACAACATTCACACTGTAAATAATTGTGTGTGACATTAGTGGCCTATCAACTGGTGGGCCACAGTACTGTAAATCTGGTGGGTCAACTTTTTCCCCAGTTATCTGCATGTTTTCTTGTGAAAACGCAATCCCAATGCCATTGGGCCAGCTCCTGTGGTCATTATACCCTTTAAAAAGAAGTGCTTGCTGCATGTAGGACAGGTATGTTGCATGTGAAGAGATAGTCCTGCATGTGTATGGCCAAACACATCAAATGTATTTATAATTAATAATGTGTGTAAAATCCTCTTCCTGGAATTTCATAATCCTTCGTAACATGAGCAGTACTTTTTGAAATGGAACCTTTAATTCGAATAGTCTGTAAACCAAGATAACATTTGCCTAGAGCTGGTCAGACACCAAACTACAAGAGCGATGTGTAGGAAATCGCTCTCCAGATGTTGCATGGGATAGTGGGTCACAGTGCCCTGCTATCCTGTATTCGCATTTGCCAATATTAAAAACCTTGGATAAAGTTAACGCTTTATTATAATCTTTAAGTTATGCTAACTTTTATTCCATTATTAGTGTTCCCACACTGTTGGGAGACTTAAGTGGCTGTCTCTACAATACAGTTTTCATTTGCCAGGTTTGTCCTGGACAATTCCTGTATTAAAGATAGTGCTGAAGCACTCAGGAAGACTGGCAGAATCAGTTTTCTTTGGGCTGGTGTTCTTTACAGAAACAATATTGGTAGGAATTACCAGTCCTATATCCCTAATGTTTTTTAAGAAAACTTAATACACACGATATTTATCCTTTAATTCTTAACCCCTTGCATGAGTTAACGCCAGCTTTTTGCAGGTATTGCAATACTCAAATTTGGAAATGTCATATTAAAGGGCATGTCCACCTCCATATCGAAAATCTATACTTACCTTCCCCCTTCCCATCCCAATATCATTATAGTCACTTACCCCTCCCCTAAATCCCTGAAGCTTAAAATACTTACAGTTTTCTGTTGCAAAAAAACAGGCATCTCCCACATAGGACACATATCTTCTGGATTGCATCAATCAATCACTTCTGTGAAGGTGCACGCCTGCTTGGTCCTGAGCTTACAGAAGGGACAGAGGAAGGAGAAGCGTGGTGGAGAAATATATATATATATATAACTATAAAACTCTGGGTTGGGGAGGTAGGTATAGATGTTCAATCTGGCGTGGACATGCCCTTTAAATTGCTTGCAGCAGCTATGAAGGTGATTTTTACCAACTGCAAATCCCAAATACACAAATATTGCATTGCATCTTGGTAACTTCCCCCAAACAGGTTAAGCCTGCATGCTTAATAAACAAATCAAGAGCGTTGACATCTCCTCCCAACCTTTCTAATAACTGTATATTATACCTTGATATATATATATATATATATATATATATATAAAGGATTATCATGTCCATAGATTGATCCTAATATTGTGGTTAAGATAAATAAAACTAGAAACTCAAATACAAATTGGATTATGTAGTAAGCGATGAGATGATGACTTGTTATTAACACGCCGCAATCAGATGTTAGCATTTCACTGGTCATTCTGTAGTTAGAAGGTTGTTGTAGATTAATAACAAGGGGGAAATTGTGCATATGTCCTATCAATTTAAAGGGCAACTATGGTCCCAAAAACTGCAAAAAGTGTTTTACTAAGTATTTTTCCCATATGATTTAAAAACGGATTTCAATATGAATGTATTGAAATATATTGATATTTATATCTTTATTGTAGGCAGCATCCTCTGCATTACCTAAAGGCGTATTTGTAAAAGGTTGAGATTTCCCGGTAAGCTAATAAGAAGCTATCAGCTGATAAGGAATTCCTCTGTAACGAGCAGTTACAGACAAAAGTGCAAGAGGTCTGGTTATGCGATGCAGTTTACACAAGACACATAAAAAATGAAAATATTTAAATGATTTTTCAAAAAGTAATTAAAGGACAACTATACTCACCTCACCCTCGCTCCTCTTCCTCCATAGCTGCATAGTACCCAGGGTGAGGACCTAAAATCGCTAAGTCCTCACCCTGGGTACTTTCCCTAACTCCTGCACTACTTACCGCAAATCCTACATCATAATTCTTCTCAGAGTCAGAAAGTTTTCTTGAAAAAAAAGCAACTGGATGTAGTAAAGCCTTGCGAGAGTATAGCTCCTAATGCAACTTCAGAAGCATCCACCTCTAATGTAAAAGGAACAGTTGGATCTGGATGGATAAGGATGGGGGCTGAAGTAAAAGCAGATTTCAGACGCTCAAAAGCTGTTTGAGCGGGCTTCGTCCAACAGAATGGTACATGGGTTCTGGTCAGAGCGGTCAACGGCAGTATGATAGTAGAAAATAACTGGAGGTAGGAGCTGTGGTAGATATTCGGACCGGAGGTAGGAGCTGTGGAGGATATGCAGACCGGAGATAACTGGAGGCAGGAGCTGTGGTAGATATTCGGACCGGAGGTAGGAGCTGTGGAGGATATGCAGACCGGAGATAACTGGAGGTAGGAGCTGTGGTAGATATTTTCGGACCGGAGGTAGGAGCTGTGGAGGATATACAGACCGGAGATAACTGGAGGTAGGAGCTGTGGTAGATATTCGGACCGGAGGTAGGAGCTGTGGAGGATATACAGACCGGAGATAACTGGAGGTAGGAGCTGTGGTAGATATTCGGACCGGAGGTAGGTGTCAGGACCAACAGGAAACAAACGCTAAAGGCACACAGGGAGCTAGGAGTCCAGAGCAAACAACTCTGAACTGGCAGCAAGAGGCCAGCTGCCAGGAGGAGCCTAAATAGGCCCCTGTGACCTCCTCCCTGCTGGCCGTGCCCCGGAAGGGAACGGCTGCAAGCAGGGAAAAAGCCTGCCCCGCCCACGTCCTCGCGTCACTGAGGACGCGCGGGCACGTGAGCGGGCGCGCGACGCGCGTCATCGGCGCGCTCCCGCTCGCGACCGCCGGAGGACCCCGGACCCGCGGCAAGGTAAGTACCTGACAATATATTTACCTTACACGCGATCCTTTGCTGCAGCAGTGAAAATTCCCGACATCTTCCTGTTCAGAGTAACTACAGCGTGCATTATTGTGCATGTGCGCTATAGTTACTCTGAACCAGGAAGCAGTCGGGACCTATCTGGTGTAGTAGAACTGCCATCACAGAAAAAGGCGATGATTTCCTGAATTTGTTGCTGGATAGTTTTCTCTCACAGGTGGTTGAGGACTGGGACCTTTTGACCTTGGGGGCAAATATAACCAAGTGGCCCTTACGGTAAATAAAAAAAACTTTCAACACGCCCACTTTGCCATGGCCACACCAACTTTATTGATGTTATGACTATTTTTAAAACCACTATTCCCATTTTACGATGTGGTTAAGATAACAGTAACAGACTAAGAAAGAGGACGGCTTACTAACACCAACTAATGAACTGGAGGGCTGACTAAAGGGCTAATGACATGTAAGGCTGACAATACTGGCTAATGCACTGGAGGTCTGACAATACTTGATAATGAACTGGAGGGCTGACTATCAACACTGGCCAATGATCTGGAGAGCTAACAACACTGGGTAATGAACTGGAGGGCTGTCAATAATGGCTAATGAACTAAAGGGCTGACAATACTGTGTAATGAACGGGAGGGCTGACAATACTGGGTGATGAACTATAAGGCTGACAGTACTGGGTAATGAACTGGAGGACTGACACTGCTAATGAACTGGAGGTCTGACACTGCTTAGGAACTGGAGGGTTGACTAATACTGTCTAATGATCTAGAGGGCTGACAATACTGGGTAATGAACTGGATGGCTGACAAAACTGTGTAAAGAACTGGAGGGCTGACAATACTAGATAATGAACTGAATTGTTGACAATGCTGTGTAATGAACTGGAGGGCTGGCAATCCTTGGTAATGAACTGGAGGGCTGACTATTGGGTAATTAACTTGAGGTCTGACAACACTGTCTAATGATCTGGAGGGCTGACAACTCCCATACCCAGCAGCACTGACTTGTGTATATAAAATGCCCCCAAACCATGCCAGCAGAAGACTTGTATATGTAAAATGCCCCCAACCTATGCCAGCAGCAGACTTGTATACAGTATAGAAAATGCCCCCCATCCCATGTCCAGCAGAACTTATTTTTAAATTGCCCCAACCCATGTCAACAGCAAACTTATATATATAGATATAATGCCACCTAGCCCATGCCAGCAGCACTTATTTTTAAATTGCCCCAACCCATGCCCAGCAGCAGACTTGTATATATGAAATGCCCCCTACCCATGCCCAGCACGTAGACTTGTAAAAAAAATGCCCCAGCCCATGCCCAGCACCAGCCTTCCATATTAAATGCTCCCAATCCATGCCCAGCAGCACAGACTTGTATATAAAATGCCCAGCATGCAGACTTGTATATAAAATGCCCCAGCCCATGCCCAGCAGCAGACTTGTATATTAAATGCCCAGCACACAGACTTGTATATAAAATGCCCCAGCCCATGCCCAGCAGCAGACTTGTATATTAAATGCCCAGCTAATTCCCAGCACACAGACCTGTATATAAATGCCCCAGCCCATGCCCAGCACACAGGACTTGTATATAAAATGCCCAGCTAATGCCCAGCACACAGACCTGTATATAAAATGCCCCAGCCTATGCCCATCACACAGACTTGTATATAAAATGCCCAGCCCATGCCCAGCACACAGGACTTGTATACAAAATGCCCAGCCCATTGCCCAGCACACAGGACTTATATATAAAATGCCCAGCTAATGCCCAGCACACATACTTGTATATAAAATGCCCCAGCCTATGTCCAGCACACAGGACTTGTATAAAAAATGCCCAACCCTTGCCCAGCACAAGACTTGTATATAAAATGCCCAGCACACAGGACTTGTATATAAAATGCCCCAGCCCATTGCCCAGCACACAGGACTTGTATATAAAATGCCCAGCCTATGCCCAGCACACAGGACTTGTATATAAAAATGCCCAGCTAATGCCCAGCACACATACTTGTATATAAAATGCACCAGCCTATGTCCAGCACACAGACTGGTATAAAAAGCCCACTAATGCACAGCACACAGAAAAATACCATGAGAACCTTTATAAAATGCCCCAGCCTATGCCCAGCAGCAGACTTGTATATTAAATGCCCAGTCCATGCCCAGCACACAGACTTGTATATAAAATGCCCCAGCCCATGCCCAGCAGCAGACTTGTATATAAATGACCAGTCCTGCCCAGCACACGACTTGTATATAAAATGCCCACGCCCATCCCCAGCAGCAGACTGTGTATATTAAATGCCCGCTAATTCCCGCACACAACCGTTAAAATGCCCCAGCCCATGCCCGCACACACAGGACTTGTTATATAAATGCCCAGCTAATGCCCAGCACACAGACCTGTATATAAAATGAGCCCCAGCCTATGCCCATCACACAGACTTGTATATAAATGCCCAGCCCATCCCAGCACACAGGACTTGTATACAAAATGCCCAGCCCATTGCCCAGCACAGGACTTATATATAAAATGCCCAGCTAATGCCCAGCCACAATACTTGTATATAAAATGCCCAGCCTATGTCCAGCACACAGGACTTGTATAAAATGCCCAACCTTTGCCCAGCACAAGACTTGTATATAAAATCCAGCACACAGGACTTGTATAAAATGCCCAGCCCATTGCCCAGCACACAGGATTGTATATAAAATGCCAGCTAAATGCCCAGCACACATACTTGTTATAAAATGCCCCAGCCTATGTCCAGCACACAGGACGTTATAAAAAATGCCCAACCCTTGCCAGCACAAGACTTGTATATAAAATGCCCAGCACACAGGACTTGTATATAAAATGAAACTGCCCCAGCCCATTGCCCAGCACACAGGACTTGTATAAAAATACCCAGCACACAGACTTGTATATAAAATTCCCAGCCCATGCCCAGCACACAGGACTTGTATATAAATTCCCAGCCCATGCCCAGCACCTTGTATATAAAATGCCCCGCCCATGCCCAGCCACAGACTTGTATGTAAAATGCCGCCCCTCCCAGCAACAGGACTTTGTATATAAAATGCCCAGCCCATTGCCCAGCACCAGATTTGTATATAAAATGCCCAGCCCATAGACTTGTAATATAAAATGCCCAGCCCATGCTCAGCACACAGGACTTGTTATAAAATGCCCAGCCCATGCTCACACACCAATGCTTGTATATAAAATGCCCAGCCCATGTCAGCACACATGACTTGTATATAAAATGCCAGCCAATGCCCAGCCACAGGACTTGTATATAAAATGCCCAGCCTGCTCAGCACACAGGACTGGTATATAAAATGCCCAGCACACAGGACTTGTATATAAAAATGCCCAGCACACTGACTTGTATATAGAAATTACCCTCTAATGCCTAGCACACAGGACGTTATATAAATGCCCAACCACTGCCAGCACGACTTGTATATAAAATGTCCAGCCAGCCCAGCCCACAGGACCTTGATGTAAAAGCCAGCACACACAGACTTGTATATAAAATGCCCAGGTAAATACCCAGCCACCAGGATTTTATAAATCGCCAACTAATGCCACAGTCACACACGGACTTGTATAAAATTGCCCAGCCCATCCCAGCACACAGTACTTGATATATACAATGCACACGCCCATCCAAGCCACACCAGACTTGTATATAAAATGCCCAGCTAATGCCTCACACACAGGACTTGTAATCAAATTCCCACTTAATGCCCAGCACACAGACTGTATTAAGCCAGATCACAGAATGACAGTATCATTGAACAAATGCCCAGCATGCCAACACAACGGACTTGTAATAAAAGCCCGCCCCATGCCCAGCACAGACTTGTATATAAAATGCCCAGCCCACAGGACTTGTATATAAAATGCCCAGAACACAGGACTTGTATATAAAATGCCCAGCACACAGGAATTGTATATAAAATGCCCAGCCCATTGCCCAGCACACAGGACTTGTATATAAAATGCCCAGCCCATGCCCAGCACAGACTTGTATATAAAATGCCCAGCCCACAGGACTTGTATATAAAATGCCCAGAACACAGGAATTGTATATAAAATGCCCAGCCCATGCCCAGCACACAGGACTTGTATATAAAATGCCCAGCCCATGCCCAGCACACAGGACTTGTATATAAAATGCCCAGCCCATGCCCAGCACAGACTTGTATATAAAATGCCCAGCCCACAGGACTTGTATATAAAATGCCCAGAACACAGGACTTGTATATAAAATGCCCAGAACACAGGACTTGTATATAAAATGCCCAGCCCATGCCCAGCACACAGACTTGTATATAAAATGCCCAGCTAATGCCCAGCACAGGACTTGTATATAAAATGCCCTGGGCATTCACATCTGAATGGGAGCACATACGTGCAGGAAAAAAAGTAGGCGCGCCCCTGAGGTCCGGACCGGCAGTGCAGTGTAAGGTGTTGGTAAGATCCCCACGCCACGCAGGCCTGTCTTCTCCAGCGTACATATTTAACTTTTCCAGTCTCTCTTCATATTCAAGCTCCCCCAATCCCCTTATTAATTTAGTTGCCTTCTCTGAACCCTTTCCATTTAAAGATGTCCTTTTGTAACAGGATTCCAAATTGCAATGCATATTCCAAATGAGGCCTTACCAATGCTTTGTAAGGAGGGAGAATACATTTTCCTCCCTTGAATCATACCTCTTTTATACAAGACAATACCATGCTGGCTGTGGCGCTGCACCATGGCACTGCTTGCTACCTTTAAGTTTGTATCCACCAAAACTCCAAGATCCTTTCTAACAGGGATTTCATTAACGCAGAAACCATTTATAGTGTAAGTAGCACAAGGATTTTTAAGTCCAAAATGCATCACCTTACATTATAAACTATGAATTTCATTGCCACTTAGCAGCCCAAGTGACAATCTATCTAGATCCCCTGCAACGATTCCACATCCCTCGAAGTTTTTAATGGTCGGACAAAGTTTTGTGTCGTCAGCAAACACAGAAACCTTGCTGACAATACCCACTTCCAAATCATAATAAAAGATTAAATAAAGCGGGCCCCAACACAGAACCCTGTGCACCCCACTTTTAGTCCATAATGATGAAGCCCCATTTACAACTACTCTTTGCATCCTATTTCATTAACCAATTTTCTATCCATGTAAAAGTGACTCCCCAGACCAACAGACCTCAGATAACATTAGTCACCTATGGGGGACTGTATTCAAAAGCCTTTGCAAATCCAAGGAAACTAAATCTCTGCTATGCCAGAGTGTAAATTTCTACTTACTTCCTCATAAAAGCCAAGCAAGGAGTTTTGTGACAGATATATCTCTAATACATGATGGTTACTACTTATTATGTCAGTCCTGAAACATACTCTAGAACAGTTTCCCTTTATTAAACTTTCCAGGATCCCCACAACTGAAGTTAAACTTACAGGCCGTAATTACCCTAGCGTGTGAACGACTACCCTTTTTGAATTGGGATAAACATCAGCCTTTTTCCAACAGAGACATACCATCGGACATGAGGGAATCTGCAAAAAAAAACAATGGCCTAGATAAAACTGAACTTAGCTCCCTAGGTACCCAAGGATGAATTTTATCCGGTCCAGGAGATTTATTAATATTAACCTATTAGTTATTTTTATACATATCCTCGGTTAACCAAAGTGCACTTGAATCTTTTATAACATTATTGCTACTATACTTATGATATCTGTACTTGGATCTTCTATAGTGTATACAGAGGGAAAAATATTCAAGACATTTGCTTATCGCCATCCTCCGTAAATAACTTATCCCCATTAATTAATGGGTGCCAATTCTCAGTCCTACATCTTCTAATTAATATACTTAAAAAACATTTTAGGCTTAGTGATGCTTGTTCAGTATCCTAAACTTCATTATTAATTTTAGCTAGTTTATTGCTTGTTTTACAACCAGAACATTTTCCTTTCGATAAAAAAGTCCAGATGCCACTATTTCATGGTTCTATTCCCTAAGCCCCAGTTACCTTATCTATAATGGCGCTCCACAATGTTAGATAATTACCAATCCAACAGAGCTCCTTTCTCCTTTTCTAGTAGAAACAGGGGCGGAATGGGCCGGTGGTGGGTAGAGCCCCCCCGGGCCGGTCTGTGCAGTATAAACCAGGTTTAGCAGTGTCCAGTTTAAATAAAGTTTTCTGTTTTTTTTTAAAAAAATCAATTTACAAAAAACTTTACCAACACCTTACCACTGCACTGCCGGTCCGGACCTCATGGGAGCGCCACTTTTTTTCCTGCACGTATGTGCTCCCATTCAGAATGTGAATGCCCAAGGGCATTTTATTACAAGTCCTGTGCGCTGGGCAAGTAGCTGGGACATTTTTATATTACAACGTCCTGATGTGCTGGGCATGGGCTGGGCATTATCAATACAAAGTCCGTGTGTTTGGGCATGTTTATACAAGTCCGTGTTCTGGGCATTTTATATACAAGTCCTGTGGGCTGGGCATTTTATTACAAGTTGTGCGGGCGGATGGGCTGGGCTTTTTATACAAGTCCTGTGTGTGGGCATGGGCTGGGCATTTTATATACAGTCCTGTGTGCTGGGTCAATGGGGCTGGGCATTTTATATACAAATCTTGTGTTGCTGGGCATTTTATATACAAGTCCTGTGGCGCTGGGCTTTTATATACAAGTCTGTGTGCTGGGCTGGGCTGGGACATTTTATATACAAGTCCTGTGTGCGGGCAATGGGCTGGGGCATTTATATACAATTCCTGTGTTGGCTGGGCATTTTTATACAAGTCCTGTGTGTGCTGGGCATTTTATATACAAGTCCTGTGGGGCTGCGGCATTTTATATACAAGTCTGTGCTGGGCATGGGCTGGCATTCATTTATATACAAGTCGTGTGCTGGCGCATGTGTGCTGGGCATTTTATATACCAATCTTTGTGGGCTGGCATCATTTTATATACAAGTCTGTGTGGTGGGCATTAGCTGGGAATTTGTATTTATACAAGTCCTGTGTGCTGGGCATTAGCTGGGCATTTTATTATACAAGTCTGTGTGTGGCATGGGCTGAGGGCATTTTATAACAAGTCCTGGTTGCTGGGTATGGGCTGGGCATTTATATAAAAGCCGTTATCTGTTGCATTAGTGGGCATTTTATATACACAAGTCCTGGTGCTGCGGAATTACTGGGCATTTTATATACAAGTCCTGTGCTGGCTGGGCATTTATACACAAGTTCCTGGGTCGGGCATGGCTGGACATTTTATATACAAGTCGTGTGCTGGGATGGTTGGGCTTTTAATACAAGTCCGTGTGCTAGGCATAGCTGGTTTCTTATACAAGTCAGTGCTGGGCATTTTAATACAAGTCCTGTGTGCTGGGCATTAGCTGGCATTTCATTATACATTCTGTGTGCTGGGGCATTTATATACAAGTCTATTTGGCTGGGCATTTTTATATACAGTCCTGTGTGTGCTGAGGCATGGGCTGGGCATTTTATATACAAGTCCTGTGGCTGGGCATTGGCTGGGATTTTATTACAAGTCTGTGTGTGGCATGCTGGTTATATACAAGTCTGTGTGCTGAGCATGGGTGGGCATTTTATATACAAGTCCTGTGTGCTGAGCAATGGGTTGGGCATTGTATATACAAGTCTAGGGCTGGGCATTTTATACAATCTGGTGCTGGAATGGGCTGGGCATTTATATACAAGTCTGTTGTGCTGGGCATGGCTGGGCCATTTTAATACAAGGCTGTGTGCTGGGCAATGGGCTGGGCATTTTATAATACAAGTCCTGTGGCTTGGGCATGGGCTGGGACTTTTTATAAAGTCTGTGTGTGGCATGGGCTGGCGGGAATTTCATACAAGTGGTGTGTGTGCTGGGTTATTTTATATACAGTCTGTGGCTGGGCAATGGCGGGGCATTTATATTACAAGTCCTGTGTGATGGGCATTGGGTTTTATATACAAGTCTTGTGCTAGCAAGGGTTGGGCAGGTTTTTATACAAGTCCTGGTGCTGGACATAGGCTGGGGACATTTTATAAAGTATTGTGCTGGGAATTAGTAGGGCATTTTATATACAAGTCCTGTGTGCTGGGCATATGGGCTGGGGCATGTATTTGTTATACAAGTCCGTGTACTGTGTGGGCATGTTATATACAATTGGGCTCTCCTGTGGGGGCAAGAATGTCTGTGTGAGGGTTTATTGGTTTTTAGTAAAAGTCCTGTGTGCTGGACATGCTGGCGGCTATTTTTATACAAGTATGGTTGTTGCCTGGGATATGTTACGTGGGCATTATTTGTATATAGTCCTGTGTGCTGGGGCAATGGGTGGGCATTTTGTACTACAAAACAGGTCCTGTGTGCGTGGGCATGGGTGGGGCATTATTAACTTAGGGCATAAGCGGGCGTTATAACAGGTCTGTGTGATGGGCATAGCTGTATATAGTCTGTGGTGGGCTGTCATTTAATATACAGGTCTGTGTGCCTGGGATTAGCTGGGCATTTTATAACAAGTCATGTGGTGATGGCATGGGCTGGGGCCATTATATACAGTGTAGTGCTGGGCATTAAATTAAAGTGCTTGGCAGGTGGGCATTTTTATATACAAGTCTGCTGGAATGTGGGATTTTATATGACAAGCGTGTTTGTGGGCATGGTGATCTGGGGGCATTTAATATGAAGTGAGTGCTGGGCTGGGGCATTTGTGGTAGTGCTGGATGGATTGGGCATTCATAGATGACAAGTTTGTGCTGGGCATGGGTATGGGGCATTTAATTAAATAAGTGCGCGCGGCTGGGCTAGGTGGGGCATGTTATATAAAGTCTTGTGTGGCGGGCATTAGCTGGGCATTTTTTTACAAGTCCTGTGTGCTGGAATAGGTGGGGCGTGTATTACAAGTTGTGTGCTGGGATTAGTGGGCATTTTATATACCAAGTCTGTTGTGGGAAATAGGTGGGGCCTTGTATGGGGATATGATTACTGAGTATAAATACATTAACGGGCCATACAATAAACTATCAGGGGCATTGTTCACCAATAGAACATGTCAGAGGACACAATGACATCCCTTAAGGCTTGAAGAAAAAAGGTTTAGGCTTCAAGCTAGGAAAGGGTTTGTCACTGTGAGAACGGTAAAGCTATGGAACTGTCTTCCAGTGGACGTTGTTACGGCAGGTTCATTGGTCAGTTTTTTTTAAAAAAAGCTGGATGAGTTTCTGCAAACAAGGAATGTTGCAAGTTACTGGTATTGATACATAAAGTAGAGCTGATCCAGGAAAATTTCCGGTGTTTTTTTTTGCCTTCCTCTGGATCAACAGTTAGGCAGGAAATGAGGATATTGCTAGATGGGTTGGACTGGATGGACGTATGTCTTTATTCAACCACAAATACTATACTATGCTATACTATCACTGCTGCAGCGGAGGATCACATGTAAGGTAAATATCTTCTATTTTGTCAGTCGCTCCTGTTCAATTGATTGAAGAACTGGAGATAAAGCATAGCTCCTTAACCTCCCAGTCTTCAATCAATACATTAAAGGAATAGTTCACTTTTCGAGTCAACTATTTAACATTGTACATCTGTCTATCAAGATGGCAGTGTTAAAATCACAATTACATTGGCAATAACCTTTTGTAGTGTATGGCCACCTTAACAAGTCAGAATGACATTCAAATCAATCCCTTAAAGGACAATTCTACTCACCTTCCCTCCACTCTTCTTCTTTGGTCAGTACCTTTTACCCAGGGCGAGGACCTGAACCGCTAGGTCCTCACCCCTGGGTTCGCGTAACTTGAAGCACAGCCTTACTGAAACACTGCTCTGGTAGGCTCCGCCCCCTCCTCCCCGTCGGCGATGAGACCTTAGTGGTCATAATTTCTACTCTCGACCAGTGCCGCTCCTACCACGAAGCAACCTGAAAAAGTTGCTCATGGCAGTACCTCAGACCCCAAAAAATGAATAGGAGGCTAAGGCGGAATTTCCCCCCTTGTAAGCATTCTGATTGGCCAGTCTTCGGTCTTCTGCGTGCAGCGCGCACTGACGTCACCTGACTTGCGCGCCCAATCTGCTTGGGGAAGGTACCGAGGCTATATAGGGGGAAGAAAATTGGTGGTTAGCTGCAGAGCGGAGAGGCCTTGTGAGAGGAGCAGAGTGGTTGGGCAGCGAGCTAAAGCTTTACTTTTTTCACATATCATATCTTTTCTGAATATTGCTGCAGTGCCTTGTGTGTCGGCTGACAGTGACAACTTTATGCGGAGGAGGGTGCCTGAATTTATCATTTATAATGTCATAGCTTCCTTATATACACTGTATATACTCGAGTATAAACCTGTTACCCAGGTACCTCGTTTGCCTCAAAAAGTGATTGACTCGAGTATAAACCGAGGACAGAAAATATGGCCACTACTGCCTTCTGCTTCAGTATTGTTTTGAGGCTTTAGTTGCCCTTTAAATGGACAGCAGAATTCCCATACAGTAATAGCCGAATCCAGTATGGCTATTACTGTATGGGAATTCTGCTGTCCATTTAAAGGGCAACTAAATCCTCAAAACAATACAGAATCGAAAGGCAATATTTAAAAATAAAAACCATCCTCCTGATTCTGTATTGTTTTTGCTTAGTTGCCCTTTAAATCCCACAGTCACCACCAATTCCTTGCCACTTCAGATGTTTGGAAACTATAACTCCCAGCATGCTTTAGTTGCTGGGAGTTGTAGTTTCCAAACATCTGCAGAGGCCAATACTTGCAAATAGGGGTAAATCCTTCTTTATTTGTGCATACAGTATGTCTGGTGTTATTGTCCATAAGTATTGACTGGTGTTCCTCCTCCTGCTTTGTTGCCTTCTCCTACCTTGTCCAGCGGCCGCTCGCTCCGCATCCTCTGTGTTTCTGGATTACGTCACTATGAGGTGCCGGAAATTGAGGAGCTGCGTAGTGACGTCATCAGGAAGCGTGGAGGATGCAGAGCGAGCGGCCGTCGGACAAGGTAGGAAAAGTATGACTTGAGTATAAACCGAGGTTTTGATTTCTCCTCTTTTTTTTAAAGCCTGAAAACCTTGGTTTATACTAGAGTATATACGGTGTCTAAACATTTATCAGGCCTATGTCCAAGACCAGGGACTGAAACGTTGCCACTTGTGTGAATAAACTCGCCTTTTTTGTAAGACCTTGTAGTGCTCTGATACGTCTTTGTCTGTATTGTTGTATCCTTCAGTAGCCCAGGCAGTTGTACAGAAAGAGAGTGCCAGTGTCTATTCTGTGTGTGTGTGTGTGTGTGTTTGTGTGTATATATATATATATATATATATATATATACAGTGAAGTAATCGGAGCACTCCTGGGAATTGTGAAGAAAAAATTATTTATTGTAACAAACACCACGCCATCAACGCGTTTCGGCTGCCATGTTGGCCGTCATCAGGATGTGATGTAAACATACGAATGTGACATATAAAACCTCCCATAGTCCAACCCCCACAGAAACCCGATAGCAACAGCTGATTAAGTGTCTATACTCCCCCGATCAAAAATGTGCTAGGTATTAAAGTGCAAATAGTGGCTCGAATAAATAACAAGTACAGGTAAAAATAGATACATGTGAATCTAGATTGTATGGCAAATAAATACATAAAATCTAAACATAATAACAGTAGTGAGCCCTCCAGCGATATACATTAATAGATAGTGATATAAGTAGAAAAATGTGATAAAAACAGAATAGAGCATATAAACAGTGGATAAGGTATTAGGGGATAAAAAATATAAAAGTTATGTATAAAACAGGGTAGATACTCTCTACAAGATGAAACATGGTAAAATCTGGTCATGATACGGTATACTAATTAGATGAATCAGACTAGTATATACGGTTATTGCACCTCTAACTAGGAAACTAAATGAAATTAAGTGAAATTAGGAGGGTAGAGTACGATGACCATCATGGGTAACAGGATGAGTATAGTTAGCATCCCTATAGCTAGAAAAAGTAAAATAGTAGTAAAAGATGGACTGACTAGACGTTTAGAGAAAACAAGTTAGAGTCCACTGTTCGTTGAGACCCTTTGGGGCCAGTATTTGGAGTCTATGAATCCATCTGGCCTCGCATTGTAAAAGGGCTTTATTTCTGTCTTTGCCTTCCACAGATGGTTCATTATCAATTGTCATCCATCTCATCGTCGAATATGTATATATATATATATATATATATACAAACAAAAAATAAAGAGTTCCGAGCACTCTACTTCACCCGAAAAGTTATTAAAGTTTCGGTGCTTCACAGAGCATCTTCATCAGTTCGGAGAATGAAGATGCTTGTGAAGCACCGAAACGTTAATAAACTTTCGGGTGAAGTAGGAGTGCTCGAACCTCTTTATTTTTGGTTTATTGTAAGTACAGATTTGAGGCATCTGTGTTCCTTGAAGCACCCAACAAAAGATATATATAGTAAAAGGAGAAGAAGACTGAGTGCAGACATCACTACATGGTTTTATATATATATATATAGATATAGCTTACACAGTGTTGAAATGTTGACTATGAAAATTAGACAATGCAGTTGTAGGGTGTTTTTGATGAGCACAAGTTTTAATAGGACAGGAAATGTCTGTCGCCTGTCGGTGAATTTGCTGTTTTATTTAACAATGAAATGTCATTTGTGTTGAATTTGTGGGTTATTTACACGTGGTTTTGCCACATCATTGAAAGGATTATTTAAAGCACACAGAGTATTTTTCACTAACTCTACATTGTATATTTATTAAGGTTGTCCTCCATTTAACATGGATTTGGTGTGTGTATATATAGTAAGTGTTTAGGTAAAAGTTAAAATCATTTTCATACTTAAAGTTCTGATTATTTTAATATATTTAGAAACTTTTTGTTAGAGCAAAACAGGATGTCCAACTTGTAACTGTCCAGATGAAAACTACAATTCCCAGCATTCCCCCTCATACTCTTTGGCTGTCCCCTTTGGTGTTGCCAACATTTAGAAAGACACATGTTGTTCATCCTTGCCATGGATTGTAATCCTATTCATTATGTGTTAGTTTGAAATTGAATAATAATCTGTATAACAAACAATGCCAGCTGTTTTTAGGTCTGTGTTATAAGTCTACTCTTTTTTAGGGTAAGTTATCATCCATAATGCAGTGTTACTCAGGTGACTTATCACTTTGTTACCCTTTGTTGGGAGTGTCTGACAAATAAGTAGCAGATTAAAAGAGAACCAAGACCATGACGCCAGCCTTGACTGTGGCTGAAACGCTTTGGTTAAGGTTCTGACACACCTGTTCTTATCTATAGTAACGGCAACAAGAAACGGTGGAACATGGAAGTTACGTGTGTGTATATGAAATAAATTTGACTCTAGGAAGAAGGAGGGCTAGATACTGGAAGCAGGAGGGCTGGATACTGGAAGCAAGAGGGCTGGATACAGGAAGCAGGAGGGCTGGATACTGGAAGCAAGAGGGCAGGATACTGGAAGCAAGAGGGCTGGATACTGGAAGCAGGAGGGCTGGATACTGAAAGCAGGAGGGATGGATACTGGAAGCAGGAGAGCTGGATACTGGAATGCAAGTGGACTGGATACTGGAATCAGGACGGCTGGATACTGGAAGCAGGAGGGCTGGATACTGGAAGCAGGAGGGCTGGATACTGGAAGCAAGAGGGCTGGATACTGGAAGCAACAGGGCTGGATACTGTAAGCAAGAGGGCTAGATACTGGAAGCAGGAGGGCTGGATACTGGAAGCAAGAGGGCTGGATACTGGAAGCAAGAGGGCTGGACACTGGAAGCAAGACGGTTGGATACTGGAAGTAGGAGGGCTGGATACTGGAAGCAAGAGGGCTGGATACTGAAAGCAACAGGGCTAAATACTGGAAGCAAGAGGGCTGGATACTGGAAGAAGGAGGGCTGGATACTGAAAGCAGGAGGGCTGGATACTGGAAGCAAGAAGGCTGGATACTGGAAGCAAGAGGGATGGATACTGGAGGCAAGAGGAATGGATACTGGAAGCAAGAGGACTGAATATTGGAAGAAAGAGGGCTGGATACTGGAAGCAGGAGGGCTGAATACTGGAAGCAGGAGGGTGAATATGGAGGAAGCAGGGAGGGCTGGCTACTGGCCAGCAGGAGGGCTGGATATGGAAGCAGGAGGGGGTGCGATACTGGAGCAGGGAGGGCTGGGGATGAATGGAAGCAGGAGGGCTGGATATGAAGCAAGAGGGCTGGCATGGATACTGGAAGCAAGAGGTAGGGGATAATGGAGCCAAGGGTCATGGATATTGGAAGCAAGAGGCTGGATACTGGAACGCAAGAGGGGCTGGCCATGGAAGCAAGAAGGTGGATACTGGGGAAGCAGGGGGGCTGGATACTGGAAGCAGGAGGGCTGGATATGGGAGCAGGAGGGCGGGATACTGGATAATGAAGCAAAGAGGGTTGGATAGTGGAAGAAGAGGGGCTGGACTGGATACTGAGCAAGAGGGCTGGATACTGAAAGCATGAGAGCTGATGAAACTGGAAAGCAAGAGGGCTGGGATACTGGCACAGAGGAATGGATACGGGAAAGCAAAGGGCTGGATACTGGCGACAAGAGGACTGGATACTGGGGAAGCAAGAGGGCTGGATACTGGAAGCAGGACAGCTGGAAACTGGAATCAAGAGGAACTGGATACTGGAAGAAAAAGGTCTGAATACTGGAAACAAGATGGCTGGATACTGGAAAGCAAAAGAGACTTCGATACTGAAGCAAGAGGGATGGCGGATACTGGAACACGCGGGCGGATAATGGAAAGCAAGAGGGCTGGATACTGGAAGAAGCAAGAAAGCACGGGAATACTGGGAAGTAGGAGGGCTTATTACAGGAAGCAAGAGGGCTGGACAATGGAAGCAAGAAGGCTGGAACTGGAAGTAGAGGGCTTGGATAATGGAAGCAGGAGGGCTGGATAATGGAAGAGCAGGAGGGCGGATAATGGAAGCAAGAGGGTGGATTAGTGAAGAAAGAGGCGGGCTACTGGAGGAAGCAAGAGGGCTGGAACTGGAAGCATGGCGGGCTGATGAATACTGGAAGCAAGAGTGGCTGGATACGGAAGAAAGAGGAATAGATACTGGAAGCAGAGCTGGATTACTGAAAGCAGGACAGCTGGAAAATAGGAGCAGGAGGGCTGGGTACTGGCAAGCCAAGAGGGCTGGATACTGGAAGCAAGAGGGCTGGATACTGGAAGCAAGAGGTCTGGATACTGGAAGCAAGAGGGATGACACTGGCAGCAAGAGGCTGGGATACTGGAAGAAGGAGGGCCTGGTACTGGAAGAAGCAAGAGGACGGAGGATACTGGCAAGCAAGAGACTGGGATACTGTAAGCAAAGGGCGATACTGGAAGCAAGGGGGCTGGATACTGGATTGCAACAGGCTGGACACTGGAAAGCAGGGAGATGGATACTGAAGCAAGCGGGCTGGATACTGAAGCAGGAGGACTGTGATACTGGAAGCAAGAGGGCTGGATACTGGAAGCAAGAAGGCGGATACTGGAAGCAAGTGGACCTGGATTTACTGAAGCAAGAGGGCGGGCCGGAATTACTGTGGAATGCAAAGAGCTGGAAATGGAGCGCAACCGGGCTGGTGGATAATGGAGGAAGGCAAGAGGGCTGGGATATACTGGAAGCAAGAAGTGGATACTGGAAAGCAGGGAGGGATGGACGGATACTGGAAGCAGAGGAAGACATATAATTTGGCCACCGGATTGGAAGCAGGAGCTGGACAGCCCAGAACGAACACAAAAGCTCACCAGAAAACAGCCTCTAATAGAAATAGGAAAACACTACCTATCTTTTATGGTCAGATCAATAAATGACCTTTTGAACTATACAATATCAAATGCGGTTAGTGTCTGGGGGATGTGGCTTAATTCCCCTGTTGCCACTGTATTTGATTCTTCCTTTTGAACATTTTTATATCCAGAAATTGCCCTGGTGTAAGCAAGAACATGAAAAACATGGGATACTCAAGTGACACAAACAGCTATTCCTGGCATTCATTTGATGGAAAGTCAATGGATGGGTCTCTCGTTGATTATCTGTACAACAAATGAGTAAGGGCGATTAATTTAATAATTCTCCCTTCTCGGGGGGTAACTAAAACAGCATACCAATTCCAAATAACGGGTATTCTAACCCATTATCGCAAGAGGTGGAATCGGGGATACTGGAAGCAGGGTGGAAAGACAGAAACTAAAGTAAAAGAGGGACAGAAGAACAGAGAAACCATTCAGGGGGAGATAGACCTAAAATGGGGCACCTGGATACTAGGATAGCAGAAGAGTTTGGGGAGCTCGATAGCTCGATAATGGAAGCAGGAGGACGGGATACTTGAAGCAGAGGCGGATACGAAAGCAGAGTCAAGTAAGACATAATTTGGCACTGGATAGGGAAGCAGAGATGAAAAGACAAAGAAACAGAAGAAACCAACACACACAGAAGAAGAAACAGTGATTTTGGACCTTAATCGGGCAAACTTCCTGTCTTGTTATGGTCAGATTAGATTAGATATCTAAGTTGTAGATTAACTTATCCTTTGATATAATACATATATATGGGTATTTTCCAACATTGAATACAACGTTGCTAGCCAAAGGAGGGGTCTCTCATAGATCTCTATATACTCAAAAAATAATCTTCAATTTAACTACGACTATCCCCTTTTGGGGGCTGTTGTGTGGTTTAAATAGGGAATACAACAGTTCCAAAATACCAGGTAATCTAGCCTAACTTCCCTGGAGGGTTTGGAATACTGAAAGGTAGGGGAGCTAAATACTGAAAGCAGGAGGTTGGATTTGCGATACCTGGAACAGTAGGGCTGGATACTGGAATTAGGAGGGATGGATACTGGAAGCAAGGAGATGGAAAGACAGAGAAACAAAGAAAGAAAGGAGACCCAAAACAAAGCCACATCTATTACAGGTACTACAATATGACACTGGGTAACTAGATAGGAGGAGGGTGAATGAAACTGCATCTGAAGAGAAGGGACCAGTGCTGGAAGCAGGAAGTTGGATATCGAAAACGGAGTGAGTTAAGAAATCTAATTTGCTACGGCATACTGGGGACAGCAGAAGGAAGGATGGAACTGGAAGAAGAGGGCGGATACTGGAAGCAGAGAGCTGGATTACTGGAAGCCAACGAGGACTGGATACTGGAAGCCAGAGATGGTGTGATACTGGAAACAACAGGGCTGGATTCTGGATGCAGGAGGGCTGGGATACTGGAAGCAAGAGGGCTGGATACTGGAAGCAAGAGGGCTGGATACTGGAAGCAAGAGGGCTGGATACTTGGAAGCAAGAGGGCTGGCTTACTGAGAAGCAAAGAGGGCTGGATTACTGGATTGAAGAGGGCTGGATGGATACTGTTTACTAGCAAGGACGCATACTGGCAATGGAACAGGGCTGGGACACTTGAAGCAGGAGGACTGGAACTTGAAGCAAGAGGGCTGACACTGGAAGCAAGATGGACTGGATACTGGAAGCAAAGAGGGATGGGATACTGGAAGCAAGAGGGTGGATACTGGGATGCAGGAGGGCGGGATACACTGGAAGCAAGAGGGCTGGCTACTGGAAGCAAGAGGACTGGATACTGGAAGCAAGAGGGGCTGGGACACTGGAAGCATGAAGACTGGGATACTGGGAAGCAAGAGGGCTGGACATTGGACGGAAGCAAAATGACTGGATACTGGAAGCAAGAGAGGCTGGTACTGAAAAAAAGCAGGGCAGCTGGATTACTGGAAGCAGCATGGTGGGGGACACTGGAAAGCAAGACGACTGGATACTGGAAGAAAGTGGACTGGATCGGAAGGCAAGAGGGCTGGATCTGGAGCAGGAGGGCTGGATTGGGGATACTGGAAGCAAGAGACCTGGATACGGAAGCAAGGGACTGGATACTGGAAGCAAGAGGATGGACATTGGAACAAAAGGACTGGCTACTGGAAGACAAAGGGCTGGGAACTGAAAGAAGCAGGGCTGGATACTGGAAGCCCAGGGCGGACAATGGGAAGCAAGACGACTGGATACTGGAAGCAAGAAGACTGATTACTGGAAGCAAGAGGGCGGATACTGGAAGCAAACGGGCTGGAACTGGAAGCAACAGGGCTGGATTACTGGATGCCGGAGGGCTGGAACTGGAAGCAAAAAAAACAGGGGGGGCTGGATAACTGGAAGCAGAGGACTGGTACGGAAGCAAGACAGCTGTTTACTGGAAGGAAAGTGGACTGGATACTAGAAGAGACGGATGGGATACATGGAAGAAAGACGGCTGGATACTGGAAGCAAGGACGGTGGATACTGGAAGAAGTGGGACTGGATATGGAAGCAAGACGGCCTTGGATCTGGAAGCAAGGGACTGGATACTGGAAGCAAGTGGAAGGGATACTGGGAAGACAAGACGGCTGGATCTGGAAGCAAGAGGGCTGGGATACTGGAAGCAAATGGACTGGATACTGGAAGCAAGAGGACTGGATACTGGAAGCACGCGTGTGGATATGGAAGCAAGAGAATGGGATAGGGAAAGCAAGACGAATGGATACTGGAAGCAGATGGGGATACGGGAAGCAACAGGGCTGAATAGTGGAGCAGGCGGGCGGAGACACTAGAAGCAATAGGGCTTGGATAAGAAGCAAGGGACTGGTACTGGAAGCAAGAGGACTGAATATGGAAGCAAGAGGACTGGATACTGCGACGAAAGAGGGCTGGTACTGGAAGCAATTGGACTGGATCTGGAAAGCAGAGGACGGGAACTGAAGCAAGAGGGCTTGCTACTGGAAGCAGAGAGGAGGGCTGATTAATGGAAGCCAAGAGGGGGGAGGATAATGGAAGCAGGGCGGCTGGATATGGAATGCAAGTTGGACTGGATAATGGAAGCAAAAGAGGAATGGATTACTGGAAACATAGAGGCTGGATACTGGAAGGTAGGAGGGCTAAGATACTGGAATCAACAGGGCGGATACTGGAAGCAGAGGGATGGATTACTGGATAGCAAAGGGCTGGATACTGTGAAAGTAGTAGTAAGGGGCTGGATACTGACGCAGGAGAGTACGGATACTGGAAGCAAGAGGGCTGGATACTGGAATGCAAAGAGTGAGCGGCATGGATACTGGAAGCAAGATGGCGGATACTGGAAGCAGGAGGGACTGGATCCTGGAAAGCAAAACGAGGGGCTGATACTGGAAGCAAGAGGGCTGGGATTACTGGAAGCAGGAGCACTGGATACTGGAAGGGCCAGAGGGGCTGGATACTGGAAGCAAGATGACTGGATATGGAAGACAAGAGGGCGGAGGATACTGGGAAGCAGCAGGGCTGGAAAAACTGGAAGCAGTAGGGCTGGCACTGTGAAGCAGGCGGACTGGATATTGGAAGCAAGAGGATTGATACTGCGAAGCACGAGGGCTGGAAACTGGAAGCAAGAGGGCTGGGATAATGGAAGCAACAGGGCTGGATACTGGAAGCAACAGGGATGGAACTAGTGCAGGAGGGCCTGATACTGGAAGCAAGATGGACTGGGAAACGGGAAGCAGAGGACTGGATACTGGAAGCACTACAGCTTGATATGGAGGCAAGTGGACTGGATACTGGGAAGCAAGACGGCCTGGATATGGAAGCAAGAAGAGGGCTGGATACTGGAAGCAAGAAGGACGGATACTGGAAAACAGACACTGTGATACTGGAAGCAAGTGGACTGGATACTGGAAGCAAGACGACTGGATACTGGAAGCAAGACGGCTGTATACTGGAAGCAAGACGGCTGTATACTAAAAGCAAGAGGACTGAATGCTGGAAGTAAGAGGAGGATACTGAAGCAAAGACGGTAGGCGGATACCTGAAGCAAGTGGAATGGAACTGGAAGCAAGAGTGCTGGATACTGGAGCAACAGGGGGCTGGATAGTGGATGCAGGCGGGCTGGATATAGATGCAAGAGGGCTAGAATACTGGAAGCAAGAGGATTGATACTGGAAGGAAAGAGGGGCTGGATACGGCAAGCAAAATGCAATGGATTACTGGAAGCAAGAAGACTTGATACTGGAAGCGAAGAGGACTGAGATTATGGAAGCAGGGGAGGAACTGGAATCCAAGAGGAGGGACTGGATACTGGAAGCAGGAAAAGGGCTGGATACTGGAGCAAGAGAGAGGCTGGATTATGAAGCAGAGAGGGCTGAGATACTGGAAGCAAGAAGACTGGATACTGGAAGCAATCCAGCTGGATACTGGAAAAGCAAGTGGACGGCATGGCTGGAAGCAAGACGGATGGATACTGAAGCAAGACGGCTGGATACTGGAAGAGAAAGTGGACAACTGGATAGATTTACGGAAGCAAGTGGGGCTGTATATTTGAAAGCCAAGACGGCTGGAACTGGAAGCAAGAGGGCTGGATTACTGGAAGCAAGACGAACCTGGAGAATGGAAGCAAGTGGAATGGATACTGCGACAGCAAGTGGGATGGATACTGGAAGCAAGAGTGCTGGATTACTGGAAGCAACAGGGCAGGATTAGTGGATGCAGGCTGGTCTGGATACTAGAGCAAGAGGGCAAGATACTGGAAGCAAGAGGACTTGATACTGGAAGCAAGAGGACTTGGATACTGAAAGCAAAATGTGACTGGAATGGAGCAAGAGGACTGGATACTGGAAGCAAGAGGACTTGATACTGGAAGCAAGAGGGCTGGATACTGGAAGCAGAGGGCTGGATACTGGAAGCAAAAGGGCTGGATATGGATGAGGAGGGCCTGGACACTGGAAGCAAGAGGGCATGGATACTGGAAGCCAAAGATTTAGCGGTATACTGGAAGCAAGTGGATGGATTACTGGAAAGCAAGGAGGAATTTTGGGGGGGGATTTACTGGAAGCAAGTGGACTGGATACTGAAGCCAAGACGGTGGAGGATACTGGAAAGCAACAGGGCTGGATTACTGGAAGCAAGAGGACTGGAACTGGAAGCAAGAGGATGGGAGTGTACTAATGGAAGACGACGACGGGTACTGGAAGCAAGTGGATGGATACTGGAAGCAAGAGTGCTAGCTATGGACGCCACGTGCTGGGATACTGGAAGCAACAGGGAGGATAGTGGATGAAGGCGGGTGGAACTAGATTGCAAGAGACGGGCCTGGCTACTGGAGATGATGGAAGCAAGAGGACTTGATACTGGAAAGCAAGAGGGGGATTACTGGAAGCACAGAGACTGGATACTGGAAAGCAAAGAGGACTGATAATGGAAGCAGAGGGTGGATACTGGGACGCAAGAGGGCGGATATGGAAGAAACAGGGCTGGATACTGGATGCCAGGAGGGCTGGATACTGGAATCAAAGAGGGCTGGATACTGGAGCAAGAGACCAGGATACGGAAGCAAGAAAGCTGTCTACTGGAAGACAAGGAGGGCTGGACACTGGAAGCAAGAGGGCTGGATATGAGGAAGCCAGTGGATGGATTACTGGAAGCAAGACGGATGGATACTGGAAGCACGAGTGGACGGATACTGGAAGCAATAGACGGTTACTGAAAGCAAGACGGCGGATTAGGGATACTGGAAAGCAAGAGGGCTTTACTGAAGCAAAGAGGACTGGAACGGATGAAAGCACGGAAGACGGGACTGGAAGCAAGTGGATGGATACTGGAAAAAGCAAAGAGTGCTGGATACTGGAAAGACAAGTGGATGGATACTGGAAGCAAGAGTGCTGGATGGATATGGAAAGCAAACAGGGCCCTGGATAGTGGATGACAGGCGGGCTGGATACTAGAGCAAGAGGGCTGGATACTGGAAGCAAGAGGATTGGATACTGGAAGCAAGGGGTTGGAATACTGGAAGCCAATGGACTGGAACTGGAAGCAGAGGACTGAATACTGGAAGCAAGAGGGTGTATGAAAGCCGGAGGGATGGATTACTGGAAGAGGAGAGCTGGAGACTCGGGAATGCAAGTGGGACTGGATACTGTGAAGCAAGGACCAGCTGTATACGGAAGTAAGTGACTGGATTACGGAGGACGGAAGCAAGGAGGAAGGATAATGGAAGCAAGAGGGCTCTGGATACTGGAAGCAAGGCGGGGACTGGATACTGGAAGCAAGTGGCTGGATATGGAAGCAAGAGTGTGGATAGGGAAGCAACAGGGCTGGATAGTGGATGCAGGCGGGCTGGATACTAGATGCAAGAGGGCTGGATACTGGAAGAGTAAGAGTAAGTGAGGACTGGGATATTGGAAGAAAACGAGGGATGGATACTGGAGCAATTGGACTGGTCCTGAAAGCAAGACGGCGGATACTGAGAAGAAAGAGGACTGGACACTGGAAGCAAAGAGGACTGGGATACTGGAAGCAAGACAGCTGGCTACTGGAAGCAAAAGTGCTGGACCACTGGAAGAAGGAGGACGGATACAGACGCAAGTGGACTGGATACTGAAAGCAAGGGTGCTGGATACTGAAAGCAACAGGGCTGGATACTTGGAAGCAGAGGACTGGATACTGGAAGCAATACAGCTTGGATACTGGAAGCACGTGGATGTATTTACTGGAAGCAAGACGGCTGGATTACTGGAAGCAAGACCGCTGAGGATAATGAAGAAAGTATGGACTGGAACTGGAAAGCAAGTAGCGGGAGGATGGGATACTGGCAAAGCAAGCAAGTGGACTGGATACTGGAAGCAAGAGTGCTGGATTACTGGAAGCAAACAGGGTATAGTGGATTGCTTTTGGCGGGGGGATCTAGAAGCAAGAGGGCTTGGGGAAATGGAAGAAAGAGCGGGACTGTGATACTGGAAAGTAGTAAGAGGGCTGGGCGGATCTGGAAGCAATTGGACTGGATACTGAAAGCAAGCGGCTGGATACGGAAGCAAGACGGGCTGGGGACTGGATATGGAAGCAAGACGGCTGGATGACTGGAAGCAAGAGGACTGGATTACTGGAAGAAGAGGACATGTATACTGGAAGCAAGACAGCTGCGATACTGGAAGGCTAAAAGTGATGGATCTGGAAGACCAGTTGACTGGAGAACTGAAAAGCAAGAGGGGCTGGATGGATTACTGGAAGGCAAGAGTGGACTGGATACTGGGAGAAGACGATGGGTACTGGTGTGAAGCAAGGGACTGGATACTGGAAGCAAGAGTGCTGGATATGGAAGCAACAGAGGCTGATTAGTGGATGCTGGCGCGGCTGGGATTACTAGAAGCAAGAGGGATAGATAGAAACATGGAAGAATGCTGCCTGGATACTGGAAGCAGAGGGCTGTAGACTGGGAAGCAAGAAGGGAATGGATACTGGAAATTAGACGCTGGATAATGGAAGCAAGGGGTGACTGGATACTCCGAAGCAGACGGCTGGATTACTGGAAGCAAAGGACTGGGTATGGAAGCAAGCAGCTGCGATACTGAGCAAAGTGCTGGGACACTGGAAGAAGGCGGCCTGGTACGGAAGCAGAGGGCCTGGATACAAGCAGCCCGTGGGGCCTGGCTCCTGACAGCCAAGCGGGCTGGCTTCCTGCCGCCCCCGGGGCTGGCTCCTGGCTGCCCGGCGGGCTGGGCTATGGACGCCCCGCGGGCTGGATATGGCGCCCGCGGGTCCTGGATTTCCTGGCGACTCCCGCGGCTCCTGGCCAGCCCGTGGACTGGCTCCTGGCCGCCAGACGCGGATTGGCCGCCGACCGCTGGCTCCTGGCAGCCAGTGGACCGGCTCCTGGCCCCCGTTGCCTGGCTCACCCTGGCCGCCCGCGGCTGGCTCCCTGGCGCCCGCGGGCTGGCTCCTGGCACGCCCGAGGCTGGGGCTCTGGCCGCCCGCCGCCTGGCTTCCTGGCCGCCCCCGTGGGCCTGGCTCCTGGCCGCCAGCGTCTGCGATCCTGGCAGCCCCCCGGGCTGGCTAGTGGCGCAGGCCGGGGCCTGGATCCCTCGCCGCCCCCCGCGGGCTCGCCACTGGCCACGCCCGCGCCCCGCAGGCCCGAGCTCGCCTTGGCTGCACGTGTGCTAGCCCACCGCTGCGCGTCGGCACTGCTGTAGCTAGCCTCGCTCACTGCGAGGCGCCCGGTCCCCCGTGACGGCGCTCGCTGCCGGCCGGCCGTTTTAGGTCCGCCACTGCCATTGCTCCGGCCCCGCTGAATATTGGAAGAAAGAGGGCTGGATACTGGAAGCAGGAGGGCTGAATACTGGAAGCAGGAGGGCTGAATACTGGAAGCAGGAGGGCTGGATACTGGAAGCAGGAGGGCTGGATAATGGAAGCAGGAGGGCTGGATACTGGAAGCAGGAGGGCTGGATAATGGAAGCAGGAGGGCTGGATACTAGAAGCAAGAGGGCTGGATACTGGAAGCAAG